>CM057090.1:31223172-31560672 GCA_029959045.1 Taenioides sp. WSHXM2023
TGTTTCACAGTATGGCATTAAACCTTTCTATCTTCATGGAGACCAAACCAGATCCAAGTTACAGGTCAGATCTGTGGAGAGGCAACCCCACTCACAGTCAGAATGCCTGTTTCTAGGTATGTTTGAGCTTTACTTGTAATTTAATAAATGTAAGGCAGAACTGTTAAAGGTCACACTGTGGAACATTCCCGGCAGAACAATGAGGTATCTAGAAATGAGCAGGTGACAGACCCCAAACACAAAAAGTTACATAGTGCACCTTTATATATAATATTAGTTGTAGCAGTAGTAGTAAATGCTATTTATTCATAGCAGAAGTACTCACTGTTTAGAAAAGTATTAATTAATAGTAATTATTGTACAAAATAAACAGTAGTAAGAACATTTGTGGTAATTGATCAGCTGATGTCATCAACATTCTTGGAGGTGTGACTGTAATGGTTGTAAAACAAGACAATTTAAAAATGATATATATTTATGATACAATATTACTGCTGTTAAATATATAATTCAAATTAGGATTTATTTTAAAAAGTAAAGTAATTTCATTTTATTGGTACATGATTATAATTTGTATTACATTATTATATTATACTATACTATTTTCTGGTGTTGTGGAAAGATTTTGTTTGGATGAAGCACATCCAGTCCGGTGAACAGGAGGGGGCGCTCCAGCTCGGTCTCAGGTCATTAAAAGCACTGGCTTGAGACCTGAACGAACACGGTTTTATTTACTCAAGTTTTATCCCCTCAGCTAACTGTAGGCACCGCTCTGTCTGAAGCTCTTTTACTCAACTGGAACAGGTGATCCAATTTGTGCTGTTAAACAAATTCTCTTACACAACCTTGCAGTCACAAGCTAGCTTTTGTCACTTTTGTTGAAAATCAAATACCTAAAGTTGATCATGAATGCTTGTATTGATCACAGGCTCCTGAAAATGTGCGGTTTAAAGACTGACTAAAACTAAAACTTTGGCAATGTTTGCTAATGTGTGCGCCGTGTCACCTTGGTAACTGCTGAACATTCCGCCATAGACATACATGCATAAACCCCCAGCGTGCTATCGCTGCAAAGTAGAGCACTCACATGACTTCCAAACGTGCAGTTTTGGAATCGTTCCCGGCCTTGGACAGGACAGTGCAGGTGTAGTCTCCGATGTCACCTGACCACGTCTGGCCAATGGTTAGCGAGCCCTGCCGCACAGAGACACGCCCCCCGCTGGACGAGACCACAGGTGCACCCCCGCGCTCCCAAAGGAAACTGCAACAGATCACACATACTAAAGTTTAATACGGCAGCATTTTTCAGGAGAGTTATTAGATACATTTACTCAACTCACTTTTTGGATGAATGTGTACCTGTGAGAGTCATTTTATTACAACTATATTTTTACTTTTACTTGAGTAATATTTAGAAGTAATGGTACTCAATTAAACCCTTTAGCCTCTCTACCCACAGATAAGTAACCTAAGTTGCATAGTAGGAGTGGGACGAGACAAAAATTCCCATGAAACATAATAAGTTTGGCCTTACATTTGTATTTAAAAGAACTGCATGTAGCTTGCACTCTTTCTACAATCACAACTGAACCTAAAGATCGAGGACACGTAGTTTGTCTCATTCTCAGTATATGGACAGGCCTCATGTGAAAGATCAGAACCTCCAGAATTCCCTCCCTGAGCTGGAGAGGCTGCACTAGCACTGATTCAGGATTGTGCTGGGGTTTAGGTAGTGACCATTCAGATCAGAGAGAGGCATTTGAGGTTTAAACCAACTGGACTCCGGACCATAATTCACATATTAGGTTCAATATTTCAAAATCAAAGTTCAGTGTGTAGTTTACGCATTATTGATGATCTTAATGTACCTCTGCTCAGTCTCTAATCTGTTCATATGGAAACACTACCCTCTTCAGGTCAGTGGCCTTGTTCACATGCATGCCAAAACTGATTATAATCTGATTTCCGGATCTTTAAGATTTCTTAAGACATGTAAACCCCAAAATCTGATGTGATTAATCAAAGGGACCATTATCAGAAAGCAGATGATTTTGCTTCTTTTTTTTTTTTTTTTACATTTTAATGAAATAATCGTATTAATTATTGTTATTTTGAGTGGCCATGTAATCACAGCCACTGACAGTCAATAAAAACACATACAGAAGTGGGAGACGTAAAAAAAAAAATAAATAAATAGATGATTAAAAATAAGAAATGCAATGAAATAATAAAGATAACATTTAAAAAAGCCTTGCCATAAAAGTAAAATAAGATTAAGTCATATGTATTTGATTCTTACCATGACAAATGTATTCAGGAACAGTCTAACAGTCATCTACGGCCCACCGAATATGTAAAAGTAATGTCTACTTTGTTTATGAGCTGCATATTGTCACTCTGAAACTAAACTGACTGGTGAATATTGTCGCAGTTTGTGACAGTCCCAGATGGCATGTGAATAACTGTCTGAATAATTAAACTATGTCTGTGTCTGCTATTTTCATTTAATCAGCTTTTTTTAAGGTCCTATATTACACAAAATTGACTCTTGTGAGCTTTAAGTCATGTTATAAAGAAAACACAACTCCAGGTATGTTTGTGATTAGGAAACATTATAACACAGATCAGAAAATAGCAGAATATGGGCCCTTTAATCATAAACCCCACTTTCCAAATTTTCCTCTCTGAAATCCAGTTTTATAAAGAAACCATCCATTTGTCCACCAAGACCCTTTAAGTCTCTGAACAAGTAATTCTGCAAATTATTAGTTCATTTCTAATCTCTGTGTTTGTGACATTTTCAGGACCTTTCGAAAGACATATTTTGTTTTGGGGTATTGATTGGATTGTCATGGCAACGGTCCAGATCTTTTGAAACCCATAGATTTACTTTTCCCCTGGCTTTACCCCTATCTCCTATTAAGTGTATTATTTCTACGTATTTTGTATTTATTTTTTTTCTGTCTTGTGCATTGTCTTAAGTATTTTATTTAAATGTGATTAATGTTATAATGTTGTTTCCTAAACAAAACAAAAAAAATCTGGAGTTTCGTTTCATCCACACACCTTTAAAACCCAAACCCTGCAGTTCTTCTCTCGGACAGAAAACATTCTGTTCCACCTTGTGATGTCATGTGGTAATACAGGAAGTGCTTCACTATGTTTTTAAACTCCATACGCCTTCACCAGTATCATTTGAATGATTTTAGTTGTGGAATTGCCCATTTCTACTGAACTACGGATAAAAGTTAGCTGTTAACTTGAAAACTACTGCTTCATGACATCATAAGGTGGAACAAAGCATTTTAAACTTTGGAGATGTAGACAGACTAATAATAATAGTGCAGGATTATTCAAACATGTGTGAATGAAACAAAAAACTACTTCAGGTTTGTTTTTCATGAGGTAGCAACATAATAACATGGCTTAAAGCTCACAAGAATCAATTTTGCATAATATAGGAGCTTTATTAATTAAAAAAAAAAAAAAAAAAAAAAAACATAATAAAAAATAAATAAAAAAAACAATAAAAACATAACTCTAGTCCCCAGAGCCTGTAGTTACCTGATGTTGACTCTAGGGTCGTGCGTGGCGTTACACTTGAGCGCTGCAGTGGTGCCTTTGATCACCCGCAGGTCAGACGGAGGCACGGAAATAACGGTCCGATCTGTGGAGAAATATAAACAACAATATTACAAACTCATCGCCAGATCTGGTTTGATCTTTGAAGCTAAGCAAGACCGGGCCAGGTTAGTATTTGGATGGGAGACCGCTGGGAATATCATGTGCCACAGTGGGATACCTGGTTAATCTAAACCAGCACTAACCCAGGTCTAAAACAGAACCACACAAATCCTATACACGTTCTGAAACTGACTGACTACCACTGCGTAAGGTATTGCTCAGTGACACATTAGCACTATGCAGTAGTTGGACCTGCATTTCTATGTAAAACAAGATTTTTTCAATTCAAAAACCAGTGTACTTTAAGGTGAGACACTACAAGCATTTTATTTTTTTAATTTCTGGCCAGTTTTTGTATTTGAGCATATAAGATTTCAAGTGGAAACAACAAAACAGCCCACACTGCACTGAAAGATGTTTTAATATTTAATTGAATCAATTTGCCTCCATACAGTTATATGGGACATTATAATTTCAAAGGTCGTTTTCTCAAAATGCATTTTTCCTTCACCTCTTAAAGTAGCACCTACATTCACCAAAGTTTCCTGCCTTGTACTTGTACTGTAGGATTTGGATGAAATGTACAGAAGGTTTTATATATAGACTAGATATAGATCTATTGTGAAGTTTAACTTTAAAAATAAGGCAAAATTTGAATTTTTAGGCAAAATTTCATATATCGAATTTTCATATATTTTATGTATCTAATATGTCAACAAAAAGGAGCAAGAAATTTAAACCTCTTTTCATGTTTCTGTTTTAAATGACCCAAAAATTGTAAATTTTTTTCCATTTTCACACATAAAATGCTTTATTTTTTATATGAAAATATCACATGATGAAAATTTGGTAATCCATTTTTTTTTCTTACATGTTTGTGAGTAAACCACAGGGGAACTTTCCAAATGATATCTCTAAATTTAAGATTTTCTCCTATTCACCTCTAGTGTCTCACCTTAAATTATTGCACATTTTATTTATATATTGCACTTGTGAGTACTTCACAATGACTAGCTTTATATTGCACTTCCATGTACAAAATAACATCTATACTAAAGCGCAATACAACAAACCAGCACATTTCACAATAAGTCTCCTTTAAATGACTACACATATCGTTTGCACTTATGAGTACCACTAAATATCTGGTTTTACACATAGCCACATAATGCCTAGTAAGTACTTGGCTTCCACTGGCTAAATTTCCACCTCTTTGTATTGCTTAAGGGTTGTCTATTTTCAAAGACGGAGAAGTGCAGGCAAATGAGCGGTACACAGAGGAGGCTGGCGTATGCGCCGTGCTGACTAACCATATTAAAGGGGCCCCGTGTTCCAATTAGGCCCGTGTGATATTCTATTAAGATATTGATAGGATCGTAAAATGAAAGGACAGAAATGCTCCGTTAGGCGTTTTAATCACTACAGGGGTTAGATAAGGTATGGTGGCGGGAGTGGAGTAGGTGAAATAAGTTTTAATAATGATAATAACATGCTCTAAGACTACTGTTGTTCCGATACCATTTTGGGGGGGGGGGGTCCGATACCGATACTTGGCCTTATTGTACTCGCTGATACCACATAGTGTGAAGAAGTAGACTAAGGCAATTTTGTTGAGTACAAGAGCAATAAATAAAAACTATTAAAAGGCTATCTTAAAAAGAAATCTAGAAGAATAAATTAGATTTTGAGAACGTTACTTTCTACCACAGTGCCGATAAAAACAACAGCGAGGCCTGTAAAAAGACGCTCATCCTCGGACTACACTCTCTTTTTCTTCGAAGTTGAGCATCCGCACCAAAGCCTAAATGAAGGTATCAAACAGGGGTCACACAAATGTCTTTTCTGTCATTATCAGCATGAAAATGCAAAGAAGTGTCAGATCGGTGATTTGTTCTGAGTACTCGCCGATGCCGATATTTGAAAAATCTGCAGTATCACAGCGTTTGCAGATACCAGTATTGCTGTCGGAACAACTCTACCTAAAACTAAGATTGTAGTTGACTAAAGAAATTCTTGGTCCTGCTGACTAAAAAGGGAGTGTGTCAAAAGCTCGACATATTGTGCTTGTGTCTGCTGTAATAGTTATACAGCTGTGGTGCCCAGCGGGAGCCGACGTCACCGTAAACGTCATCACAACAAAGAGGCGTGAAGCTGTCGCCACCTCTGATGCGTAGCTGCGGATCTCACTAGCGAGCCACATATTTTTTTTTTTTTTTTTTTTCATTTATAGCAAAATTAACTACGCAATGTTGCTACGTTTGTTACAGATTATGAAAATAAAATTGGAGGACAAAGTACAGAGCAGTGGTCGTGTATTGGTGCCGGTGAAAACGGGAATTGATCTGCAATATGGCATCTTGAAAAAAACAGTTAAAAGACTGCTCAAACATGCACAAATCACTCCAAAGACAAGAAGGAGAGGCACATATAAGACATAAGACGGTAAACAACAGAAAAGTTGATTTTGCTGAAAAGGTCTGCTTTAAAACTATTAAGTATCTCTATGTATCAGACATAAACTGCACTCACAAGAGTACACCTACATGGGAGTTCATGCAAAAACTTGGGAATCATGAGCTGAATCTGCCATTTTAAACATAAATAGAAAAAAATAAAATAAAATCTTCAGCTAACTCACTCACTTCACCTTTCTGCTGTTGTAAATCCGTAAATAATCGACTAATAGAAACGCTAAGACACCATCAACCGATTAATCAGCAGCATTTACTGTGGGCAGTGTCTTGCCAAAGGACCCCCAACAAACCCCCAACCACTGAGCCCTCACAAACAAGTTGAAATGAAACCACAGAACGCTGTATTCTGTTATCTTACTGAGCACAGTGAGGGTGGCTGAGGAGTTGATGGTCCCTTCGGGGTTGGAGGCGAAGCATGTGTACTCTCCAGTATCCTGCGAGCTGATTGGCTGGATCTGCAGAGAGCCTGACTGGAGGAGACTGAAGCGCGGGATCTGCACCGAACCGCTGGCTAGCACCTGGGTTCCTGCGAAGACAAATGATGAAATATTAACCACGATTTGCCCAACCAATGCATTGTATACTGTATATTTGGTATGCATTTAAGTTCAGCGTTCACACAGATAACATCACTGCACTCAATACTAAAGTTATTAAAACAACTTGATTATAGAAACAGGTCCAACTGCAGAACTGATAGAACTGATAGATTGGCATTTATGATTTCATTCTTGAAAAATGTCTGACCCGCAGTGAGGAGTGTTTGAATAATCATAATGTGCAGCGCTGTGGATGAGGATAGGGGAGAGGTGACATTTTCTGAGCGCTCAAGCTTCAAATGCAGGACAGCACAGGATTATTCAAACATGCATGAATCAGTTAAAATACAACTCTGAGTACTTTTATAGTAATATATTTATGTAGTTAAAACAAACAAATTCAATTGTCAACTGGACAATTTTTATTTTTTTTTAATCGAATACATTTCACAGCTCATCCAAGCTGCTTCTTCAGTTCTGGTCAGACGCTGGTGGACACTGCCTTATATCTGCCTGAAGGGAGGAGCTAACTACACTGAAACTACTCTGAAACTAAAGCACCTACTTGTTTACAGTTTCTGTTAGTTAGCTCGGCCTATTGAACTGCACTAAGTGTGGAGTCATATTAGCAGAATCATTCAGGCCCCTGATGAGTGCTTTCACACCTCTGGGCCTGACCTGGCTATCACTATTGTTTTCTTTGTTTTAATTTAGGTCAGATGTGAGAAAGCACCAATTCTCCCTTCAGGCAGACATAAGGCAGTGTCCACCAGCGTCTGACTAGAACTGAAGAAGCAGTTTGGACGAGCTGCGAAACATAATCAATCAAAAAACATTTACATTCATATTCATAGTTAAAAGCATAGTTAAAAGCTAAAGTTGATTTTACAAAATAGGTCCTCTTTAGATAAATCAGACCACTAGTATATTAAAATGTAAGGTTACCTCTCCTCCACATAATGGCCGGTCTGGGGGCCCCGCTGCACTGACAGTGGAATACAGCGGTCTGTCCCTCAGTCACTGTCTGGTCCACAGGAGGCAGAGAGAACACAGGAGCCAAGCCTGGACAAAAACACAAGAACAATTCCACATTCAAGCAAGGATGTGTGAATTATCCTGATCAATATGATGTTTCATTTGGTGTTTCCTTCTAAATCTAGTTTTGCAAGTAGGAATTACCAGCTGGAGCAGTTTTCCAGAATATTTATTCTAGTCAGGAGTGGGAAAAGTTACCAGTTACCTGAAAAGCTCCCATATTTACTTATTTTGAAAAAGACCAGAATAAATGTTTTCTAGGGATAGCTGCCATTTTTAGACTTGCTTAGACAAACTTTATTGATCCAGAAGGGAAAATATTCGGACATTTTTGTTGTAAGATAGAAAAACAACAACAGATGCGTCAGCGGCTCTCTGCTTTTAGTACATTTATCTAAATACTTAGCAGTAAACGTTCAACTCAAGTAGTTAGCAAATTAAAATCTATCTTTATTAATCAGTAGTAGTAGTAGCTCTTGTAGTAGTTCTTTTTTCAATCCACTTTAAGTTGAATACATCCAAACTACATGAATCGCTACAACATAATAAGCACAAAATAACTGGACTCACTGGACACGAGCAGTTGTGTGTAGGCCTGGGTCTCTCCGGCAGCATTGCGGGCGATGCACTGAAACACCCCTCCGTCCCCAGGCTGCACCCTCCTCACCGTCAGCCCTGTCGCCATGGTGACCTTGTACCGCGGGTTAGCCAGTTTGGACAGGGGTACCGTGTCTTTGAACCACTCCATCCTGGGCTGGGGTATGCCTAAATGTACACAAAACACAACGGCATACAGTCAAGTTAGGTTTTGTGCTTATGTAACTTTTGAAAGTTCTATATAATGTAAAAAAGTAGGGTTGTCATAAGTATCGAAAATACCAATTGTTACTAAAACTAGTAGCGAATCTAGATATTAATTTGTACAGGTATCAATACTAAAAAAGCCCCATTGACAGGACAGAAATTAACCTTTCCGGAATGATCTTGAGCTGTATCAGAACAAGTATAAGAGCACATAGACTCTATACGCCCATGGACCACTATGGAACCTGCAGGACCACTGAGGGAGTACATGGATATAATTCTGTATGGTAATATAAAAGAAAGTACTATGATTTAAAATTGAAACTGAAAATTACTTTCTATTGTCAAAAGAAAGAGTGTCTTTTTATTATATCGTGGTATCGGAATCGGTTTTGAGAATCAAGTCTATTCCTTAGTATCAAAATTGAGCTCGAAATTTTAGTATCGTGGCAACACTAGTAAAAAAATGTTCTTTATCTTGATTTAAAGGCTGTCTGAAAAACATGAAAAACAAAACTAGTTTATTTTATGCAGTTACTTTTTTTTGTTGTTTTTTCAGATATTTGCTCAGGTGTTGCCACAGTGAGCCAGAAGCAAGATGTTTTGCTAAAATTTGTATGCCAGATGCTTCAAGTCACCAACCCTTTTGTTGTGAGGCAAACCTTTCCCAACTGTGGCGTTTGCTTTATCTATGAAAGAAAATAATTTCTTTGAAATCCTTGGCAGATATATGTTCTTGTGGCAGAAAGATGTTATAATGTTGTTCCATCCTAAAAAAAAACATGCCTGAAGAGATGTGAGAGGCCATTCTTGCAGCCCATACGACAATTCTCCAAAAAGATATAAAAATATGATACAAAACTGTACACAGCAACTTGACAAACCTGATGCGATTTTTTAGGCGAATACACCATTTTCAAAACAATAAAAGGTAACATGGTGATCTAAATGTTGTGTGCTAGTCTTTAAGAAATAAAATGATAGATATACAGAAGGTGGTCATTAATATTTAAAATTCAAGCTATTTTATTTTATTTTTGAACAACAGAAACAGCCACACACTCACTTTGGGCCTGGCATTCTTCTCCATTAAGCATGCCTTATAAATATGCATGTGGCCATAATGAGTATTAATAATATATCGATCTGAGGTGTATAGGTGGGTCAGGGTGCCAGCAGGGGCCAAAAACACTCTGAATAAAACATGTGCTAATTCGTCTGTCTTCTCCCACTGTTCTGGAGATCCATATCCAAAAGTTTTGTTTACTACTGTCACACAGAGTTTATGAAATGTTAATAGAACATTTTGAAACACAAACAGAACAGTTATTGGATTCTACCTCTCAGCACAACTCACAGATTATTAAGTTTGCCTCACTAAACTTCTGTCTAAAAGAAAAGGTATTTGAATATTGAGTGTAATCAAATCATGTAATATAGGGATGAGAGTATAATAGGAAATTAATTAATGACGCTTTATGATGGTAGTTTCTCATTCAAGTTATGAAATTGTACTAAAGTTGTACCATAGATAAAGAAGTGGACTAAATGAGTGTGACGTCACCCATAGCGTTCGGCTCCAGGCAAATGAAACTCACGATACTAGTAGTTAGAGGTCAAATTTGGAGCCAAGTTTCATATTAGGAATTAATTTATGGACAACATAATGTAGAGTGGGTTAATACAAACATTTTAAGTCCAAAATGAGGAGCCTGACAGCAGCGGAGAGAGGGGCAATGGTTTTTCAATACAAGGTGAATTAGAACCAGAGTCTATGGAGCGAGAAGTGCGCCCATGCTCACTTCCTATTTGGAAAGTGGTTTACATTTACAGCCTATGATTTCCATCCAATTTTCTCTCATGCATTTCAATTGAGTTGAGTTTATTTCAGTCACACAATGCTTAACATTAACATTTTCAAAACAATAACAACACATTGTGTATGTGACAGTGACTGAAAAGGCTCAGGCAGAAGCAAAGCTTATCAACGCCCGCCTAATTTATATGCTACAAGCTCTTTTCTCTTTGCAAAACAATATCATGAAAAGAAGAGAGTAAAAGAGAAAGAAAGTTATATGAGCTTCATTTACAGCCAAAAAAAAAAAAAAAAAAAACTACATATTTTTCTATCTGAGATGAGCACTGTTCCGCAATTGAACCCAGCAAAGGAAATGCATTTACTTCGAATTTATTGGTAAGTAAATTTGCATCTATTAAGTAAATCATATTTGCTCTCAGAAATTGAAAAGAACCTTTGAATACACTCAGGAAATGTTTTTATTTTTGCTTTTTCCTATTTGAACAAAATTTGTCTAGCCCTCAGTACAGATATATTGTACTAGCTTGAGGTTAAAATAAGTCTGTTACATGCTGTCTGCATCTAATTATAACCATTTTATTGTCTGTGAATCAGGAAGTGGTTTACATGCTAGTTGTTATTAGCGTTAACATGATAGCAACCGCAGTGAAAAATTAGGATGCGAGGAATACATAAGCTGAGGAATAACTTTGGACTGCTGCAAACTGTTTATCTTTGTTATAAACTTGTTTCCTCATTGTGTTTTGTTTCATTCGCACATGTTTAACACACAAACCTTGGAGATTTAGGAGTTCTTCTCTAAAACAGAAAATACCCTGTTGCACCTTGTGATGTCATGTGGTAATACAATTATTTGGATCATTTCAGCCCTGGAATTGTAACTTTGGAGATGTAGACAGACTAATAATAAAGGATTACTCAAACATGCGTGAATGAAACAAAACACAACTTCAGGTCTGTTTTTAAGGAGGTAACAGCGTTCTAACGTGGCTAAAAGCTCAATTTCATATAATATAGAACTTTTAATGGCAACTCATTGTTTGTATTCACACAATAAAAATGTATTTGTGGTGAACTTAAAACCCGTGCTTTACCTGTAGCCACACACGGGATCTCCACGTTCCTCTCCAACTCTCCCACGGTCCTGCTCTTGGGCTGCATGGCCAGGGTAGGGGGCGCTACAGAGACACAGTATAGACAGTTCAAATAAACAGTGGATGCGTGGGATTATGTATCGATGAACAAACATCAAGGTGGGACAGTTAAAATAAAATAAATAAAAAGGTCGCACACATTATGTCACAACACAAGTAAAAAAAATAAAATAAAAAAATACAAATTCCATATTGTACTTTAAATAATGTTAAATAAATAAATAATATCTGGATCATATTTATTACATTTTATTATTATTATTATTATTATTATTATTATTATTATTATTATTATTATTATTATTATTATTATTTTGTTGATGTAACTTTGCACGAAGCATCTCCTTTGATATGAAATACTATTTATACCACTGGACCTAACGAACACAAGTGACATCACACTTGGGGGTGTTCTGCGTGTATGTCTATGTCTCAATGTTGAGCAGTTACTATGGTGAAAAAAGTCAAGAAAAAATGCAAAATCGATTTAAACTACATTTTCAAGAGCCTGTGATCAATACGAGTGTTCATAATCCTGTTTAGGTGTTTGATTTTCCACAAAAAACGTGACAAAAAACTGAAAAACTGTTAGCTCGTCCTGTTGTATTTCCAGCTCAGTCAGTTTTTCATGGTCAGATTAAAGTCTAACGTGGGTAACAGAGCTTCAGGCAGAGCAGTGCCTAGAGTTAGCATTACCCCAGGGAAAGTGGACGACATCAGCTGCGAAGTATCAATAGAGGGTGTCTACGGTCTCACCTATAACCGTGAGGTGTGCGCGGGCCTCCACAGGTCTGGTGGTGCTGTTGCTCAGGGCAGCCTCACAGATGTACACGCCCGAGTCGGAGGAGTCTGGAGCGGGCAGGAGCAGACGGGGACCGCTGCCTATCCTCCGGCCATCCCTCTTCCACAACAAAAGCAGGTTCTCCACCGGCCTGCAACCACAGAGAACCACAGGCTTTATTGTTGTCGTTAAAACGGTCATGGTCGCATTTTTATATAGCGCATTTTCAAGGGGCTTTACATCCACTCACCCATTTACGCACACATTCATACGCCAGTGTTTGCAGACTATGGCGAGGGTTTAAGTGTCTTGCCCAAGGACACAACAACACTTGGACAACAAGGACACTGCAATTACCCCTACATTGGAAGGTTTTGCGTGCCATCTAAAACCTCTTCGGGCTAAACAAACACAATGATGTGGAAAGCTCAAAAAAAAAAAAAAAAAAAAAAAAAAATCAATTTAGCATAATACCCCCTCTTTAACTAAAAAAAAAAATAAAATAAAAAAATCTAGGCTCAAAACGTATTCACTTTCAGGCTTTTAACTCTCACTGCTTGACACTTTGTACATTTTGTCGTATTATTTCACGGTTGATTGTGATGAATGCTTTTATACTGTTTTGATTTTATTGGAAAGCACTTTAGTCACCTCGAGCGTTGTGAAGGGCTCTATTAAATAAAGTTTAATTGACTGATCTGTGCCACCAGCATTATTTTCATATGACAGTTGATATTTAGCTGCGTAGCAAACCACAAAAGCCTGTCAGGACAAGAGGCATGTTAGCCTTCATACCACAAAATAAACTTTCATTTCTTATTTTACATCTTTTTACACTGAGTTTTACTATGACTTTTGATCATATTGTACAATCTGGAAGTACTTTGACATCGAGTAAAAAGGAAATTGTCTATCCACTGATTTCAGAATACCAACAAACTTTAGTCTACATAATTCTATTTCACATAATGCCCTTAAAAGGATCTTAAATGTTTACTAAATACAGGGTACTATTTGTCCAAAAAGCAAATTTAAAAATGTATTTGCTATTAGGCTATTAAACAGAGTCGTAAAATCACCATGACCATGCACTTCTCAAGCTTTGTATGTAAATAGTAGCTTCGCCAATAGCCAAGGAATCATCAGCCCTGGTGCCACGGTCTACCTATTTGATCACTAAGCTCCAGCCTGTCTATTGGTGAACTGGAGTCGTGCAAATGTGACACGGTCAAATGTGAACACCAAACTTTCCTCCTCTCAACCTATACACTATCAGATCATTTCCGTATTTGTGTGTCTCTGTTTGTGTGTGTGTTTGTGTGTGCACTGCCCATAGACAGTATATACTGTATAAACGAACATAGTTAACCCATTAGCCAAATAGGATGTGAGCATGGGGGCGCTTCTGGCTCCATCAGCTCTGGTTTCCAAGTGACTTTACATTGAAGCCCCAGCAGAGGAGTTTGTGCAGGGCCCATGGGTGGTTGAGGCTGTGTGTGCAGCGCGACTGTCAAACAGACATGGCTGTGGGGGTGAGATGAAAACTGTAGAGGTGAGCATCTGTACAAAGTTTGAGCTGCAAATGAACTGTTCAATTTGGGACACAGTCAGTCTTTTAAGTGGACAAAAAGAAATAAGTCATTTTTGGTTGTCAGCTATGATAAAATTAGTAAAAGGTGAGGTATTTTTTAAGCGATCCTATGAAATGTAATGTCTAAATAGGCTTTAACAACCATTTACTGTAATTAAACAGTAAGTGAGTTCATTCTGGGGCCTAACCTTTGAGACCACTGGCCTAAACCTCTGCACAGTAGCTCTTCACATGTCAATGCAACAACAACAACACTCATACACAACAATAGATCAAACTAGAAAACTGCACACACACAGTACACATTTGCTCTTCTGCTTGAATCAACAACCTCATTTCCTCTCCAAGCTACACCTCTGTGGACACATGAAGCAAGGGGCACGGGCAGAGCCATTACAGCTGATCTGTACAGTCCGATATTAGAATACTGGTCATGGCAAAAGGCACTGCTGATATATTATTATTACACAATATTCCAATGTAAGCCAGGGTCAGTAAGAGCCTTTGAGTATAGGTCAGCGCCTTGCAGAATACTGGTACTGTTAAAGCCACAAGGAGCGTGTACTGACCGCTCACTTAAAGCACTGGACACTTAAAGCACTCTCTACCTGTTCATGCTGTTTTATTTCCCCAAGAATAAAGCAAAGAGGCAGATAGGAAAAACAGACCCAGAGAGAGGGACGGACAAACCAGCAAATCACACTATATAACAAGCATATGTGCTATATAACAATAATGGATTGAAATTTCATGCCCACAATACTGTTAATATTTGACCAAAATTTATTTCTGTATAAATCACTTTGCAAAGTCTACGCACATACTCATGGAACCACAGTTATATTAGGTAACTAAGAAATACGTTGCAGTATTTTGAGTACAGCACTACTCTGATTGTGGAATATCCTTCTAAAAGAACACATATTATGCATTCTTTTCTATGTGGCTTTATTTTCGCTTAAACATGCTTCAGATAAATGCTGTGGAACTTTTCATCCTCTGCATATTGTTAGCAAGGACAACTGCTCCAGTTCTAATCATCGTTGACATTTGTCTGTGTTAAGCTATTATTATATAGTTATAAGGCCTTGGTTTGTATAATTTGTACATCCATTTCACAGAAAAGGTACGCTATGCACTTCTCATTGTGTTTTGGAAAGCTGCTCTTCTTAGTTTCTATGTAAAGCTCTTTCTTGGAAACATAATCAGACTTGAACAGCCAATTTGCATCAGGCAGGTTCACAGACAGACAGTCTCCTGCCTCTCTTTACAAATCCAGGAAACACAGGAGTGTCGTATTAGGACAATACGGCACTCAATTTTTCTTATAAGAATGTCTGAAAAAAGAAGCTCAGTTGGTACAGTCTAGGTCCTCTGATTCAAAAGGTTGGAGGTTCGAATCCTGCTCTCAACATAAAACGCAACTGGTAGAGCGGTCATATCCACTGACCGACAGGTTGGCAGTACAATTCCAGTTCTCACATATGCTGGTGTGTGAATAAGTGAATGGTTCCTTGATGTAAAATGCTTTGAGTACCTAGAAAGTAGGAAAGTACCATATATACTGTATCTGACCATTTATTAAAACTACAGCCCCATTTCCAATGAGGCATTTAGGCATTGGAGCTCCCTCTGCTGTCAGCAACGGGAATGGAAAACTAAACTGAGGTCCTTATCCCCTGTGAATGCTATGCTAATAGAGTCATGTGTTTGATGTGAATAAGATTTGAACACAGAATGGGTCCAGTGATTTTTTATGGACTTGAAAACTGTGCACGAGTTTTACCTGTGATGCAACAAACCGAGCCAAATATAAACTGAACATTTTTGAGTGCTCAGAAAAGATAACTTTGGATTAATGGATTAATCAAACAAGTGTGAATGAAACAAAATACAACTCCAGGTATGTTTTTAAAGAGGGGATAACAATATAACATGATTAGAAGCTCAAAAATAGTTAAAGAACACATATTATGTCAAATTAAGTAGAAATACTTCACTGGTTGATACAGATTGTTGGTAAAATGTGACAATATCTGCTCTGGTAATGAATGCTTGTTCCTTTCAGGTCTTATTCTGACATCTTGAGAGCTTCTGAGTGCTTGTAATGCTATTTGCTGGTCAAATTCCAGTGCAGAGTTCAGTGCTACGTGAGAATAGTGTGTCAGAATGGAGTAGTATGGAGTTGGTTTGCAGAGCTTTCATGTGGAAGGCCTTTTGTGTGGCGGTCATTGCCGGAGCCGTGTGCAGAATGTGGCTATTGAGTTGAAAAAGAGGATGTTATGGTGCAGACAATTGGAGTGACAGGTGAAAAGAAGGCTCTCATTTTCAAAAGAATGCTCGAAAATCAATGGAGACAGAGGATGCACTTGGATTTGCCTATACTGGGTGAGTGAGAGTGGGGGGTTTGGGCCGAGCTATATTAAAAGGGTCATGTTAAGGTTTAGAACTGGCTTCTTATATTTGTTTTGATGACCTTGATGTCAAACGATTAGTTCACCAAGATTACCTGGATTACGTTTCCCTCTGCTGTCAGCGTAGTGAGGAAAGAGTGCTAGCTACTCAGTCCTGTACTAAACAGAGCATTATCAAAATATATTAGCAATATTAAATGATATCCCTTCATACTATTTCTACCACTAATATCTGTTCATTATCATTACAGAAATCGTCCTACAAAGCAACAAAGCAGTTGTGATTTGCAAATTCCAAAACTGGTTAGCTGGTCAGATCTTCTTTTCTGGTTTGCTGTCAATTAAATGTTTTATGATGTATTTGCGATTAAAAGTAGGGGGTATTACACTTGAGGGAATTAATTGTTAACATATTTAGATAGTCATGTTTCATTTTACTGTTTTGAAAATGCTGTATTTGCTGAAAATAACTTATTAAAGGCCTCAATTATGAATCCAGGTGCTAAACTGTGAGTATAAACCAAAAATTAGTGTGCTGAAAAACACTTGGAACTGTAAATGAGTGTTTGTGTGCCTCCTATAGGCTATTGAATGGTTGAAGTGTTGTTTTGTGCAATAAATAAATACATGAACAAGGTCCTAAAATGTTTTAATTAGTTTCAGTTACGTCCCTTTGCTCTTTGCGCTAAGTCACTCCATCCTCAGAACACTGTCACAACACAATCAGCATACATTCCACTAATGAACCTCCTGCACATTGCATCTGGTTTGTGATCAAGTTAAGGACTGGGAAAGATCGCTAGATTACGAAAACATGCACAGATGACATATAACACCACTTCAGGCATGTTTTTGATTAGGGAACAATATTATGATGTGGTAGAAAGCTCCGAAAAGTCAAATTTTGGGTAATACACTGGTGTTTGTACATAGTGTTAAAGATCACATATTGTGCTTGAGCATGCTATATAGTTAAAATGTATGACAGCCGTGGATTATTATGTTATTATTTACACATTTTAAATCTCAATAGGGTCAGTATTTCTGAAAGCACCGAGAAATAAGAAAAGTTCCCGGGTCACCGTTTCAAATCTCAATGTCCTTTTAACCAGTTGTGGTATTATGTTTGAGATGAAAAAATACCAAATTATAAGGCTCTATCTGTAATACTTTTCGAGATACAGCCATTTAAAGATGAGTAGTAGGCACGCGTTTTGCGACGCTTAAGTTACAAATTGGCCTTTCAACCATTTTTGAAAGCCAATATTTCCCCAACCAATAGTGCTACAAAGCTGAAACTTTGCATTTTAACAGAACTCTATTGAATTTATTCAATAAATTACCTTTACTGCCCCATGGTTGAAGAATATGAGAAAATTAAAATTTTCGGAAGTGATTTTTTGCTTCAATTTCACCATGCTGAAAAAGTATGAAGGAATTGAGCAACAAAGATACAATTTTTTACCACAGTTAGCTCTTAGGGATGTTTTTCAACAGACAAAGTTTCATAATTCTTGTTAACTGTCCACATGTCCATTTTGAGCTTTGAAGTTAGACCAATTTTCGTCGAGGGTTGCCTGTTTGGATCCTTGCTGTGACCCCACATAATACATTTTTTTCATACAAACTGCTTCTTTTGCACAGAGATATGTCAAAATTTGCAATAAAAACATTTGTTGATTACATTTCACATTTTCTGTGTTTAAAATGTCAAAAGGTTTCGTTCGAAAAAGCATGAGCCTAAGATTTGAGGTATCAATATCTTGTGAACCCCAAGAGATAGGATCATTTTGACTGCAGATTCTGAAAGAACTCCATGAGTTCTGTTAAAATGCAAAGTTTCAGCTTTGTAGCACTATTGGTTGGGGAAAGATTGGCTTTCAAAAATGGTCGAAAGGCCAATTTGTAACTTAAGCGTCGCAAAACGCGCGCCTCCTACTCATCTTTAAATGGCTGTATCTCGAAAAGTATTACAGATAGAGCCTTATAATTTGGTATTTTTTCATCTCAAACATAATACTACAACTGGTTAAAAGGACATTGAGATTTGAAACGGTGACCCGGGAGCCACTCGGTGATTTGAGAAATAATGAGCCAATAGTCATCTAAAAACACTTATTTAAAGAAATAGTCCGCAGACAACCACTTTAGAAAGATGCAGCGCCCAATGGGAACTGACGTTGCCGTAAACATCACCACAAACAGAGTCGTGTTATGGATTTGTCAGGGCCGGTGTGTAAATGGGTCATCCCATGTACAGGCATCTGCGCAGACACGTGTCCCAGGGCCTCTGGGGCGCTGTCTAAATAAAATGTAAACGTTCTTATGTGGCTTATTTTTGCCCTGTCTGGTGGAGATGTGGATTTACGTTCTCGTCTGCACTAAAGGAAAGCAGTGAGAGGTTTGTATATCTGCCACACACACGGCGAGTATTTTGTGCCTCCATTTGATCAATGCAAACGGGCCGTGTCAGTTCGGGGCAGCGTGCACCTATCGCTACATTCATGCAAACGAGCTAACACGCCCGCTTTGCTTCATAGATACCGTTGGGATGATTTGATAAAATGATACATAATCAAATGAAACATGGATACCGCATTTAAAACAAAAAATATTAGGTGTATTAAAGCTGAGTCCTTGTAAGGCCACACCCACATCTCCACATGTTAGCATATCGCCACCAACAGATCCGCAACACCGGCAACTCATGTGAATATCTGCACATCAGTGATTAAAAAAAAAAAAAAAAGTACCAAAATGACTACGCTACGCTGCTAAATGCTTCACCTATCACTGATTGAGAAAATAAAACTGTAAAACAAAGTTAGTACAGAGCAGTGGGCGTATGCCGGTGGCTGTGAACACAGGAAAATAAGTGATTAAAGATTACTCAAACTTCACGAATCACTCCAAATACAACTTCTAGAGGGTAAATGAAAAGGGGGAACAGCTATAACATGATAAAAGCTCTACATAATAGGTGTCCTTTAAAACGCATTCTGTCAGTAATGTTAACTAAACATTTATGTTAACTAAACCGTTTCCTTTTTGCATAGCTCTCGTAAAAGCACAATTTCAATCAATACGAAAAGCTGACTCCAATATCTGCACTGTCCCTGCCTATACAGTTACATTAAACTACCCAATTACCATTCTCCCTTTCACCTTCCTTGGGGGTGGGGCTGTCTTCTTACCAACCGTACCCCGAGACAGGCTGTGTTTTCTGGGCTGTAAAAATGAGCAGAAGTGCTGACTTAGAGGAAGCCTGCTCCTTTGATTGCCTGAACAGATGGGTGCAGGTGCGGCAGGTAATTGTTTGTCAGGAGTGCTTGGTTTGATGCATGGGGCGTACCTGGCATTGGCGATGCACTCCAGCGTCACCGCCCGCCCCGCCACCTCCGTCGTGTCTTTGGGAGCCACCACGATCACCGGGGCAACCAGGTCAGTGTCAGGATCTGCGGAAGAGGCATAAATATCCAATTATTCATTCATTCATTGAGAAATAAAGCTTTGGGATTTTTCGGGTCAAATGTGATCAGATTTGCAGAGGTGGATAGAGTAGCCAAAAACTGTGGTCAAGTAAAAGCATAGACTGTACATATAAATGGATGGCCGCCCCTTCCAAATAGGAAGTGAGCGTGGGCGTGCTTCTGGCTCCAATTCACTTTTAATTAAAAATCCGTCACCCCTCTCTCTGTAACTGCTGCTGTCAGGCTCGTTATTTTGGTCTTAAATTGTTCATATTAACTTGCTCTACATTTTTTTTTATTTCTCTATTTTGTTCCCAAATCAAGATATGATTTACCGTTAGCAACAGGTTTGATTGACAGTATTGCTAAGCACCTACCCCCTGCCAAACCAGCGGTGTGGGCGGGAAGGGGCGTTATCTTCAACAGCGTCGCGCCGCATTGGCTCTTTGGTTACTATGATACACGTGGTTGGAATACCAAATATGGAACTTGGCTCCAATTCGCCCCGGTAACCAACCGCAAGCCTTGATGAGCTTCATTTGACTGGAGACGAACACTATAGGTGACGTCATACTCATTTAGTCCACTTCTTTACACAGTGAGTAAAGAATGAGTAAGAGTCACTTTAATATAATATTACTCAAGTAGAAGTGCAAAGTAGTGGTCCAAGAAATTACTGAGGTAAGAGTAAAAAAGTATTTATTGGAGACAAGTACTATACAAGTAAGAGTAACTTAAAGGGTAACTGTAATGGCTGATTAATCATTTGAAAATATAAAATCTGGTATTTTCAAAGGATAGACAGAAACATTAGACAATCAAAATCATATCTGAATGAGAGGAGCAAGAAACATTAATGTTCAAATCATTTCATATTGTCAACATAAAGCTTTTGTCACTTGTACACTTACTCACAGTGGGAAAAGTTCTCTGAAAAGTACAATTTCTTTAAAAAGTTACTGAGAGGAAACAACTATAGCATGGTTAAAAGCTCTGAAAAGTCGATTTTGCAAAGGCCTGCTTTAAATAATAATTCACCCAATGGCCACAGTGTTAGCTTTGTTTTGAATAAAGACTTTGCCTTTATTGATTGAAGTCAGATATTGACAGGAATAGAACACAGTATCTCTCACAAATGCAAATTCAAAATGCTTGCTAGTTTCATCAAAGATCTTGGAGAGAATATTAAAACACAAGTAAAAACCTTGTTGGATAACTCAATGGTAGATTCACTGCTTTTGAAAGAAATATTCAAACGTATTATCCACAAATGTTAATTCTTATCATTATTTATTTGGGATTGGCTCCAGTCTTGTTATTAATCTTATGGTTTCAAGTTATTTTAACTGACGACAAGTGACTTTGTGCCAGTTTCATGTAGATAGGCCCAGTAATTACAGAGATATGAACCATAAACCAGGTCAACGAATCTGTAATCTGACAGTTAAACAGCAAATTCCACCAGTGAATTCAGAACTGTGCTCCAGCTCAAATGTTAAAGTACCATATTACACACAACTGACTTTAAGCCATGATATAATGTTGTTTCCTCCTCAAAAACAGACCTGGAGTTGTATTTTGTTTCATTCACATGTTTGAGTAACCCTTTATTATTAGTCTGTCTACACTTCAAAGTCTGTAAGTCTTACAAATCTAACTTTAAGGTGCTTAGAGGATTCAAAAATGTAAAAAAACAAAAAAAAAAAAAAAAAAAAAAACATGTTGTGAAAAATAGAAAACAATCCCTACAAAATTCAACCTTCGTGAAAGTTGTGGATGCCCTGTCAGCTGAACATGGGGGGTTTGAATTCCCCCAAAAAATGCATTGCGCTCTATGGGAGAATTCTTTCTGGGCCCAAGCTCCCGGGAGCTGCACTACCTGGAGCGGCCACTAGTCTGTCTCGAGCCATGACAGAGGGCGGAATGCCTTATCCAGGTTTTTTATTAATGGAGCACTTCCTGTGTTACCACATGACATCACAAGGTGGAAGAGAGTGGTTTTCATTTGAGAAAAGAATAAAGCCTAAATTTGCAGGATGTGTGTGTGAAAGAAACAAAACACAACTCCAGGTATGTCTGTGACGTAGAAACATTATAAGATAGATCAGAAAATAGCACAATATTATCTCTTTAAAATACTCAAAAATGTTGTGATGCCAAAGAATACTGAAAATATCAATTATTCATTATATACCTAGCGTCCCGGTTTGAATCGCATGGCCCCATACAATAGAGCATCTTAAGGCAGAGACACATCATTAGACTGACCGATCTCCATTGAAGCGGAGTGGGCTTTGAAAACACCAGGAAACATGCGCTCACTGATCCTATGCACTTTGTACCAGACTCGGTCCTCTTCTTCTCTCTCTAATCAGGTAGAAAGCACACCGAGGGAAGCTGGGGTGAACCCTACAGGAAGCACACTAGTTGAAGGGGACATATTTATGCATAGTCGTTCCCTTTGGTTGTTTTCAGATCCTAGACTGTGATCCGAGGGGCCAAAAATTGTACTTCAAGGTGCATTATGCAACTTTTCAGGAGGGAGTCCGCCACCTAATTGTCGTCATGGAGATGTTGCTTGCTTGTTTTGCCTAGAATGTTCCACAGTATCTATCACTCAGTATCTATCAGTCATAAAAAATCATACATTCTCATAGTCAGCGTAGTCGCCTCTCTACAGATCTGACTTGGCCTTGTAGTGTCACTTGCTTGTTTCTTTGGAAATGAATGTGTTTAGTGCTGGGCTGTAGAAAATTCCAGGCATAACTATGGAAACAAGCAGCTAGCGGACTCTCCACCAGAAAAGTTACACAGTGCAGCTTTAAGTATGAGTAAGGTTACTTCAAACTCATATAAGTAGAAGTAGGAAGTAGTGGGCTAAGTAAAAAAAAAAAAAAAAAAAAGTGTTTGCAGAAAGTACTACTCAAGCAAGAGTAACTTAAAGAGTAACTGTCAGGACATAACATCTGAAGTTAATATCATTGGAAGGAAAAAATAATTTAATAATAAAAAAAATCTGGTATTTTCAAAGGACAAGGAGGAAAAATGAGAAAAAACAAATTATATTTGAAGGAGCGGTGCCAGAAACACAAAGGCTTAAATCATTTCGTACTGTCACCATAAAGCTTTTGTCACTTGCAGACTTATTCACAGTGGGAAGAGGAACCAAAAAAATATTCCTGAAGTAGGAGTAAAAAAAGTATGCTGTTAGAAAAGTACTCTGAAAAGTTACTCTGAAATGTAACTAAATAATATTAGCATATAGAATGTTCTGATACCATCTGGAACCCAGCGATGGTCTGGCTTTTGGAAATACCAGTTAATACTTGGATAGAAAGAGCCGTTGCCAGAAATATATAGAAATTTTGTTCCAATTCGCCGTTCCGAGTTTTGAGGTCAGATGAGAATTTGATGATGGACGCCCTCTGCTGGCAACAGTAGCACTCGATCCATGTTAAACTGTCAAATTAGCAGCGTGGCTAATATGAATGTTTCGATCCAATATCAACTAATACTGTAGCAAGTTCTGTAATATTAAAGGTCTTGTATTGTTTGAGTAACACTTTATGATTGTGTCTACATCTCAAAAGCTCAAAATGCTCCGTCCACAGCTACCTTTGGCCTTTTATTCAGTAGAGATTGGCAATTCCAGGGCTGAAATTATCCAAATGATCCTAGAGAAGGTGTTTAAAGTTTAAAAACACAGTGGAGCATTTCCGGTAATACCACATGACATCATAAAGTAGAACATAGCGTTTTTTGTTTAAGAGAAGAACTCAAACTCAGCCTAAATCTGCAGGGTTTGTGTGTTAAACATGCGTGAATGAAACAAAACACAACTCCGGGTATGTTTGAGGAGGAAACGGCATTATTAGCGTGATATGGGAATTTTAATAACAATGGGGTTTGTATTAAAATAAATTGAAACTCCACTATCAAGAATTTTACATTGGCACATACAAAAGGCTATATTATATTCACTCGTATTCACTTTGTACCAGCCTCAGTCCTTTTCTTCTCTCTTTTATCAAGTAGAATGCATCTGAAGTGAAGTTGAGGTGAACACTACAGCGCGCTAGTTCAAGGGGACATAGTCTGCATACTAGTCTGGCTTTTGGAAATACGAGGTAACAGTTGAAACTTGAAAGCACTGATGCATTAGTATTTCATGTTTTTACTTCAAAAATATGCCGAAATGTTGTTCCAATTCGCTGCTCAAGTTTTGACGTCATTTGAGAATTTGGTGCCCGATGCCCTCTGCTGGCAACAGTGGCAATTGAACCATGTTAAAATGTCAGAGTAGCAGCATGGCTAATGTCAATGCGACGCTAATAGATGCTGTGGAATAG
This sequence comes from Taenioides sp. WSHXM2023, assembly GCA_029959045.1. Lineage (NCBI taxonomy): Eukaryota > Metazoa > Chordata > Actinopteri > Gobiiformes > Gobiidae > Taenioides > Taenioides sp. WSHXM2023. The sequence goes on from CM057090.1 coordinate 31,247,287, forward strand.
TCATGGGTGATATCAGTGATTTTTGTTTAGATTCGACTGTATTTTATACTTAAAATACCGAAGAGTTTCTTTAAAGGTCCTATATTTTACTAAATTGACTCTTGTAAGCTTTACCGCATCAAAAACATACCTGAAGTTGTGTTTTCTTCCATTCTGTCTACATCTGCAAAGCTCAAAATGCTCTGTTCCACATTGTGATGTCACAGATCTTTAGTTTTCCACTTCCAGGAGCTACGTTTTACCTTTCATTCACTAGAGACTGGCAATTCCAGATTTAAGTGTCTGCTGATACCTGATAACAACCGATGCCAGTGCAGAGGCTGAAAACAGCATTTATTTCCTTAAAACAAAAATAAAATAGGTCAAAACTGATACATGTTATGTAACTGTTATTGATCTTCATGTAACTACACAACAGCTTTGTGTAAATGCAAATTCTGAGACTTTCTGGACCTACTATGACCAGTAAATAGTCGTATTACATCAATGTATATGTCAAAATTATTCTAGTGAAGGTGTATGGCATTAAAAAAAAAATAATAATAAAAAAAAATTAATAAAAAAAAATAATAATAATAATAATAATAATAATAACGCAATGCAATATTTGTGTGAATGAAACAAAACACAACTCCGGGTATGTTTGTGACGAGGAAACAACATTATAACATCGATCAGAAAACGGCTTAATATAGGCAGCCCTTTAAAAATCCATACGCACAGCTCATTAAATGCACTGCACGCTCTCAAACAAATGACCTCCTAAACAGATGTAGACTTGGGGGAGGAACAGGGGCCGGGGAAAGTGCCATGTGTCCATTATCATTCACTTTCCCCGAGAATGCTTGGCAGAGGTCAGCTGACTCCTGCTCACACCACCGGGTCTGTACGGCGTAATGAGATCCAGTTGGACTTGAACCCTCAACCTAGCCTGCCCGCTCCGCCTGCTTTGCCCTGGACTGAACGAGGGGGAGGAGAAGGAGCAAGGATATGACTTAAAGTGGAACTAAACACTAAATCCACCCCTTTTTGCTACTTAAAGTGCCCATAATATTTACATTATTTTCTGCTCTATTATAATGTTGTTTCCTCATCACAAACAGACCCGGAGTTGTGTTTTGTTTCATTCACACATATTTAACACACAAATCCTGCAGATTTAGGCTGTGTTCTTCTCTCAAACTAAAACAATCGGTTCCACCTTGTGATGTCATGTACAAGACATGACATGTTCCACTGTGTTTTTAAACTTCATATACCTTCATTAAAATAATTTGGATGGTTTGAGCCCTGGAATTGCCAATCTCTACTGAACTAACGGTAAAACGTAGCTGTTAACTTGAAAATTACCACTACATGACATCACAAGGTGGAACAGAGCATTTTGAGATTTAGAGATGTAGACAGACTGATGCAGGATTACACAAACATGTGTGAATGAAACAAAACACAACTCCAGGTCTGTTTGTGATACGGTAACAACATTCTAATGTGGCTTCAAGCTCACAGAAGTCAATTTTGTGTAATATAGGACCTTTAAGGAGGTGTTTCAATATCTACTGTTCCAAGTAATTTTTGGTCATGATAACTAGCTTTCTGGTCTTTTTTTTTTTTTTTTTTTTCTTTCCAGTTTTTGCCTTGAATGATCCACAATATGAAACTAAGGTGAGACACAGCAGATGAAAATATCTTCATATGTTTTTATTACCTCCGCCAAGGAGGTTATGTTTTCGCCTGAGTCTGTCTGTTTGTTTGTTTGTTTGTTTGTTAGCAAGAAAACTCAAAAAGTTATGGACGGATCTTGATGAAATTTTCAGGGAATGTTCCTAATGGTAAATCCAACAGATGATTAGATTTTGGTGATGATCCAGAAGAAATCCTGGATTCTGGATCACTTTGAAAACTGAGCTGCTTGGCGGAGGTCTGCGCTCTCTGAGTGCTTTTCTAGTTTCTAAATAAAGCTACCATGTTTTAGTATTTTTGAAAACTGGATCTAATATCTGTGTTTTTGAACTGAATCCATCTCTATGCAGACAAGCAAATGACCCACCGTACTGGGTTACAGTTCACATTGTGTGTTTTTCCCAAAGTATTTTTGAGCAATAAAAGACATAACCATAATATTATAAAGCCTTAGATAGCACAGTGTTATGCCACACTGTGGAACAATGGGCCTCATTCATGAAACATTCTTACAAACAAATTTGTACTTAAGGTCTTAACGAAAAATGTTTTCCAAATCCTACAAACAGTCAGGAGCACTCATGAGAACAAAAATTCTACTGTTTTAGAATATTGGCAAAAGGAGAACTTTAATTTGTCAACTGGACAGAGTTTATTTGGTCGAATACGTTTCGCAGCTCATCCAAGCTGCTTCTTCAGTTCAGTTCAGGCGGACACTGCTTTATATCTGCTTGAAGGGAGAAGCTAACTACAATGAAATTACTCTGAGACAACACATATTTGTTTACAGTTTCTGTTCATTAGGTGGGTCTGTTCAATATGGACAGACCCACCTAATGAACAGACCTAACGGGCCACTCCTTTGAGGACAGCGAGGTCCAGATCTTGGCCAGAGAAAAGAACTGGTTTGAGAGGGGAGTTAAAGAGGCTATTTTTGTCAAGAAAGAGAATCCTTCCTTGAACAGAAATGGGGGTCTCAGACATCATTTGTCTCCCATCTATAACTCTATCCTCAAACCTAAATCAAAACAAACTGGGAAAACAATGGGACTAGCCAGGACATGTCCAGAGGTGTGAAAACACCCATCATGGCCCTGAATGGATATGCTAACTACTCCCCCACTCCCACTCCATATTGAATAGGCCCACCCAACTAACAGAAACTGTAAACACTCCATACTGAATAGACCCACCTAACTAACAGAAACTGTAAACACTCCATACTGAATAGACCCACCTAACTAACAGAAACTGTAAACAAATATGTTTTGTCTCAGAGTAATTTTCATTGTAATTAAGCTCCTCCCTTCAAGCAGATATAAAGCAGTGTCCGCCAGCATCTGACCAGAACTGAAGAAGCAGCTTGGATGAGCTGCGAAACGTATTCGACCAAATAAACTCTGTCCAGTTGACAAATTAAATTTCTCCTTTTGCCATGGATTCTACCTGGACGACTGAGGGATTCTACACATGTTTTAGATTATTAGTCTGATAATGCAACAAAAAATTCTAATTCCTCCTTGAAAGTTATATATTTTCTTAAATTATTTCCTATAAACATATGACTATGTGATCCAATGACATTTATGAGGTGTTTTCTAGAGCCTGTGTCTATTGGGTCTAACAGACTTTCTACAGGCTGCAGTGAGCCTCAGTCTGTCCCAGCCCCAGTGCTCTCCACATGGGCCACTGTCACAGCCCTGCGCCTGGTCACAAGTTTATGACTTAAATATTCGCTCACTGAGTGTGTTCATGTGAGTTTGGACATTTGAAATCACCACTGAAGCTGTAAAACAGCTGTGGTCTGCAGACGCTCCACCTGACTTCCTCGGTCACTCTCTCCCTCGCACTTTCACACATCATAATGCTAAACCCATATTGGCCATATTTGGAAGTTCAGAGGGCATCTCTAACCAAATACATGCTAATTTTCTATGTAAGTGAAATGTAACTGAGCATGGAGGTGTTCGTAGCTGGGTGTTGGTGCATTCAGTGCAACTGTCACTTTAAGAAGGAATTCGGCTGCTTAGGAGCGCTTTGTGAATCTGGTGCAGAGTTCTCTCAGCATCTTCTTAAAGTGGAAGTTGTGTAAATTTTTAAAGAAAAGATTCATGAATGAGGCCCACTGAAGTCAAAGCAAATCTCCGTGGAGGCAGGTGGCAGCCCCTTCGCCAGAAAAGTCCCACACTGCACCTTTCACTTGTCCTCCTGTGTTTCAGATAGATGGTTGAGATGAGAGTGTTACCTTTCCAACTGCGGTTCTTCTTGCCCACTGCACGTCAGCCAAACAAAACAATAAAAACAAAAACAGGATGGGATGTGAGAAAAGAATAAAATGACATTCAGATTTTTCAAACTAATTCACAATAAGAAAATAAAGGTCAGACTGAGAATAGGCTATGTTCATGCATTGTCATAAAATTATAAAAAGTTATGCGTAAGAACATGTGTAGTAAAGACAAGTGTGAAATAACAAGTGCAAAAAAAAAAAAATAACACTGTCATCATGTCTTATCTTTATATGAAAATATTGCATGTTACATGTAAAAACAACAATTTTTGGGACATTTGGATCTCAATATGAAACCAGTTTTAAATTCCTTTCTCATTTTCATTGCTGCAGATAAGATACGAAAAGATATACAGAGGGGATTTGGGATATCTTATTTGGTATTTAAATAAACAAAATCTCACTGCAAAATTGCCTAACTTTTTGATGTTGAAACTTTAATGAATAAGACTTGGAATTAGATAACCAAAAGTCTTTTTTAAATCTTATGTTCCTACGGGGGGAGCCTGCATTTTAAGAAAACAGCCTTTAAAATTACAGTCTCCCATATAACTGGCTGCAAGTTGATTAGGTTAGATATTAATATTGCAATCAGAGAGGATATTTTTGTTTCCACATGAAAGCTTGTATGCTAAGAGACCAAATTGACCAAAAAACTAAAAAAAAAAAAAAAAAAAAAAAATGACTGAAGCGATCCTGAAGTGATCCTCTAAAAATAACTACCCTTTGAATGAAGCTCAGTGAGAAAAGGCCAAGGGTTTAGAGCACTGCCAACATAGCAAAGGGTGAATACTTTGAGGACTCTAAAACACAAAACTGATCTAGGGTTATTTAACTTTTTTTTTTGCTGTATAATTCCATATCTTTAATTAAAACATATTACGCTATTTTCGGATTTATATTATACTGTTGTTTCCTCATCACAAACAGACCCCTGGAGTTGTGTTTTGTTTCATTCACACATGTTTAACACACAAACCCTGCATATTTAGGCCAAGTTCTTCTCTCAAACTGAAAACGCTCTGTTCCACCTTGTGATGTCATGTGTGATGTCATACAGGAAGTGCTCCACTGTGTTTTTAAACTCCATACACCTTCACTTGAATCATTTGGATGATTTCAGCCCTGGAATTGCCTGGAATTAATTTATATTCAGCAAAAGGTAAAAGGTACTGTTAACCGCTTCATGACATCACAAGGTGGAACAGAGCGTTTTGAGCTTTGGAGATGCAGACAAACTAATAATAAAGGGTTACTTAAACGTGTGTGAATGAAACAAAATACAACTCCAGGTATGTTCTGGATGAGTTAACACTATTATAACATGCCTTTCTTTTTTCCTTTTTTTTGCCATTTTGTGTAATATAGGGCCTTTAATGTATACATTTGATGTGTTTGTGAATGAGAACTTTAACTTCCTTGTTAGTTCTCCTAAATGGAAGTTTTCAAGTCCTATAGAACATGAACATAACCTAGAGAGGATGGATCTGATTGGTGGAAAGTAGATGAAAACAAACAGGATGAGGAGAGAGAAAGAGGAGGGAGAGGACGTGTTTACAGCCATCCATCAAAGTGCACACACGGCGCTCAATAAGGGCCAGGCTCCAAGATCATTTGTCAGAGAGGAACATGGAGATTCAGAGGAAGTTACAATACAACATTTGCCAAAAACTAAAATGAGACGATCATAATATTATCATAATATTCTATTTTCATATCGCAAGACAAAGATAAAAATTTCCCATTCAGATCAGATCAGTCCTTTTAGGTTTAAACCAACTTTTTATTTTGGCATTAAAACTGGCAACCCAAATGAGAGATTCATGTGAGGCTCATTCTTCTTTCTGATTGGCTAATTGTCTTGAATGGCCACATGATCATCGTCACATTCTTATACGGCGCTTTTCTACCTTCAAGGCACTCGAAGCGCTTTACATCAAGGAACCACTCACCCGTTCGCACACACATCCATACACCAGTGTACGGTTAAGTGTCTTGCCCAAGGACGGCAGCATTCATCTGCGGGACAAACACTCCAGATTCTAACATAAATACCTTGGCCATTATGTCCATTGTTTTTGTAATTAAGAAAAAAAATCAGCTATACAATTGTTAACAGTAAAAGCTTTATTTTATTTTTATATTTGAACATGTCTACCTTGTGTCTGGAAATATAGGTCAATTACTTTGAATTAGTCTGGCAATGATTTTTAGATTTAAAATTGTGCAGGGTTTCTATCTATGACGCAACAATGCTGGGAAAATTCAAACCGCATTTTCTCTGAGGTTCAGATGCAGCGGTGTGAATTAAGCAAAATACAACTCCGGGTATGTTTTAGATGAAGGGAATGATAGTACATCATGGTTAAACGCTCAAAAAGTCAAATTTGCACAAAATGTATCCTTTAAATGTATGAACAGAAACAGAACTGTGCTGCGAGTGGGAAAAAAATATCGTAAAGTCAAATTGAGTGACAAAAGTGAGGCTGATGTGCGTTTCTAATGGTGGAAACACAATGTGAGCCAAGTTTTAAAAGCCTGTATTATTCTGAACAGCACACGGGTCAATGACAGTCCATTACAGCAGGATATATTTGCATTAAGGAGATATGTATTCCAAATATGTGTAAAGACAATGGTGAATGTCCTATTTTGTCCTCTACAAACCTTTACAACCCTTAATTTGAGTTATACTAAGAATATATCTCTTAGCATCATGTTGTTAATAGCTTTCCCTATGCTTTATTAACAACTGAAATCAAAGAGAGACCAAGAACGATAAAATGTCTCTATACTTTTGTCAATTGGAAGTTTTCAGATTCTAGAATGTGATTATGGCAGGCAAGAACCAGATTTCCCATTTGATTACATTGTACTTTGCCACAAAATATCCAGAAAGGTAAATTCACAAACGTTGAACCCGGTATTTCCAATTACTGACTAAACCCAAGAACTCACTGTACAGTATTACAACATAATTTTGCATTTTAACAATATTAATTTTAGCTGCCCTCTATCTGTTTTAATTAATATTGTCGTATTGTCAATGCCTAATTTAGTTTGATATTGGAAGCTAAACAGGGCTGGGCCTATGGGGAATATCATGCACCACAGACCAGCGACAGAGTGGTGTGTACAATCATAGGTACAATCGTAGTTTAAAACCGAGTGCGAACTACAATCACAACTGAATCTGGGTTGTTAGTACCTAAACCTGTATATAAGAACACATACACGTGTTTCCTTCTCAGTATATGGACGGCAGGGCTGTATTAGACTAAAGAAATTCTTTGATTAGTCGACTAAAAAGGCGGCATGGCAAAAGCGCTCAAAACTGTTACGTATTTCTGTGTATCTGAACTGCATTCACAAGACTACACCTGCACAGGAGGCAGTGATGGATGAAGTACTCAGTTTTGTTACTTAAAAGTACAGATACAGGGCCAAAAGATTACTCAAGTAAAAGTGTAACATGCAAAAACCCACTTAAGTATAATTATTGAAATACGTGTATAGAAATATACTTTAAGAGTTTTGCTGTTTTTCGCATTTGGTTTGCTCAAAGTTGGGACATTCACTCAAATTAAATGGTCTCAAACCATGAAGAAAAGTACTTTTTACTTTTCAGTCCAGATCTAAAATGTAGCGGAATGGAAAGTGCAGATACATGTTCTCCAATGTAGTGTAGTAAAAGTAAAAAGTATCCACTGTAAAATTTACTTAAGTGAAGTACAGATACCCAAAAATGGTAAAAACTATGGTTATACATTCCACCACTGACAGGAGGTCATGCAAGAACTACTATTTATGCAAAAACTACTAAGAAACAATGTATGTTTATATAGAGACTTGTGAATCATGAGTTGAATGTGCCTTTTTAGATATAAATACCAATACTAATACTCACTCACTCACTAACATCTCTTCTGTTGTCCCTTTTAGGTTTAAATCAACTGAATTTCAGCGTTAAAACTGGCAACCTAAGCGAAAGACTTGTATGAGGCTCGTTCTGCTTTCCGACTGGATAATTATCTTGAACCAAAACGCCAAATAACAACATTTAACTTTGCCAACATTTGTTTTTACGTAAATGCCAGTTACAGGCACTTACAGTGTTAAAAGAATTACATAAAACCAAACCAACTCCACTAAGTCTGCTAACTGTCCATCTCTGGGAGTCCCATTTAAGCACATTTCTCTGCTGTCTGCTGCCTGTCTGTCTCCTGTCTATATCCAGAGTTCACCTCGAGCCCTCACTGCTCCAATTTATCCTGTCAATCTCCTCTTCTCCTCTAGTTCCACTAACATACACCTTTTAAAGCTCGCCCAGACCGGCCACGAATCAGCCACTGGCATTTCTTCAGTGGAGTGGATGAGGAGAAAATCTGAAGGTGGACACGTTCTATTAGAAGATTTCCAGTCGGCCAAAAATAAGTGGATGTTTTATATGAGGTCAAAACGATCCTGTGACTACTTGCGTAAAGAGGGGGTGTTATGTGAAATCGATTTTTTTTTAGCTTTCAACCATGTTATACCGTTGTTCTTTCATCAAAAACATGTCTGAAGAGGTTTGAGATGTCATAAAAGCATGTTTGAGTAATCTAGTGATCTCTCCAGGGCCCTGTTCGAATCCTCCTTGCGGTTCGCTGTAAGATTCTGACTACGCCACCCATGCACCCACACGACAATCCTCTATAAATATATAAAAACATGATACAAAACTGTGCACGGCAACTTGACAAAACTAATGCTGATGATGATATTGTTTTGTGATAGCGCTCTGAAGGGGAAGTGACTTAGCATGGAGAGCAAAAGCGTCTCAAAAAAAAAAAAGAAACGTACTTCTTGAAAACATGTTCATAAGTTGTTTTTGGCCAATATAGCATTTTCAAAACAATAAAAGGTAACATGGTGATCTAAATATGTTACATGTTGGCAGTTAACACCCCACAGAAGTGAAATACCTCATCTTTAAAAGTGAAAGCTGTTACTTTTTTTTTCCCTTATTTGGACAATTTAGAGTGTTGAAAGTGAAAGTGAAGATAATTGTCCATAATTTTCAATTAAGTGTAGATATGAGAGAAATTCACATGTTGTATAAGATTATTAAAGAGGGGGTATTACACTTGTATGGGGTATTAATTATTAACACACATTACTGTTTTGAAAATGCTATATTCACCAAAAACAACATATTAAAATGTGCAGTTAGTTTTTGATACTCTGAGCCCCCCTGTGCTAAGTCACTCCCCCTTCAGAACGCAATCACAACACAATCGGTGTGCATCCCGCTAATGAAACTAGTTGAAGGTGTGTACAGTTTTGCCTTAAGAATCTTACAGCTAACCGTTAGCAGGGTTATGACCAGAGCCGGGAGAGATCGCTAAATTACTCAAACATGCATGGATGAGACCTAAAACAACATTATAACATAGTGGAAAGCTAAAAAATGCACCATTTTCAAATACGTTTTATAGACTAAAGGCTTCAGTCAGTACATTACAGTTTGGGTACATGTATTCTAATTCACTTCCCAACACGGTCTATAGTAGCTGATTTTGAATCTCATGAGCGCCATCTGGTGGGGGATACACCCTTACAAAATAATGACGCCTTCTTTAGTTTGTTGATACGTTTAGAATACAATTTTTAATATGGAAATAATTTACTTTCATAAAACAGGCAGGTTTCAAACAACATTGGCCTCGTTATCCACTCAGCATTATGACATCATTTATAACTTCAGGACGCATTAAGACACAGATTTAAACATGATTTCATTACTTTTCTAACTCAAACGGACCATGAATAAACTACTGGCAGTTCTTTAGTGCAGTGGATGTGGTGAAAATTTGAGGGTATGGGCATGCTGTTTGAGACAATTTCCAGTTTTGACAAAAATAAGTGGATAATTCAAACAAGTTCCAAACAGATGGTTCTGTGACTGCATGCAAGTGAAAATAAACTCCGCCATCTGTTATTTCTTTCTTTTACTTTGAACAAACTTTTTTTGCAGGTGAACCAAGCATAGTCTTCCTGAAATTCAATCATAGGCAGTGCTTTTTACTTCAAATTCAGCAATCTGTATCTGCAACTTCCGTAACATCTCATTGTGTTGTGATACAGACTTAAAAGTGCACTGTGTAACTTTTTGGTTGGGGGTCCGTCACCTCCTTGTTTCTATGGACATGTCATTGCCCTGCCTGGAATGTTCCACAGTGTGACATTAAACAGCTCTACCATACATTTATACAACTACAGGGGGTTTTATAGCTCAAAAATACCTAGAAAAACAGGCATTCTGACTGTGAGTGGGGTCGCCTCTCCACAGATCTGACCTGGAACTTGGTCTGAAAGTCTCACTGTATTGACCAGTTGTCTTACAGCCCTCCATTACAAATATGTTTCTTTATGTGGCCCTCAGTGAAACTAGTTTGTACACCCCTGGTCTGACAAAATGTTTAGTCGAGACACCACAAGCAAAACTATTATTATTTTTTTATTTATTTATTTTTTGGTTGATATACTGTAATTTCCAGATTATTGAGCGCACCTGAATATAAGTCGCATCAACTAAATTTTAAAAGAAAAAAAAAAAAAAAGTACATATATAGGCCGCACCTGTCTATAAGCCGCAGGTGTCCACGTCTTCAAGAACGTTTCCAAGTTCGGCCCATCTGCTTTTATTGCCTCTGAAAGCTTTTGTCGTCTTTTTGCGTTGAGTCTGTTCGTCACGCTGCCGTCGCCAACGTCTCACCATCGATTCACTGATGCCGAGCTCACGTGCAGCAGCTCTATTTCCTTCTTCGTTTGCCAGATCAATTGCCTTTAACTTAAAAGCTGCTTCATATGCATTTGTGTGTTTTCCATGAGGAGGTTGTGTGCATGAAGCACAAAATAACTGTTCAAAACAAAATCAAACTAGCATCTTCCTCAGCGCGTCATCTCTTCCACCTGTCTGTCTCGCTCTTGCACCCCCTCGGGAGCCTTAGCCCGTAAAAATCTACAGAGGGAATATTAGACTACGTCACTTGGCGCTCTACTGCGCATGTCTCCTGCAGAAAGAGCCGCTGTCCTGTCTGGGATCATGTTTGTGTCTCGTAGGATTTCAGCAGATTTCAGGCTCTCCAGGAGTGGGGCTAGGTGTATCGATCAGGTATGAGTGGATGTCCCGGGGGCGGGGCTAGGTGTATCGATCAGGTATGAGTGGATGTCCCGGGGGCGGGGCTAGGTGTATCGATCAGGTATGAGTGGATGTCCCGGGGCAGGGCTAGGTGTGTCGATCAGGTATGAGCGGATGTCCAGCTACTGAAGTTTGAGACATTTCTTCTCGTCATTTACACACTCACCTGCATTTAACACATACGGTTCATTAAGATGTATCCCACTCACTGATGTTCATTTAGCATCAGAACCTATTTTATCACACACGATAAACTGCTTTAGTGTTGACAACAGCGCTAGCTAGTGTTGCAACTTCATGTTAACCATACTGTATGTTAGCCACATTGCTGTATAAGTCGCAGGGTTCAAAGTATGAGAAAATTACGGTAAGTTTTCATCTGGAAATAACAAAACTGTCCACTCTGCACTGAAATATCTTTTAATATTTAATGTACTCAACTTGCCTCCATAGAATTATATGGGACATTGTAACTTCAAACTGCATTTTCATAAGGATCACCTCTTACAGTAGCACCTACACACACCAAAATTTCTAATCTTGATTTGGACGAAATGTACAGAAGAATTTTTTTTTTTAAATCTAATTCCAAGTCTGATTTATTCAAGTTTTAACCGAGGCAAATTTTCAGATCTTGTTTACTCAAATACTAAATAAGATAGCAAAAATCCGTTCTGTATGTTTTTAGTATCTAATATGTCAATAGTTTTCACACATAAAATGCCTTATTTTTATATAAAAACTTTACATAATGATGATGATTGTAATACATTTTTTTCTTACATTTAGGCAAGTAAACTACAGGAGAAGTTTTAGAATGATATCTGTAAATTTAAAATAATTTCCTATTCACCTGCAGTGTCTCACCTTAAGTCAAAGTCCATTTTGTAAGAGTGCTGAAACCTGAATGAACCGCGAATGTAATTTACTATATGAAAAGCCTCATAATAGAGTTTAGGTCCGTACTGATGAGCTGCCAATCACCTGAGCTGTGAGTGGTGGAGGCTGTGTGAGTGAGTGCAGCTACACCATAATGATGTTTCAGACCTATTGGCCCGGCCCGTTCTATAGTCACAACACCAGGAATTGTTCTGCCCTGTTAAAACTCTGTGGGGTTGTCAAAGTCACCACAGTATTAATACATGATTAAAGATCACATGGTGGGCAGTGAGTTGTCTGTGAACATCACTGACAGCATGTTAATGATAATAATGCTAATACTGCTGATCCTAACTGATTTTGAAGCTTAAAAATCATTTTTAAAAAGTAACAAACTGAACTCATCTATATAAGAAACTATTAGGTCATTTCAAATTAAAATTTTACTCAATTATTATTATATTGTGCTCTAAAAGCTCTAGAGTCGAGACACAAAGATGTACGCAGAAATGTCCTCCAGTGAAGTACTCCTTTCATCCAAGTGAGTGACTCTCCACTTTAAATACACATTTCTTTTAGCACAGAGCCAGTTCCTGCAATTATTGTTTGTATTTTAAGAAAAACTGAGCTTTTGTCCAGACCGTTCTATCTTTCTATCCATCTATCTATATTTGAGTGACTGTATACTGATGACAGCCACTCTTTAAATATGTAAGTGATGTCTGAAATCCACTCCAGCAGTAAAACAACTCAGTAAATAACTAGTGCATATTCTCTGTGGAGAATAGACCCGTCCTGTCCTGCAGCATTTGACCTTTCACATTCACCGTGTCAGTCCAGTCCGCTGTCAATCATCTCCACGCGATCACAAATGTCACAGGTTTCAGGCATTGTTTTTGTTCACGTCAAGGTTATCCCCAGTTATGGACGGTTTTCTGCTCGTTATTTCAGAATGATTCTATTTTTCTGTTTGTTTGTGCGACCCCTGTAGGCTGCACTGTTGTCACCCACTGCTCCTGTTTCCCCGGTGGAAATGAAGGATGGGGATGGTGATAGTAAATTATACTTTAACCTTTTATGCCGATTGTGTTGTGATGGCGCTCTGAAGGGGGAGTGACTTAGTGCGGGGAGCAAAGAGAAGGGAAACTTAGGGCATCAAAATAAAAACAGAAACGCATTAAGTTTGTTTTGGCGATTATAACATTTACAAAATAATATTGGAAAACATCTAACTTACTCCGATTTATATTATTTGAACAGTCCTGTTTTAAAATAGACAGCTTAAAAATTTGCAGTTGTCACAAAAGTGCTATTTTTACGCAGTTATGGAAATGAATTATTCACCACGATACAAGTGTTTAGACAACAGTGTTCAGATGACCTTTGGAGAGAATGGGAGGGTTAGCAAATAGAAATGGTCTCTTTATATTACAGTAGGACAGAATCAAACAATAAAAGTGAATATGTTTTAGACTTTTTTTTTGTAACTGAAAGATGCACTGTGTAACCTTTCTGCCTGGAATGTTCCACAGTATGGCATTAAACAGCTCTACTTTACATGTATTCAAGTACAGGTGGTTTTATAGCTCAAAAATACTTAATACAATTACTTAATAATACTTAATAAAATACTTATATTAAATACTGATACTTAATGAAACAGGCATTCTGACTGTGAGCGGGGTCGCCTCTCCACAGATCTGACCTGTAACTTGGTCTGGTTTGGTCTCCATGAAGATTGAAAGGTTAAAGCCATACCGTGAAATATTCCAGACGACATAATAACATCTCCAAGAATAAAAGTATCTGACAAACCCTCCACCAGAAAAGTTACACAATGCACCTTTTAAAAAAATGCCTTGAGGGTTTTTTTGTTTTTGTTTTTTTTTTGTGTGTGTGTGAAATATTGATCTGATTACTGACATCCTGAAAAAAAATCAAACTACCAGAGACACAAAAAAAAAAAAAAAAAAAAAAAGTAAATAAATATGTTAAAAGCACACAATTTAACTTTTCTGGTGGATAAGGTCTGCCACTAATGGAGAAGTTCTTGCTTTTCCTTGACTGTTGAATGTTCCACAGGCATTAACATTATCTGCTCAAAAATACCTTTTATGAAACATTCACTACGAGCGGAGTCACCTTTCCACAGATCTGAACAATAATGGTAAATGGTCACATTTTTATTGCCCTTTTTCATCTTTACATCAAGGAACCAGCCATTCACACACACACTCACACACCAGTGCATGCAGACACTAGGGGCAAGGTGGCTTAAGTGTCTTGCCCAAGGATACAACAACAGCATTCATCTGTGGGAGCTGGAATTGCACCACCAACCTTCTGATCAGTGAACGCTCTTACCAACTGAGCTACTGTCGCCCCGAAATTTGCCCTGTTGGGATCACCTACTTGTCTCCGTGGAGATAGGCAAGTTTAAGGCCAAACTTTTGGAACACACACATCTCCATAGCGACAACCCTCCACCAGAAAAGTTACAAAGTGCAGCTTTAAATTCAAAATCAAGAAAGAAATATTCATTTCCTGATTTAAAAATATACTCAACACATTTTTACAGTGAACATATTGCATTTTGTAGGAAAAAGATGTAAAATTTTGATGAATTCAAATGACATCCACTTCACAATTTTTTCACAGTTTATTTTATTTATGTTAAGAAAAGTCCCACGGCAGTATCACAACGGGCACGCAGCCATTTACAGCACAGCAGACCGATTGCTCACGCTGCCATTGAAGTTCTTAAAGCTCACCTGGGACCACTCTGCAGGATACTTCACCAAGGTACTACTACTACTACAGGGTACGGCCAAAGTAAATCCAATCTATCCAATTAAAGTCAATACTACAGCAGTGTTATCACAATACTTAATATTGATTCTGATACTATGATGACAGACAATAGAATGCAATTTTCAACATTAAATAAATTTGACCCAAACTGCATTTACAAGACTACACCTGTTCGTGCAAAAACTACTACTTAACCAGGAAAAAAAGTACTAGGAAAGAATGTATTTATATAAAGACAGATACTAGGAGAAGCCACCACCAGCACAAGGAGGAAGGGGAAGGGAAACCAACAGGAAAAGTTCATAGAAAAGCATACACTGTAAAAGGCATTGTTCACTTGAGTTAACACACTTGAATTCACAAATATTAGGGATGGGACAAGATCTTGCGAGACAAAATTGCCGCGAGACTGTACACACGTGAGGAAAATGATCTCGTGAGATTTTCGTCCACATATTTTTACATTTGTGCTGGATTAAAAAGGTTAACTTTGCTGCCTAACTCCTCTTGAGAAGCCGTAATACCAAAAAGCGGTGCTACAATGACACCAAAACTGTACTGTTAAATACATACAAAATTTGAAAATTTGGAAGCCAGAATTGTGAACTGAATGGCACAATTTCTTTATTAAAAGTTGTAAAATTGCGTCTTGTCTCGTTCTCGCTGAATCTCATGACATGTCTCGTCTCGTTGAAATTGTGTCTTGTCCCATCACTAACAAAGGTTAATCCAGATTTTTTTCAGTTTCAAATTCATCGTTTTGGTTCATTTCAAGCCAAAGTATAGAGGATCGTTTGTTTCATCAGATTTTGAATTTTAAATGCAACTGAATTTCTCACTTTGAATTTTTTTTACTCAAAAAAAGCATGTTTTTGAAAATGCTACACAATCGTATGTTTTCTGGTGTGAAAAATGAACCAAGGTAAATAACAAAAAAAAGTTTCAGTCTTGCCTGTTATGCTGACGTAGATGGCGGGGCTGGTCACAGACTCTCCCGTGAGTTCGTTCACCGCGTCGGCATGGTAACGGCCCGCATCCAACGCCGTGGTTGCAAGGACGACCAGCTGATTGTCCAACGTGATTGCTCTGTAGGAGGAAGGCACAGAACACAGGTATTTACCCAAGCGATTCTGTTTCAGATCACAAATCAGGCTGAGCATTGCATTTAAATGGGGACTGGTTCCGTCATATAAACTTTACTTTTGTAGTTGCAAGAAGAGAGTCTGGAATGTTCCACAGCATGGCATTAAACACATCTATTTTGCTTTAATTCAATTACAGGTGCTTGCTTAAAAATACATTGAAAACTATGCATTTTTATTGTTAGTGGGGTTACCTCTTCACAGATCTGACCTGTAACTATCTAAGAAGTCTGTTCCAGCTTGTGATGTCATGTGGTAATACAGGGAGTGCTCCACTGTGTTTTTAAACTCCATACACCTTCACTAGAATTATTTGGATGATTTCAGACTTGGAATTGCCAATCTCTACTAAACTAAAGTTAAAAAGAAGTTGTTAACTTGAAAACTACCGCTTCATGACATCACGAGGTGGAACAGAGCATTTTAAGCTTTGAAGATGTAGACAGACTAATAACAAAAAGTTACTCAAACGTGTGAATGAAACAAAGCACTAGTCCAGGTGTGTTTTTGAGGAGGTAACAACATTATAACATGGCTTCAAGCTCAATTTTGCAAAATAAAGTGCATTTAGAGTAACCTTTCAGTCAAAAATAAAATAGATAAAAGCATGTTTTTCGTTTTGGTTGTGTTTATTGCACTGAAAAACATAGAAAAACATGCGTCCTTACTGAGCAGGCTTGCATCTCTACAAGCCTGACTCTTATTTGTCCTGGAAATGTGTCTCCTCCTGCTTGTTTCCATGGAAATGTTTCTTTGGTTAGAATCTTCCACAGTATGACATAAAACTCATCTAAGCCTCTATGGAGAATGTTCCCGAAGTATGGTTTTAACTTTCTTTTTTTTTAATAAGGCAGGTGACTATCTTTAAATAAATGATGTACATTCTTTTCCAAGTCTGACATTTTTTTCTGACGTTATTTGGAATCAGACTTGGGACAGGGTGTAGCACGGGATCTGTTGTTTTCCAGACTCCTTTTATTGTAGGATAACCAAGTATGTTAGCTCCAGAGTGATGAAAACCAATGTAAACACAGGAATGAATACTTTTTAAAGGCGGATAAGCTCTTAGCCTATCCGTAGTCTTAAATTCCATTGTAGGCTCAGACAGGAGAGCTCTACAACAAATCTTTTAGGATTACAAACAGAGATTACTTTCATGTAATAAAGTACAATTAGTTTTGCTCCAGTACAGGTATATTGTAAAAGCAGCTCCGAGGGTCCAAAATGAGATTGCATGTTAGTTGTTGTTAGTATTACAGCGATGGGAAAACTGCTCTGCCCTCGGACAGTGAAATGTTCTCATAAACTCACTGTGGTGAATAATTAGGATGCTCTGAATGCATTAGGTTTGTGAAGAACTTTGGACCACTGCAAAGCGTTTAAAAAGAACTAGTTCTGTTTGTCACGTTTTTTTAAAAAAGATCTGGTAAAGACACAAGATGTTCTTGTATGGAATTTTAATATTAGCAAATAGACAGAAATAGCCTAGAAATGGATTAAAACCTCAGTCCTCCCTTGGCCCTCCAGGAGTTCCAGTTTTGCTCGCAGGCTCGGCCAATTGCGCAACTTTTCGGGTAGAAGTACTGCTGCCACATGCTTGTCTCCACGGATGTTCCAGATTTGGGATGTTTCATAGTATAACTTTAAACTTATCTATGTCCATGGGTTACAGCAGGTGAATTGGCGATAGCAAAGGAGAAATTCAATTCTGTTTTTTTGAATTGGTGATCTTGCTCACAGTAAGATTATACAGATATTAAATTCAATAATTACACTTGTGATTGAATAGATGCAACATAGACACATATGCTGTATTGTGGAACATCTGCAGTAAAGCAGTAAATCTCCATGGACACAACTTATTTTTAAAACTTGAAGAAGCAGCACTTAGATCAGAAGACATTACATTGCCTTTAGACTGTGGTCAGCAAAGTGGTCAGACGCGCTGCAATGTTCCGATCCAAAATAAAAATATGACTTATTAACACATGCATTATTTAAACATGTCATCTCCATACGGGCTCTACACACAGCAGTCCACACAGAACCAGTGAACACAGCACTTGGAGCCTAAAAATACCCCTGTGGTTAAAAGGCAGAGGAAGTGACATGTTTTAGGGCCTGGACGCGCTCCCGGCTGCTCCGTTATTTATCCCGTGTCACTGTACATAAAAACTAAAAGCAAAAACAAGCTAAAATTGGAAGCCATCAGCCGGAGTAGAGGAGCAGAGGAGCAGAGGAGAGGCGAGGAGGGTGAAAACGTGGTTCCACAAGAGCTCTCAAAAGAGCCACTGCTTGTCCACTATAGATGGGCTAGAAAATGCTATATTGACTTTTTGTGTTATTACGGTGTGAAATGTTGTGGGCGCTTCGAAATACTACTCGAAGTTTTGTTTTCGCTTGTTTGTTCACCATTAAAAGGCCCATACTGTGCAATTTTCTGATCTATGTTATTATGTTGTTTCCTCATCAAAAACATACCTGGAGTTGTGTTTTGAAGTAAAATGAATAGTCTAACATTGAACACATAACACTCATCAAAAATCATCAAAAATGGTGTTTTTGTCTCGGAATTGTACCTGAATTAAAAATAAATAAATAAATAAATAAATAACTTGATTACAATACAAAAAAAACTCTGTATTTTAACCAAACAAACAACAGAACAAAGAAATCCAGACCTGGATCACATTTGGGCAGGGCTTAGGCCCAGTTGGGCTTAAGACAAAAAAAAAACAAAAAAAAACTCTCACCTTTATTCCTCCAGATTGTGCCTTTCCTCCTCCGTCACTTTCCTCTTTAGTCCTCTACATTCTGTCCCACCTCCCCAGTCACTTTCCCCTTTAGTCCTCCAGATCTCACCTCTCCTCCCCCCTCACTCTCCCATTTAGTCTTCCAGGGACCACCACCTCCCTCCTCAATTCTCACTCTCCCTTTTAGTCCTCCAAATCCTCCCTTTCCCTTTCCCTCTCACTCTCCCCTTTAGTCCTCCAGATCCCCCCTTCCCTCTCACTCTCCCCTTTAGTCCTCCAAATCCCACCTCTCCTCCCCCCTTACTCCCCCATTTAGTCTTCCAGGCACCACCACCTCCCTCCTCAATTCTCACTCTCCCGTTTAGTCCTCCAGATGGCCCCTTTAGTCTTACAGACCCCCCCTTCTCCTCTCACTCTCCCCTTTAGTCCTATAGACCCCGCCTCCCCACTCTCCCCTTTAGCCCTCCAGGCCTCCTCAATTCTCACTCTCCCCTTTAGTCCTCCAGATCTCATCTCTCCTCTCTCTCCCATTTAGTCTTCCAGGCACCGCCACTTCCCTCCGCAATTCTCACTCTCCCCTTTACTCCTCCAGATGGCCCCTTTAGTCTTACAGACCCCCTTTCTCCACTGACTCTCCCCTTTAGTCCTATAGACCCTGCCTCCCCACTCTCCCCTTTAGCTCTCCAGGCCTCCTCAATTATCACTAACCTCTTTAGACTTCCAGACCTGCAACTTCCCCTCTCGCTCTCCCCTTTAGTCCTGCAGACACAGTTCTCCCCTTTAGTCCATCAGGCCTCACCCCTCCTCCATTCTCACTCTCCCCTTTAGTCCACCAGACCCAACCACCCCACTGTTTTTACACTGAGCAAAACCAGGCAGGAACCGTCAAAAGAAAGTGAAGTTCACCATTAGCTAAGCATCTCATTGTGTCATCTCCGCGGCGCACACAGGCTTAAACGGCACGTAGTGGATGGACGGGGAGAAATCTAATAAGCCTCAGTAGTCGGTTAGTTGCATTTTCTGTTTAATTGAGGTTTTTTAATTAAAGACAAACCAAATTGCAGCGACGTGGCAGATGTTTTCGTGGAGCAGAAATACGCATTCACCGTTCGTCCCCGGGCAATACACAGGGAAGAGACTATAGCGAGTGCTGGAGCCATACTTCCCTATCAGGCTGACTTTGTATTTAATTGAAAAGAGCAACTTTAAAGGATCCAATTCTTTTAATTATTGTCGTGTTGCCAATTTTGTTTCCTATGACCAGCAAGTTCATTTTGAATCAGGAGTTCAAGGTCCTATATTACGCAAAATTAGATTTTTTGAGCTTTAAGCCATGTTATAACGTTGTTACATCATCAAAAACACATCCGGAGTTGTGTTTTGTTTCATTCACATTTGAGTAACCCTTTATTATTAGTCTGTCGACATCTGCAAAGCTCAAAATGCTCTGTTTTGTCATGTTAACATCTACCTTTTACTTTTAGTTCAGTACAGATTGGCAATTCCAGGGCTAAAATCATCCAAATGATTCTAGTGAAGGTGTATGGAGTTTAAAAACACAGTGGAGCACTTCCTGTATTACCACATGACATCACAAGGCGGAACCATAGACTGTATAAATGGACATAGCTACCCCACTAGCCGCCGCATCCAAATAGGAAGTGAGCATGGCTACGCTTCCGGCTCCATCGACTTTAGCTCCAATTCAGTTTGTTTTGAGAAACTGTCGCCCCTCTCTCTGCCATTTTTTCTGCTGTGAGCCTCGTCATTTTGGTCTTAAAATATTTGTATTAACCCGCTCTACATGATCCTGGTGTTTTTATTTCGCTATTTTGTTCATAACTGCTAGTATCGTAAGCTTCATTTACCTAGAGCTGAATGCTAGTCCACTTCTTTATACAGTCTGTGGGTAGAACAGAGTGTTTTCTGTTTGACAAAAAGAACTCAGCCTAAGGAGACAGTGCAAATTCCCATCAATTTTCATTTCCAAAATAAAAAAAAAAATAAAAGCTTGGTGGAAGCTAACCAGCAATGTGGTAACTACTGCAAAAGATGACAGTTTGCACCTTATGGTTGTTCAATGGACTTGGGAGCTCTTTGCTGTAAACAACCAAAGCTCAGATTTGTTTAAAATGGTTCAAACTGAGAGTGGGAGTGTGTTTACCCTTTGGAATTATGCACAATCTAAATAAAACATTACACAACAATAATACCAATTTAAAAAAGCATCAATTATGTTTTTGTTTGACACAGTTTAATAGCATAAAAGTGGATATAGTGTTTAGTTTCACTTTAATTATACTTTTTTGCAGAATTGAATGAATGGAAATGGAATTTTGCTTTGAAAATACTCCCGATTATAATTTTTTAGTTCTTATGATTATGTTGTGATATGAATAATGTTGGGCTCCCTATAGTGGAGCATCGAGGAGGAGGCCGATGCTCATGTTCAGCGTGTTAACATGTGAAACTGTGTAACAGGCTGTATCATGCTAGGCTTCATTGATTTCTAACAGCTTCTCCAGGTCTACACCAGAATCAGTGCCACAGAGTACTCCCACAAATACATCGATATGACAACACCATGGAGACAAGCAGGAAATGTTACGCAGTGTAGCACCGTTAGCGCTCTAAAAGATGCTCTACCTGATTTGTACTACTTTAGGGTGACTAGATGTCCCTATTTACCCGGGACAGTCCCAGTTTTGTGCCCTGTGTCCCCTTTCCAGCAGATTTATACAAAACCATTGATTTGTCCCAGTTTTATACAAGAAATGTCCCAGGTGTCCCTATTTTTGACCAATTTGACACCAGCCAACAGTAAAGAGAGGCATAAATTGTCACTAGTTTAGGTAAAATATAGAAAAGCTGCTTAAAAAAACACAAAGAAAATGTGACTATACTGACTTATGTTAGTTGTAAATAAATCATGAAGGGGCAAAGTGTGGAACAATTTTTCCTAATTACGTGTTCGTTTCACAATTTTATTATTACCAGCCACTACAAACCGGGGGTG
Organism: Taenioides sp. WSHXM2023; assembly: GCA_029959045.1. NCBI lineage: Eukaryota > Metazoa > Chordata > Actinopteri > Gobiiformes > Gobiidae > Taenioides > Taenioides sp. WSHXM2023. The sequence goes on from CM057090.1 coordinate 31,269,044, forward strand.
TCCCAGTTTTTGAGTTTGATTTTTTGCAGCAGTCCAAATGCATACCTCACTTTCCTAATGCATTTCTAGTATCTTCACTATTCACCACAATGTTCACGACGCGTTCTTAAGCAGCCAAATGTCTTCTTCAACGAGAGCTTCACCAACATCCGGCTACGAACACCAAATCATTTACATTTCATTTACATAGAAATGTATATGTATTTACTAATGAAAGCCCTCTGAACTTCTATATATGGCCAATATGGGTTTGACTTTATGACACACTTTATGAGATAGTGCATGGGAGAAAATCACATGAGCACACTCGCTGAGGGTTTATTTCGTGTATTGTGAGTCATGGTAAATAGTGGTTGGGTTGCGGGTGTGTACGAGTGTGCCTTGGTCATGGGGGGTTGTGGGGAAGCTGGCTAATGTGGTTTTAAGCAGGAGGCAGACTCTGAAAATATTGCATTTGGCCAAAAGGTTTATTCAAAATTCACTGTGGTATCGTGGCAAAAAACAAACAAACAAAAAAACATATTTACAAAAAAATAACTGTGCTCAAAATTAGGCATAAGCAACAGAAATTAATGAAAATAAGAAAACCCACGTGTACCCGACGACACTGATATGACCCCTGAGAGACTGAGCTGACCTGGTTTTATAGACCCCCACAGGAAGCTCCTCTCTCCTCGATCTACTACAAGAGCCCCAAGTCCCCTTTAACTTAAAGTGTTTAACGTAATCTATAAACACTAAAACATCCAAATCAACTATACAAAACCAAACAAACAAAAGGAACTGAAACCAATTCTCCCTCCCCATGGTCTGTCCCAAAACCTCCCCCCAGAGGCTTTATGTCCGTCTCAGGGCACGTCCTCTTTTGTCTCCAGACCAGGTGGAGGAACAGGTAAGTCGGTAAGTGTCTGAAATGTTTAACTAAATTTTATAGATTTAACCAAATAAAATATATTTAAATTAACTTGAGTGTGTTGTGTTGTGTTAAAGGAACTAAACAAAAACTAAATAAAACAAACCCGGGAAAGTTATATTTAGTAGTTTAGTTTATTATGGAGAAATTAACAAATATGAAATGAAATTAAGGTGAGTATACAGGGACAAAGGCCCACTTTGTCACAGGGGTGTTCAGCTTGGTGACCAGGTGCAGGGCTGTAACAGTGGCCCATATGAAGAGCACTGGGGCTGGGACAGATTGTGGCTTTCACTGTAGACCAAATAGACTACCTGCCCAATAAAACTACTAAATGTCATTATATCACATAGCAGAAATAATTTTTGAAAATATATAACTTACATTCATGCAGAAATTAGATTTCCCCCCCCCCCCCACTTTATTAGAGTAATAATATTCAAATACTGTTGATTTTTTGTGCTTAAGAATGTCCCTCATTGTTCGGACAGGCCTTCAGTACAAATCTCTTCATGACTGACACACAATGAGTTTCTAAGTACTTTTCACAACTTCAGAGGTCAGAGCGGTAACTACAACGAGCATGCTCACAGCCCACCAACGTTACTTCCTGGTTCGTGGACAATAAAAACGCTTTATAATTAGATACAGATAACACGCAGCTGTCTCATTCTGACACTAAGAGGTGCTTTTACAATATATCTGTACTGGGGCAAATTTTATAATGAGAAAATATATTTATTATATACTTTTATTATTACTATATACTAATGAAAGAGCAAGGCTGTACAGTAAACGGCCAAGCGCTCCATAAAGCAAAAACTGCAGTGTGTGTGTGTGTCCTTCTCCGGGCAAAATGGAAAATTAAAAAACAGAAATTATCTCTTCTATCCATAAGCCTTACTCCATCCTCTTCTATCCCATAATAATAAAAACAGCCTCAGTCTTTTCCCTCTTTAAATCCCATTTCCCAGTCAGATTAGCATCAGGGAAGCGCAGCCAATTCCAATTTTCTCCTCCTCTCCTATCACTCGCTCACTCTCCACACTAACCCAAAGTTGTATCTGAAGTGTTTTTATGAATTTATGTATTTTGTGTTTTTTTAAATGAACTCTTTGCAGTTAATATCATACATGCTAATTTTCTCTTGGGCCCAGAGGCGGAGCTGCACCAGAGGAACACTGCACTATAAAGCATGCAGAGATCACGATCTGCATTTAAATAAATATGTAATTGGATTATTTTCTGTGTTTTCTTTTGTTTTTAATAGTCTACTACGAGATTATTTTTGTTGTCTCAAAGTATATCTCAAGGTACACTATGTAACTTTTCTGGTGTTGGCTAAAATGTCACGCAGTGTGACTTTAAATGTATGTCTCTTTCATCTGTTCAATTATAGGTGCTTTTTTAAATTAAAAATAAAAGGAAATGGCTCATGGCTAAGTTTAATGCCATGCTGTGGAACATTCTAAGCAATGCAATAGCTTCTGTATGGAGACAATAGGACACTTACATAGTGCACCTTTAAAGTCACAGTATGTATGATTTTGTATAATTTTATTTGTAGAGTTTATTTCGTGTTTTATTTTGAATGCATGCCTTCCTGTTTAATGCTTCCTGCCACTTTACTTTTACTCGGCACTTCAGTGCAGCACACCTGTAAACGCCGGGTACGGACAGTTTTTATTGGCTGGTGGAGGAGAGCGAAGGGGAGACGCACAGACACACAGGGGACAAACGGAAGCCGGGCAGCAGAGCAGCAAAGGAGCAGGAGACTGGAACAGAGACGAGGCACGCACACCGGTGTTACGAGGCGACATACACAGGGGCAGGGCAGAGATCCCTCCCGTGTGAGGAAGAGGAATTGTAGTAGCACTTGTCGGGAAATAGCCTAAGGCTATCGCAGTTGTTTGGGGGCACACACTGCTGTTTGTTTGTTGTTTGATCTGTTCAGGTGTCTCAGGTGAAGGAGTGTTGTGACACAGAACATACGCAGGAGCAGAGGATAACTCTGCCTGCCGTGTAAGTATTATAGCAACACTCCACCAACGTAGCCTAAGGCCTGGATGTCCCGTACACTCTCATGCGGGCCTTTGTGTTCTGCGTTACAGGTGACCTGGTTGGTGTGACTGAGGGGGGACCTGCTGGACTCATAGTGGAGCTGCTCAAAATACTATCTGCACTGCACTGTACCCGGGACTGGTGCTTTTAATGGACTTTTAACACATTTTTCATTGGTTTTTAGCCCATTTGCTTTGTGGATTGGATTTTAGAAATTTTTGGGGCATTTTTATTATTGGTTTTAATTCACTTTTTGTAATAAATTTTATTGTTAACTGGCCCAGCTCTTGTCCTCCTTGGCGACAGTAAAGTGTGCTCTCACCCAGTCATAAATCACTCCTTCCATAGCTTCCGGTTTAATTCATATTCCATTTCCAAACATAATGCCATAACCCCTCACAAATAAACTAAACTTTTATTTACGGCTATAAGCTTCCACAATATAGCATAAAACATACCTATCTCCATGGAGAATGTTCTGTCTGGTTTTATCTTTCCATTTCTGTTTCATGCAGGTGATGTGCCACCTTCAGAAAATAAAATAATTGCCTTAATTAGGTGAAATTAGATGAAATCAGAATATGAATCGTGTTCTGATTTGTTTAGAAATAATGCTTTATTCGGTTGTATACTTTCTCAAGTGTTTATTAGGCAGATTAAAGAGGGATTATTTTACTTCTATGGGGTATTAACTTCTGACACATTTACCATGTTATTAAGTTTCATGTAAGTTTCACTATCAAAACACAATCACAAAAACTACTGCACATCGCATCAGGTTTCTCAAGTTGCTGTTTACAGTTTTGTATCATGTTTTTGTATATTTATGGAGAATTGTTGTGTGGGAGCGTGGGTGACGTAGGCTTCTGGACAGAGCGTTGCACTGAATCTTACAGCTAACCATAAGGAGGGTTCAAATAGGGCCTGGGAGAGATTGCTAAATTACTCAGACATGCAAGTATGACATCTAAAACATTTTCAGGCATGTTTTTGATGAAGGAACAACATTATGACATAGAAAGTTTTTAAAAAATCAATAAAAAACTAAACTAAAATAAACTAAATTTTGTTTTTCGTATATAACAAGCAACATTTTAGTAAAGGAACAAAAAAAAAAAAGAACGGGGAAGCTGCTTTTTCCTAACAATTACATTTTGAGACCAGTGAGGTAGTCTAAGTGAATAAACACAACTAAAGTAGTCAGAACTGCAAAAAATCTGTTTTTTAGTGTGGGCCCAGAGGCGGAGCTGCACCAGGGGGACCGCGCTGTAAAGCATGTCCACACTGTGTACCTTTGACAGCCCCTCTCCCACAAACACTCTCCCAGTTTGAGGAAACACAGAAGACGCATTCACGAGCCCTCACAGCCGTTAGTTAGCTGCCCACATGAATACATAGCCTGTTGGATTTGGGGACACTGGATACATGGGTAGAAACAGTTAGCCAGCGTCATTCCTCACGGACTCTAGTAACCCAAATATTTGCTAAAAAGTAACTGAATGGCGGTTGGAGATTTGTAGACCACGAAAGGCTCATTCATTTTTTTGGAAATAGAAGTGAAATTGTATATTTTTGCACGGTTTTGGGTGGGTTGGGTTAGTTCAAGTAACTCCACTCTGTAACTTTTTAGCAAAAAATAGACTGACATAAAAGCATGTATTTTTTAATTTGAATATTTTTATTGCATTGAAAAACCATGTATCGTTACTGTGAACAGGCTCGGATCTCCACAAACCTGACTCATTTGGCCTGGAGGAGGAGATGTTGTTCCTGTGGCTTTAATATTCCACTGTATGGTATAAAACTCAACTATCTCCATGGAGAATGTTCCGAAGTACTGGTTTAACTTTCTGTTTCCATGGAATCATGCAGGTGACGTGCCACATTGATTCATGGGCTTTCTCTCTCATGTGTGGAAAACAGTGTTGGGTGCATTACTATGAAAAAGTAATTAGCTATAGTTACCAGTTACTTCTCTCAAAAGTTAGTAACTGAGTTACTCCACTATGAAAGTAACTAGTTACTAGGGAAAGTAACTATTGCGTTATTTATTTATTTTTTTTTTCTTTTTAAAGGGCACACTCACAGTAGGACTTTAGAACCGTGCCGATTGCTGTGGGTTCTATGTCCCACAGTCGCACCTACAGAACCGAACCGAGGCACAGCCTGATGATGTCATCATACGGCGCTGTTTGTTTACATGTTGCAGAGCAGAACTAATGCTGTAGCAGAGAAAATAAGTCCAGCGGCATTAAATATCTATTAAATAGTGAGGCAGACATGAGTCCTGCTGTGATACGCGCTCCTCCGTGAGTTTATGAATATAAAAACAGCTCGGAGCAGTGAGGACAGACGGAGACGAGGCTGCAAAACTTCTGTCTCCGTCACAGTCCTTATTGAAAGTAAGCGCGGATTCACCGTATGTTTTGGAGCAGACTTTATTCACTTTTTCCTCGTATGAGTGACATCTGCGCACACACAGGGCTCGTATAGTGAAGTCGTGCGCGTGTGTGTGTGTACATGCACAACTGTGCCGTGCTGTGTGATCCGTGGTGTGAGCCAAGTGGGATGACAGCTTCAATGAGTGGCTTCAGTAACACACAGTAACGGTGCGTTGGTAATGGTAACGGCATTGTAACGATAGAAAAAGTAATTAGTTAGATTACTCATTACTGAAAAACGTAACGCCGTTAGTATTTTGGTATTTATTTTAATGTCGTTATTCCCATCACTGGTGGACAATGAGCTTGTATATGGTTTAGTGTGCGACTAATGGCATTAAAATTACATCTTGCTCCCACTTGTCTCTTTTGGGTATTTTATTTAGTTGTTAGAAAAATAATCTACTTTTTATTTATTAATCATAAAATATAACAGACACAATGGATAAGAGCCATTTTATATAGCAACCACTGTGTTGTCACGATACTAAAATTTCAAACTTGATTTTGATACTGAGGAGAAGACTCTATAATCTATACTGATTTCAATACCATAATGATAAAAAAAAGAATGTGATTTTCAACATTAAATGGTAGTATTTTCTTTTCTATTCCCATGTGGCCTTATATCTGTGTAATCCCTCAGTGGTCCTGTAGGTTCTATAGTGGTCCATGGGTGTATTCTAGTCTATGTGCTCTTATATTTGTTCTGATACAGCTCAAGATCATTCTAAAACTATTCAGGAAAGGTTCATTTATACTTACTTATACTTGCTGAAATGAGTATCTGGCTTCAGTACTTGCGCAAGTATATCTGATTTTCGATACTTTAGACAATCCTACAAATAAAAAACATTTAGAAAGTCATACAACCAGCCAGGCAGTGTCTAACCTCTACCAGTCCCTCAGGCATCCCTCACACGCATTCACACCGACAGACAGACAGACCGAGAGAGGCAGCTGAAGTCCATTACAAGTGCATCTCGAACGCCCATTATCCTAAACACAAGCTGTCAACTCCCTCACTGTTACGGAATGATACGCAGTGCAGGTAATGTACTGAATAAAGACTACGGCAAATTACAGTGGCAAATGTGTAGTTATAACGCTTGGCACATTAATTCATATTAGCCAACATTAAGCAGTCGAACAGTCGCTTTGTCCGTCGTAACGGACCACTACTACCCCCGACCCCGTGATGGCCATTGAGTGCTTCGGTAGCTCCTTTCGCACATTCGGACTCAGAAACATATGCTAATGCCGCGGTAAACATATGCAGGGCTTTTCACAGTGGAGATATTAAAACAGAGATAGAGGAGCGGAGAGGGCTGCGCTGCCTGCTATACGCCGTCTATGCTACTATGACGACGTGCTCGGAATGTCAGAAAATGTTATGAGTTGAATAAAATATATGAGAAATTGATTATGGAAATGGGATTGTAAAAGTGAACTGAAGCTGCTATTTGATTTGAGTATTGGAAATGTAGTTGTGGAATGGTAAGTGTTATGATACTAAAGTTTCAAATGCGATTTCGATACTAAGGAAAAGGCTTTTTACTCAATACCAATTTTGATACCACAATGCACTTAGACAATACAATGCAATTTTCGTCAAAAAATTATTTTACTTTAGTCATTTTTACTGAATAAACGTAATTAAGACCTATACACCTCTGTCATTGTCAGCCTATCACAACCTACGACCTTTGACTCTCAACCAATCATCTCACAGGGAATACATATATTGACCTTATTCCAAAATCCCCCATTCATTTCAATCAAGAATTCGAGACAAGTTTAGCTGCTGAAATATGATATAAAATGAGTTGATTTGTGTAAAATGTTCACACTGCGCTGATTCTCTGGGAGGCTTTAAAACGGCTTTGTAGAACTTATTTCGTGCCAATATGGGCAGCCCGTGCAAAATAACTGATACTTTGCAGCTGATGTCATCAACGTTCCCTGGGGGTGTGATGCTAACTGTAGACACTGCTCTGTCTGAAGCACTATTACTCAAGTTAGACTTAATCTGAGCTCAAATCAGCTCTTTCAATCTTACCAAAAAGAGCTGAACTGCAACAGGTGAGATGATTTGTGTGCTTAAACAAGTTAAATTACATACATAGAATTAGAGTTGCCAACACCAACAGTTTTTCCAGTTAGCCACGCTCACCATTTTTGTTGAAAATCAAACACCTAAACAGGACCATGAACACTCACATTGATCACAGGCACCTGAAAATGTGTTCTTTACATCCACTTTTTTGCTAATGTGTGCATTGTGTCACCATGGTAACTGCTGAACATTCCGCCAATAGAAATATATGTAGAACACCCCCAGCATGATGTCACTGCAAAGTATCAATACAATTTGTCTGAAGATGACAGCGGAATAAGGTGAATATATATATACACCGGCATCCTCAGCCTCTCCATTTCCTTTTCACAACCTTTTGAACAAACACGTAATTCTTGAAAAGTGTATCCATTTTACCTCCCTGTAATAAGTATTGCTGAAGTTGCTCTTGTCTGAGTTACACAAGGTCTTTTGGGAACGCAGCTTTGCAAATACATCAAATCAAATTTGAAAATGCAAAAAGCAATTCCTCTCACCAAAAAATCACAGTTATGAAACTTCTCCGGTCGCCACGTGTATCATCGTGCTGTGTTTTGCTCTCAACAACCATCAATCTAACACTTGCTTTCCCAAAATGGCAACCTTGAGGGAAAAATGCGTTTTGGTGATGGACTTTTTGAAATTATTCACCATCTATCATGTGCTCAATGCAACACTGATGGGGAATGAGTTCACGTTGCCAACTCCAGCGTTGATGGAAGAATAATTTTGTGTTGTGATTTGTGGGAAAACAAAAGTGAGAAATAGCATCGAAGCATGAACAGAGAAAGAGGGAGGGTGACAGCTTGTGAGGTCTCCGGGGCTAAGGGGACACGCGCGTTGTCGTGGCGAGATGTGTGATTATGGGATGCTGGGCGGTGGAAGTCGCACTCGCACCATACATCATCGAGCAGCCTGACATAAATTGAAACATGTTTGGCCAGCGGTGAGACAGGCCCGGTGATGTATATTGGATCGATAGGCTTCATAAACACATCATCAGCTCGGTAGCTGCAGCGACAGCCAACCGTCAGCACCATCTGCCCCCTGTCCTCCCTCTGGACCCGGGATCAGCTGGTGTAACTTCCACACACAAACACAAAATATGACACTGCGTTGCACAGTCGAGCCTGAGCTAGTACTCTCCAGCATTGGGTTAACATTGGGGCATGATGTTATTGGCTGGTTTATGCACAAATGGTGCATACCCTACATGGACATGTTAGTATGTTGGAAAGCTTGGAGTCTCTTGTTTTTGTTGGACTGTAGGCCTGTCATGATAAGGCATTTTGAAGCATAATATATCACTACAGAGTAATATTGCGATAAACGATAATATTGGAACTACTTCATGCCACTGACACAAAGCAGGATAATCCCAGTAAACCAGTTTTAAATAGTTTTAAAACAGACAGACAGAAATAGACATGACAGCTTCAATAAATAAATATAAGAATGAACCAATAATTAGCCATAGAAGTGACTTATTCAACCCCCTACAGCTCAAATATTACCTCATTATATAAAAAATTACCTCCTTTTGCATAGACATTGTACACACCATAAATATTGTGACCCAAAATACCATATGATTGATAAATTGATGTTATTATAATAATAGTATCATTATTGTGACTGGCCTATTGGACTGACACGTTCATGGACCAATGTTAAGTGCCAACACAATATTCTATGTACCATTACTTCCAAACTTTATATTAGTAGTGGGTGATATTGGCAAAGATAAATATATAGATATCTTATGGATTATTCTGAAAATAATATTACAGCAATACACAAGTGTACAACAACTCACCTTTGTGTCAGATATTTTTTCTCCTTGTTATTATTTTGTAATGTTTGAGCTAGTGGTGCAGTCAAGACTGCACTAATCGAGACCAAGACCAGTCCGAGACCACAGGGTCCCGAGAACAGGACAAGACCGAGACTTCTGAGGGTCGAGACAAAACAAGACCGAGACCACGGCCCATCGAGACCAAATCGAGACCATCTATGTAATTTTCAGCATGTATTTTGTGTGTGTGTGTATGTTTTTATAAATCTATCTCAGTTTTATGTTCATTTAAGGTTAAAATAAGCCAAGCAAACTGTACTGCACTTCAGCACTCTGCACCCCCTTTTTGGACCCTGAGCCACAGCATGAGAATCCCTTCCACTAACCCTAACTTCCACTGGCACTTTACAGCATACTGCTTCAAAGTGAAGAAAGTGGGTAGGATTTTTAAACCTTTTTTCCTAACTGGAGTTACATTATCTTACTAGTTTTGCAGTGATATTGCGCAGCCTCTGCACATCTACCAAGTGCACATCGTGACAAATACAAATAGACTGGATATGCACTTTTATTAGGCAAACTTCTGCCACATGTCACAGTAGGTCTCCGCTGGGCGGACACCATAGCATAAATTTAGATTTGTTTTTGTCTTGCCTTTCTAATCAGTGCGCATAGAGGAGGGAGTCTATGTGCACTATACATGGGGAGAAGTGAGAGCCTGAAAAGGCACATTGACGTGAGGCAGATGGACAGGTAGGAAGTTTTAATAAGTTTAACCCGTGTGTGTAGTGATGTGCAGTGTCCAAGGGCTCCAAACGAACGCTCCGGGCTGCAGTGTGAAGCCCCGCTCAGCCCTGCACATTGGTACAAGTTTATTGCTGACAGCAGCGTACTCGAGTACTACCACACTAGTATGAGCCACTGTGTCCAAACAATTCCCATTGTGGAAATTCAATGTAGAATATATAAAATCGTCAGGGCATTGTGTTAAGCTCTCCAATATTCCCATAGCTCTATTTTCTTTCATTGCTTTTTATTATCACACAAGAGGAACACTTCATCAGACTAGCATGATGACGCTAATACAGAGCAAAAAAGATGGCGGGCTGGCCAGGAGACCAAAGCTCCTAGGGAACTCTAGGGAATCAGTTGAAAAGTGAGTGAAAATTGAAATGGACGTAGGCGGCAGGTGGGGATCTAACCAGAAAGGTGTTAATTGGACTTTTCTATAAGGAACCAAGACTTTGTTCAAAGTCTATTCTTTTGTTCTGTAAGAATCTATGACAGCCAAGAAAAAGTCGAGAACAGCCTGTAATTTTAATTTTCACAGAGAGTAAGGTCAGGAGATTTAATATGTGTTGAAATAAAATAAATAATTTGTTATAAAACTGCCAGCAACAGTAGTGTGCACAACGGATAACGCTGTCAAAGGCAAAACTGAAATATAGTAGTTGCCTGCCAAGTGCAGAATAATCTCTCTATTTTCTATACATATCAAACATATCAGTCTGGTCACCAGGCCCAGGGTGAAACAAGGTCGTACAATCACATTTGTTTATTTCAGTGACGCATCAATTGAACATCCTTTTTAACAAAATTTAGGGCCCTATCTTGCCACCAGTCTTTGTACGAGCGTACGAGCAAGTGTTAACGGGGGGGCATGTCCAGGTCGGACTGTACTCGGCCGCTGGGGGCTGGCGTGGGACAGTACAGGTAAATATATGGTGATGGCATCTGAACCAATCTGTGACCGGTATTTCTGCAATCTTGGCTTCATTACCAGGCAGCAAAGAGGGGTGTGGAGAAAAAGGGGAAAAAAAACAGGTCTGGAGCCTCACATGGTAAGTAAGCACCAGTAGGGGTGTCAGGATTATAGAATTTTGAATGGGCCGTCACAGAACTGTGAATTTACGTCAAGCAGTTTTCTCTGCGTTCCTCCATTCTTTTGCCTCCCATCCCACACCAGACCCGCTGATCTCCCCTCTCCCCCTGGTCACACCCCCTCCTGCCTGTCCTGGTCCGACAGTCCACTCCTGCCTGTCCTGTGTCTCTCACCTGACGTATGAATACGCACTGCTGCTACTGCTGACCACTCACATTCTCGTCTCACAGGTGTCCACTGCATTTGGTCCCAAACAGGTCCGTGGATTATGGAGTATGTTTATTGTCATATGTTCCTGATTTTACAGCTTTGCGCATAGACATGAATTAAACCATTAACACACGGGAAGGGTGACTGCACGACCTGCGCTTGTAGAAGGACGTACCGCGCCTTGAGCAGTACCCTGCAGACAGGGTAAGAAAACACACTTTAGGATAGCTCATGTGAATGAGCAGCTTTTTTTCTGGGCGAGATCAAACCAAACTGTAGAGCAGCGCTGAGCTGATACAGGGAGAGGGCGCAGGGATGTGCTCTGCTGCAGGAGGGCATCCGGACAGCGCACGAACCTCCTGAACAGCACATGAACATGTGAATGTTATGCATTTATCATATATTTAAAAATAAAAGAAGGCTTTTTATGCCTTGAATATGTTACACGTAATGTTTTTCAGTGAACTATTTTGATATTTATTTTTACGATTCTGGCAATTCACTGAACACACCACACCACACCCTCAGTCTGCTCCGCTCCACCTGATATTCAGGCATAGCACACCTCTTGTTTAGAGCTCCACCCCCCACACATGTGCTCACGCAAAGACTGGAGACAAGATACGACCCTTAAACTCTTTCTTGACAGGTAAATGGAGATTTTTTTATACAGAGGGATATCAGTTTGGTCCCCATGCCCTCTGTAGAGCCCCACCAAATGTAATTATGCAGTCACATTCATTTTTTATTTATTTTTTTTTTTGGTGACACTTGTGAACAAACATCATTTACAAAGAAAATAAAATTTCATCTCACTACAGAGTAACAGAGTTCAGTGCTTCACTCACTGTTTCTGCAGAAATCCGCAATGTTTTTCAGCCCCTGTGATATTTTTGGACAGACCATGCTGGTCCCCTGGCTAATCCACCTGCCAATCACACCCATCTGAAGTAGGGGAGATTCACGTGACAAGACAAGTACTTTTTTTTCTCTTCCTCTTTTCCTTGTAAGCAGCCAAATTTGTTTTGATCCTGACAATCCAGGAGTGTCCCTGATAGCAAATATTACAGGACTGCAACCAGTGATTACTCTGATCACTAGATTTGTTGAATAGTTTTGGATTAGTTAGGCCACTTACCAGTTTGAATTTCATTTAGACAAAAAAGTTGTTAGTTTTGTTCAAAAATATCTCTACTAGTAAGAGTAAGAGTTGCCCGTGCCTAATATCAGATTCTGAAATTCAAAATAACAATTTCAGTAGATTAGAATACAAGTGCTTACCGTCTGTTGTTGGGGATGATCTTCTGTCCATCCTTGTACCATGTGACCACAGGTTGGGGGTACGAAGCCAGTGGAGGAGGGCTGAGCACTGTGGCCCTGCCCTGGGTAACTGTCTTTCTCTGGTCCTCACCCGAATAGTTCCCCAAATCTGGAAGGGCAAAATGTGAAAACGTGAATACAGTACATACAACTATAGTGGTTAAAACTTTTACTTAAACACTATAGTTGTAGAAGTGAAAAGTTATCTGTAAAAAAATGAATACACCTTTGTCACTGTTACTGCTATTTCTAAACTACTTTCTAACTCTAGGTAATAAGTACAAAAGTATTACATGCTAATGAAAATATAATATCAATAGCACTACACGCTCCCAACGTTTCCAGTTTGAATTAAAAAAAACAAAAAAAAAAAAAAAAACACATTGAGGACAATTTTTACAAACTTTGTGGTAGTATTTGCCAGAGCACATATTATTCCTGGCACCATTCGTTTCATATATTTATTTCAAGCTGGTCAGTATTTATAAGTATATATACATGTATTCCATAAACACAAGAAAAGAAATTGTAGTTAAGCTTGAAAATGAGTGGGAAAAGAAAATATATCAAATCCTACCCCCATCTTTCATTAAAAACAAAACACGCAATGCACTTTTATTAACATCCTTCATTTCTGTTCATAACAATAACCTATAAAAATATATTAAAAGCCACGATGGAATAAGGTTGACAAAAGTATCAAATCAGATATTAATCTGATACTCATTTGAGCAGGTATCGATATTATAAAAGTCACATTCACAGGGCAGAAATGAACCTTTCCTGAATGTCTTTAGAATGATCTGGAGCTGTATCAGAACAAGTATAAGAGCACATAGACTAGTATACACCCATGGACCACTATGGAACCTACAGGACCACTGAGGGAGTCCAGATATAAAGCCAAATGGAAAGTACTATTATTTCAAGCTCCTGTATTACACAAAATTGTACTCGTGTGAGCATTATCAAGTCATAATGCCTCATCAAAAACATACCTGGAGTTTCAGTTACACACATTTGAATAACCCTTTATTATTAGTCTGTCTATATCTCCAAAGCTCCGAATGCTCTGTTCCATCTTAACAGCTCCTTTTTACCTGTTGTTTACCTGGCAATTTCAGGGCTGCAATCATCCAAATGGTTCTAGTGAAGGTGTGTGGAGTTTAAAAAGACTGTGGAGCACCTCCTGTATTACCACATGACATCACAAGGTGGAACAGAGTGGTTTCAGTTTGAGAGAACAACTCAGCCTAAATATGCAGGGTTTGTGTGTTAAACAAGTGTGAATGAAACAAAAAACGACTCCAGGTCTGTTCGTGATGAGGAAACGACATTATAACAGAGATCAGAAAGTATAATAATATGGGCCTGTTAATGTTGAAAATCACATTCTATTGTCTAAATAAAGAGTGTTTTATTATTATTATTATTATTATTATTATTATTATTATTATTGTGGAGTACAGAGTCTATTCCTTGGCATCAAAATAGAGTTATAAATATTTTAATTGGAAAAGTGCTTGTTAAAAAGGATTGGTTTGCAGATATATGTAAATGGTGTAGCAATATAAATTATGACATTCTTTATTCATTCCTTATCAATGTCAAAACGAGCACTTGACCTTTTGTTCCTACATTTGTTTACAATTCCAGTGATTTCATTCTCATCTGTGGCGCTCATAAATAGAGACTTTGAATTTGGTTGTTTGTTTGTTTCAGTGAATTCATGTGTATCATTTGATTTTGTTTGCTAAAGTGGGTGCTATGTTTATGAAGACGTCATTAAATGCATTTGCTATTTCCTTTGTATCATTTAAGGTAAGATTATCCTTCACAAAATAAATTGGGAATTCCTGTCTTTTCTTTCGCTCTTAATTTTACTAATTTACTAAGTGCCTAAGTGATGTTATTTCTTTGCTGTTCTAATAATTTATGGTAATAATGGATCTCATTATATTTGTCATCTTATATCTACATTCTACTTCTTTAGCTCTGCGTTTAAAAAATAATCTGTAGAGTTGATTTTTCTTTTTTACATTTACATTTGCATTTACTATATCATTAGTAATCCGCAGGGGTTCTAAGTCTGATCCTTCTATGAAGTTTGGTTTTGGGTGTAATTTTGACTTTTTGTGTGAGTTGATGTAAAATGCTAAATACAGGAAAATGATCATTTATGTCATTTATAAGTAATCCAGATGTAATGTGGGTCCCCAGTTGATTAGTGAAGATATTACCCATCGGTGTGGCTGTGTGATTTGTGATCCTTGTTGGTTTATTAATAAGCCGAAATAGATTATTGCTAAACATGGCTGAAATAAAGTCTTTTGTTTTTACATTACTTTGGGGGTTCAGAAAATTTATATTAAAATTCTCACACACAATACAGACCTTGATTGAATGACTAAACAAGGCACCAATCATGTGGTTAAATTTATCAAGACATGATCCAGGCGACCTATATATACGCAGCTAACAGTTATATTTTTAGATTAAGTTATTTTCAGGCACTCTAATGCTCCAGCTACAATTGCAGTTTTACTATTAATCACACTGCATCTCATTTCTGCATCTACATACGATGCAACTCCTCCACCTTTTTATTGGTCCTGTTTAAGGTGAACAGTGTGTAGCCTTCCATTTCCAGCTCACAACCATTTTTGGCCAGGTTTCCGCCACAGCAATGACACAAAATTTCTTAAATTGCCTAAGAAACTGTATTGTAAATTTTATAAAGACTTCTATTATTACTGTAAAATGAATTACTGTATAGGCTCCATCCACATTTAAATTGATCATCAGTATAATATTTACAATCATTGAGTATATTATTATAAAATTTGTTATCAAGATCTATATCATCACCAAACTCATTTGTTTTATAATTCGAGGAATCATGTGTCTTTAAGTATGTGTGCTCATATTTTGTACAAAGTTAATTTACATTATAATTGACAGTATAATCCATTTCATTTTCATCATCTATTATATCCAAAAAATCATTCTCACTTAGAGCCATCTATTTAATGTGGTTCTTTTTACCATTTTCACATTTACAACTAATGTACACACATACACATACGCACACATACATATAAATCTCATAGGTCATGAAGTCTTATATAAAGCCATGTTGTCCATACATAAACTGTAAGTCCAAAGTCCAAATAGAAGGAATAAATCATATATAACCCACATAACAAGTTCCCCAAGGTGTTTTAAGCAAGTCCGCCCTCTGTCCATTACTCTTTCCAACTTAAAGCAGGCCATAGTCTATCTCTAGTGACAAAGGTATCACTTTACTTCTGTTCCACAAAATATAATTCATAGTCCGTCCACTAGTCCTCATTTGTTTATCCGCAGCATCACTGGCTGGTAAACAGTTCCCACACGCAGTCAGACGTCCATTTTCCCTTCTAATCTACAGAATGTTGGTACTAGTCCTGATTATCGCCATGACAACACTATCAGGAGCCTTATTTGAACTGTTCAAGATCATTAAGATCCCTTACTGCTAACACTTTAGTTTGTTCCCGAGAGGATCCGTTGAGCTGCATGTATGCATTACAGTTTCTTCTCAGGCCTCCTGTGCAATCTCAGCTGTTCTTTTTGTGAGATGTTCATACACAGATCCACTTTGTGCTTGCGGTTTACAAAATGCAAAATAATTGCCGGCTTTGTCTTGTCCCGCCGTGGAAGAGTGTGACATGCTGCAATATTTCTTTCGTCCAGATGTATGTCTTTTTCTGCAACAAATTGCAGCCCTTGCCTCTCCAGAGTCTCCAAATCTTCAGTCCCCACGTCCTCGGTAACATTTCTGCCATCCGCAACAGCTCTGGCATACGGGCGAGGTTTCACACAGAGACCAGTAGTGATCACATCTTCTATTTTTTGGATTGTTTTGTCTTTTTCTGTTATCAAATCTTTTAACAGTTTCACTTCGTTTACAAGTTGCGTGAGGTTAATCAGCTGTTCGGTTACTTTTGACATCTTCCCCGTCAGCGTGATGAGCGATTTACGAATGCCATCCATGTCTTCTTCCAGCTGAGCATTAAGTGTCGCTTTCTTCTGAGACATTTCCACTTTTCTCGTACTCCCTCAGTTTTGTTCGAACTGAGAAATGTAGATTTAATTGTTCGTTTTCAAGAGCAGCTGTACAGGGCGCTACCATCTCTTTTTTTTTTTTTTTTTTTTGGTCTGCATACACTGGGGGTGGGTTTGAATGAAGGTGGAAAACCATTTACCCAAAATATGACCATACAAAAAGTGCTCTACTGTGTTTTTAAACTCCATATAACTTCTCTAGAATCATTTGCATTATTCCAAAACTGGAATTTCCAATCTCTGCTGAACGAAGGTAAAAGGTAGCTGTTAATTTGAAAACTACCACTGCATGACATCACAAGCTCAAAACAGAGATGTAGACAAATTATTCAAAGATGTGTAAAACAAAACCCAACTCCAGGTATGTTTTTGATGAAGTAACAGCATTATAAAATGGTTTAAAGCTAACTAAAGTCAGTGTTGTGTAATATAGGACCTTAAAGCTTAACTTTTCCTTTTTGCTTCTACACAGTTGGAGACGTTCTAGTCATTTCTTTGAAATGGTGCTGCTATTTTGATTTTAAATTGTGATGGTAAATGAGATGCTGGTTTAAGTATAGCATACACAGTGTACTCACAGGCTACGTGTACTTGAGTCTTCCAGTGTACGAGCGCACCCATCCGGTTCCTCACCGCGCACTGGTACAAGCCTGCATCCGAGCGCTGCATCTGCTCTATGGACAACCTGCGGAATACATACACGAGGTCAGGGTCAAAGGCCGTGGTAAAGGTCATGATCAGAATCTGAAGAAAACAAACAAAAAACACACGATGACGAAGATGCTGTATTTCACAAAGCTGATATGGAAAAAAAAATGGCCAAAACATTTCACTCGTATTGATTTGAGGACAGTTTTGATTGACCATTTTTGATCATATTTTATTTTTCTCTCATTCAAACAAATATATACATGGACTTCTATCTGAAATTCATTAAAGGGCCCATATTACACTAGTTTCTGATGTGTTATAGTTCTTCTCTCAAACTGTTCCACCTTGTGATGTCATGTGGTAATACTCCATACAACTTCAATAGAATCATTTGGATCATTTCAGCCCTGGAATTGCCAATCTCTACTGAACTAAAGGTAAAATGTAGCTGTTAACTTGAAAACTACCGCTTCATGACATCACAAGGTGGAACAGAGCATTTTGAGCTTTGGAGATGTAGACAGACTAATAATAAAGGATTATTCAAATGTGTGAATGAAACAAAACACAACTCCGGGTCTGTTTTTGTGGAGGTAACAGCATTAGAACATCAGCTTTGTCAGCTTTGAGTCAAATAAGACCTTTAACATATAAAGACAGAATTTTAAATCAGAGCTACTGAAATTTGTACAGGATTTTCTCCAAAAAACATACCTAGAGTGGTGTTCAGTTTTATTCAAGCATGTTTGAGTAACCCTGCAAATTTAGTGTCATTACCACAAAGTATCATGCAACTTAGGACAGCTAAAGCAAAGTTCATGTCGGTTTAGCTTTTATCATCTTTTCTGATGCTAAGCTATGGATCTATAATATGAACTCAATAAAGCATTCCCACTCTGTCCTGCCTCAAGACTGACTAGTGGCCACTCCAGGTACTGCAGCTCCCGGGAGCTTGGGCCCAGAAAGAATTCTCCCATAGAGCACAATGCATTTTTGGGGAATTCAAACCGCCCATGTTCGGCTGACAGGGGCATCCACAACTTTCACAAAGGTCGAATTTTGGTAGAGATTCTTTTCTATTTTCACAACATAAACTTTTTAACATTTTTAAATTCTCAAAGCGCCTAAAAGTTAGCTTTGTAAGACTTAGCCTAGCCCCGCTCTGAGGCCGCTCTAGCTCCGCTCTCACAGCTCTCGCTCTGATTGGTCCAAACGCACCACAGGGTCAGCCCATTGGTCTGACTTCCCATTAGTCCGAAAATGGACCATTGAGTAACGATCCCATTAGTCCGACATCCCATTAGTCCGACATCCCATTAGTCAGATAAAAAGAGAAAAACAACAATACGACGCCATCTTGGGTTCACCTTCCAGGAAGCAGGCTAACTCTTCAAAATAAAACTATACAATGTCAAAACTGGAAGGTGAAAGTGAAAATACAAAATATATACTGTATGTGACAAAATACGATACAAGAAGTGTTACGTTAATTTGACATTACAGAGTAGATTCGCTAACTGGATTTAAACTCGGAATTTGAATCTTAAAGGTGGGCTATGTAACTTTTTGTTGTGGATATGTGGATATGTCACTGCTCTGCCTGGAATGTTCCACAGTACGACTTTAAACAGCTCTACTTTACATTTATTCAATTACAGGTGTTTTTGTAGCTCAAAATAACTAGAAAGACAGACATTCTGACTGTGAGCGGGGTCACCTCTCCACAGATCTGACCTGTAACTTGGTCTGGTTTGATCTCCATAAAAATAGAAAGGTTTAATGCCGTACTGTGAAACATTCCAGGCAAAGCAATAACAACTCCATGGAGAAAAACTTTTGACGGACCCTCCACCAGAAAAGTTACACGATGCACCTTTAATCTGAGACCTTTTTATTGGTTTACAGTATATACAAGATACTTTTTTCCCCCCAAACTTTAATTTCACTTTTTTCCCCATTGCATGCTTTTTTTGTTTTTTTTATCTCATCTAACTTGCCAGTGGAGTTGGAAAATTGCTCTTAGACACAACCTTAATCTTTGTTTTTGTTGCATGCTAATCTCAAAAGCAGCCAAAAATGTTATGAAATGTTCAGGGAGACACAAAAGGCAAACAGAAAAGCTTTCATGTGGAAATGGCAAAACTGTCAAATTTGCACCGAAATATGTTTTATTATTACATTTAACTAACCTGCAACCTGTGGGACATTGTAACTTCAGCGGTATTTTTCAGGGACATAAGGATCACCCCTTAAAGTAGCACCTACACACACACCAAACATTATTATAACATAATTTTTGTGACACATCAATCATTTTTAAGGACAGTTCCAGTAAGATTTTGTTTTCTCAAATACTAAATAAGATCCAAAGATGCCAAATCCCCTCTGTGAATGTTTCTGTATCTAATATGACAACAGAATGAAGCAGTAACTTGTTTTGAATGTCCCAAATATAGTCAATTATGGCCATTTTTACACATAAAATGGTTTATTTATATTAAAAATAAAACAAATCATAACATGATCAAAAACTTTTTCTTACATTTATATAAGTTAACTACTGAAGAAGTTTCAAATTGATATCTCTACATTTCAGATTTTTTCCTATTCACCTGCAGTGTCTCGCCATCTAAAGGTGCACTGCGCAGCTTTTCTGGTGGAGGGTCTGTCGCCTGCTTTTCTCCATGGAGATGTTACTGCTTTGTCTAGAATGTTCCACGGTAGACATTAAACCTATCTATCTCAAGGGAGACAACTATAGGCTACATTACAGGTCAGATCTGTGGAAAGTGGAACCCTATTCACAAAGGGAATTGTTAGTCATACCATGGAATATTCCAAGCAAAGCAATAACATCTCCATGAAGACAAGTAGCTGACAGACTTTCCACCAAAAAGTTGCGCAATGCATCTTTAAATACCAACTCATTTTAACCCATGCTTGATATTCCTTTAACAAAATCATTAATGCTTTAATAGTTGGCGTGTCCTGATTTGGAATAGCATGTCCGTAAAGTGTCCTGTCCTAACTCCCTAACCTTGATCTGAGCCTGGTCCACTCGTCCCAGCCCCGAAGCACCAGAAGGGGGGCTGGGGTGTCCAGGGGATGTCCAGGAGCACCCCCTGTGCCAAACAATGTGTTACCAACAATTTTATGATTATTTTTGCTGCATTGTGCTTGTCTAATGGAGGATTTGGCAACCACTGACACACAGGGACAGCAGATTCGACATCACTACGGGGCTCATTACAAAATCCAGAAGGGGTTGAGGGTTTAACTCCCCGGCTGTTGCTGCGTGCTGCCAGTGTACACAAAACCGAAACACATTGATTCGTATGAAAGAGCCCATCTGTTCTCACGGAATTGGATGGGAATCGGGTGCATCATCTTTGTGTGCCTAACTATCCATTTTAGCAACAGCTAAAGACCGTTCAAGTACAGGTCCAAATGTGGAATTTCAGTCCAACAAGTCCATGTCTTTCCAAAAGGTGCAAAGGGAAGGGGAAACTCATGGCATGATACGTTTTAATCAGCTTTGAGAATTACAGTTATTAGAAATGATAAAGCTGTTATGTCTGACTTTGGAACATTTTAAAGGAGAAACCAAATTAAACCAATAGAATGGACATAATTTTTAAAACTAATATTTTGTGACTAATAAAATATATTTTAAATGGAGAGTATATAGACCAGATACAATGTTCAAATCAATCAGTGCTTTTACTGATAACAGTTGTAATGTACTTATAACTGAAAAAACACTGGACATGATGGTCAAACTGTTTATGTTACAATTCATTTTTTGGATTCTCAAGATTCTCTCATTTGGGGTTGTCAGATGCTATGACTAAAACCATGACTAAAACCTCAAATCTCAAACTAAATCTAGCTTCATCCTTATATTAAGCCTTAAAGAACACATATTTTGCAAAATATTTTGAACTTTTAACTATGTTATAACATTGTTCTCTCATCAAAAAATGTACCTGAAGCTGTATTTTTGCTTTATTTACGTTTGTTTGATTAATTCTGTTAAAGGTGCATTGTGTAACTTTTCAAGTGGAGGGTCTGTCAAATGCTTTTCGCCATGCAGATGTTATTGATTTGTCTGGAATGTTTCACAGTGTGGCATTAAACCTTTCTATCCTCATGGAGACCAAACCAGACCAAGTTACAGATCAGATCTGTGGAGAGGCGACCCTGTTCAGTCAGAATGCACTCAGTAGGTCTGTTTAAAACCTCATTAGAAGCTGAGGGCCCGTCGGCGGCCCTCGCCCTCACTTTACCACACTTTACCACACTTCTGCAATGTGCACAAGCTTCTCCGTCACCCGCACAAACAATCTACACACCAAATGAAAGCTACGACTCTCGTCTTTTCAAATATGCAAACCATCCTCCGCAGTAACCACCACAGCGCAGACAGGAGAGCCGTTTTACAGAAAAGCAAATCCATAGGATTTGTACTTTCCTTACCTTTGAGGCTCTGGTTCTGTCAAACAAAAACATAGAAAGTTGCTCTCATTCGGTCCGCACAGGTCCAGAGAATATAAGAAAATATGTCCACAAAATAAGTTAGATTCTCCGTCTTCCAGTAAAGTATTCCAAACATGAGAATTGATCCGGCACTTTTTCGCATTTCTTTTGGCGATTTCAGGGATAATAAACTTCGGCTAGTGCCAACAACTCTGCTCTATGCTAAACACAAGTGTTAGTATCTGATTGGCACTTAGGTTGACCAATCAGGTGGGGTTTGTGGGTTACTGAAGCCTCACAGAGCCAATGAGTGCTACAGATCGTTGAAAGTTTACGCCCCATTTTCCCCCGTGTAGAATCAACCAATTACATTGCACATTCTTAGTGACACTTTCCCCGTTCCCCGTACAGCCAATGAGCAGCTGAACAGGACGGCGTGTGGCGTGACCTGGTTTTCTGTAAACAGACGGAGCGTGGAGCGAGCGCAAAGGACACGTGGACTACGTGCATAAAACGTGCGTATTTTACGCATTTTGCAACAGTTTTGAGTGCAGTTTTGAGACAAAACGGACAGAACAGAGGAAGTACGTGACAGAGGACACTTTGGATGTCTGTCCCATGGATCTATATGGTCTGTACAAACTGTGCCACAACTGTACCACATCTCGGACCCACAGCGGTTTGACGGAAAGAGTGACGATGAACTCAGGGGTAGAAGACCTTGTTTTTTGATGAATCGGATGCTGTTCTCGATTGGTAACCGTGGTTTATTCTGCTACTGACATACTTGTAGGCAAAATATAATCATGTGTAACCATTAGCGTGTAGTGCGCACGCGCACCATGCGCTCTGGCACGTTTGGGTGGATGGATTAGACATTATTATTTGTCTATCAACTGAAAGCGTTGTTTTATTCTGCAATTTGCATTATTGTAGATAAAATACAAGATGTGCACATACAGTATTAGTATCTCATCTGTGCGTATGGGTGAGGCGCACTCTGGCACGTTCCTGTGGAGAGTTGGATCAGACTTTTACTGTTGATATCTGGCAGAATATAGTTCAGACAGCGATAACTGTGCTGCCCAGTGCTAAACGCAAAAGTTATCTTCTGATTGACACCTAATTTGACAATCAAAGTGAGGTTTGTGGGTCACTGAAGGCCCAGTTTACGCATTTTTACAATTTGCAGTGTGTTTGTTTAGATTTTAAAGTATGTGTGTGTGTTTGTTTACAGTTTGCAGTGTGAGAATTTGTAAATATATATTTATTTTGACCCATAACACTTGTTTTGACTATATTTTATATAAAAATATACATTTTATATTGTGTTTTGATATTCTATATTTTCATAAGGAATAGAGCAGCTTGGTGTTTAGATAAAGATTCCTCTAAGTGTAAGCTTTCAGTAGAGCCCTCGTTGATGTCTGTGGGTTGAAGCATTCAAAAGTTATTGCATTTTTTCCAACGTTCAATTGAAATATAGGGTGTTTCAGTCCCCAGCTGCCTACTGCAGCCTTCTACACCTTAATTTAAACAAAAAAAAAAAAAAATTGGGTGACGATGGGAAAAATCATTTTTATGTGTGTTCTGAAGTGTATAAAAACCTACCAGACATACTTACAGTGATTCTGAAACTACTGGGTGTTACCAAACAAATACCCCAAACTTGTGTATATGCAACTGAGGGTTCAATAATGGCAGCCATTTTAGTTTGGAGAGGTCAGAGCAAAAGCAATTTCACAAAAATGGCCTGGAATTGTAAGGGGTTTTAATGTGACATTGTGGAACATTCCAGGCAGAGCAATGACATATCCATAGAAACAAGCAAGTTACAGTCCCCCAACCAAAAAGTTACATAGTGCACCTTTAAGTAAATCTGCTCCTTTTAAGTCCCATAAAATTCAGGATTTTCCAGTTTTGTGACGACTGGGGTAAAAGTTCTTTTTAGGTCCATAAAT
The DNA here is from genome assembly GCA_029959045.1 of Taenioides sp. WSHXM2023. Lineage (NCBI taxonomy): Eukaryota > Metazoa > Chordata > Actinopteri > Gobiiformes > Gobiidae > Taenioides > Taenioides sp. WSHXM2023. The sequence continues at coordinate 31,292,977 of CM057090.1, forward strand.
CAAAATCTGAACATTTCTGCCGAACTCTGCTTTCAAATCGTGATCACTGGAACTGCATGCTTCTGTTAGCACTTCACAAAAAAATTTGCAAACTCTGACTGTGGCTTGTTAATTGAATTGTAATTCCTTCTACTGCCAGAAGGTGGCGTCCTAACCCCAGTTCCCTGTATTGGGGCATACCTGTTGAAACAAGGCGTCTATTGCCTGAAGATAGCCATTCTTTTAAGCTCTAAAAAGTCCTGGATGGTTCAGTGTTTTTGTCTATTCAGAAGAAGGCAACTTTATTTTATTTTATTTAACTTTATTTATGAATATGTAAACTACAAGAGGTATAATTTTTGAGGTATGATAATGTCAAGTTCACATGTCTCCTTTTTGTACTGTCCATTTGAGTTCCGGAGTATAGCTCAGTTGTCTATGTTTTTATACATTGAATCCAAAACCAGTTATTTACTTTTTTTTTTTTTTTTTTCAATCACTTGGACACTAAAGTCTAAATTTCGGCACACATTTTCAAAACCTGACAGTGAAGGAGCAAATACTCAATTCATGTTGGCACAACCTTATATCAGTTTTCAAGCCTTAACTCTCAGATCAAATCTACAAAAGAAAATGAAAACACAACAATCAACTATTTAAACACAGATTACAGTTCCAACACTCTCTTGCACAAGCTACAGTCTGTCTTCCTAAAATACTCCACTCTCTTACCAAAGTCCACAGACCGAAGACACACAGGACAAAACTGAACACACACGAATCACAATATGAAGAGATTTTATCGACAGACACAGATGAACTAGAAACACAATGTGAAAGACTTCTGTAATGAGACTGCGAGGCCCAAGTCTGGCACAGTTCAGATACCAACTGCTAAATGAGCAGATTTCAAAATTGTACCTTTTTTCTTTCCTAAACAATTGTGTAAAATCTGACACATATTTACAGTATTGGCTCTCAAACTGGATGAGACTGTCTGGATGATGGTTAGATAAGTGTATAAAATGAAACAGAAAACACACACCAAAGTTCTTATAGAGGTGCAAATGCAAGGAGCAGCAATTTAAAAGTGAAAAAAAAAAAAAAAAAATGCTTAGCACACTCAGATGGCCGATGTCCAAAAGATTTTTTCAAAATTTTAAATAACATTTCAGCAAAAAGCCTTCGTCAGAACATTCTTCTTGCTTTGGACCAGAGTACACAAAATGGTTGCCAGCCCAGGTGCTCATATCCCTCACCAACGAATGGGAGGTCCCAAAGTGAGGTCACCCAGTGAGATCAACCCACTCTACAACAAGAAAAAACATAAAAAGATATTTACATAAAAACATTCTCATAAAAAAAAAACAAAATAAGAAAATACAAAAATAGTTTGACCATATCACAAAAAGCATCTTAGGTCAAAGTCCACATTAAGTCCCTGAGGAGCAAGAGTCTTAAGTTGGTGAATCCAGAAGTGCTCTCTTGTGCAAGAAAAATGTTCCGACGAAGGCTTTTTGCCGAAACATTATTTAAAAATAAAAAAAAAGCTTTTGGATATCGGCCATCTGAGTGTGCTGTGCATTTTTTCACTTTTAGACAAGTGTATAAATCTGATGTTTGTGTTTGTATTTTAAAGTGTCCTTTTTGTGTCCTTTTATATTTTGTTCACAAAGTTTACCTTTTCAAACATTCAGATTTTGTGTGTGTGTGAATAGTTTTGCAAAGTGCACATACAATTTGTCAGATTTATGAAAAGTTTCAGAAAATGTGACAAAGCCATTGAAATAATCTTTAAAGGCGCACGATGCAACTCTTCGGTTGGGGGTCCTTCATCTGCTTTTTTCTATGGATATGTCATTGCTCTGCCTGAAATTTTCCACAGTAAGACATTAAACAGCTTGCCTCTCCACAGATCTGACCTGTAACTTGGTCTAGTTTGGTCTCCGTGAAGATAGAAAGGTTGAATACCACACTGTGAAACACTCCAGACAAAGCAAGAACATTTCCGTGGATAAAACCATTTGACGGACCCTCCACTGGAAAAGTTAACACAATAAATACACCTTTAAATACAGACATGCTGCCAAGATCTTTTATAACGCCATGTTTCTATTATTGGACATTTTGTTTTGTCCATAAACCCAGCCACAAGTACTTAACAGCAGCTGGCCGTGTAACAGTTCCTAACAGTGGTGCCTCGGGGAGCACAAAGTCACTAAGCAGTTCTGTCTGTCTGTAGTAACCTCCTCCTGGACACTGCCCAATCTGCTGGAATCTGCTGCCTCGGCTTCCCTCTTCTCGGAAGTACATTTGTCATAGCCGCCGGAGAAGAGGGTAAAATATGGGTTTGTTTAGCTCCTGCAAACTGTGGGGTGAGTCAGTATGAGCAACCCAGTGTTAAAAGTTCAAGATAAATGCTTTGTAAGACTTATATAAATGAGCTGATGTGGGGTGGTAGTATTACAAAAACTAAAACTTTAACTCTGTTTCAATATGAAGGAATAGGCTTTATACTATATACATAATGGTCATTTACACAGTTCATATTACGTTATTTTCACACACAAATCCTGCATATTTACGCTGTATTCTTCTCTCAAACAGAAAACACTCTGTTCCACCTCCACTGCGTTTTTAAACTCCACACACCATCACTAGAATCATTTGGTAAATTTCAGATCCAGAATTGCCAATCTTTGCTGAACTAAAGATAAAAGGTAGCTGTTAACTTGAACATTACCACTACATGACATCAGAAGGTGGGACAGAGCATTTTGGGCTTTGGAGATGTCGAATAATAATAAAGGGTTACACAAATATGCATGAATGAGCGATTAAAGAGTCAATTTTGTGTAATATAGGTCTATTTTAGACAATACACTGACATTTTCAACACAAAATAAGAGTACTTTCTTTATATGACCATGAGGTGTTATACTAGTTCTGCTAAAGCTCAAAATAATTCTAAAACTGTCCAGGGGATGTCACATTTTGTCCTGTATATATATATATATATATATATATATATATATGTTTTTTTTTTTTGATACTTCAAATGGGTATCTAATTTCAATACAAATCTTAGCAGTGATAAGTGTCTGATTTTTAATACTTTGGACATGTCTACTGATACTGGATTTACTGCATAATAACTCTATTTCTCTCTCTTTCTTCCTCACTCTTCCTCTCTTTCTCTTTCTCTCAAATACTCCCTTACTATGGCAACTTACTACTTACTACTTTGACAGACTACATCTAATATGCTGTCTTTTTTGCTTCTTAAACATGTATATTTTAAGTTCATTATGGGCCTAAGGTTTGTGAAAATCATCCATTTTCTTTTTGCTTTGTCCAGGACCGGGTTGTGGAGGCTGCAGTATTGTGAAAACACATTTAATTGCTAGAAACCAGAACAAACAGAAACAAATCTGTGCAGAGAAACTTCGAGGTCAGCTGACTTGTGTGCAAATGTGCCTGGTGATAGATATGGAGATTTTACACAAATAACAGTTGTGAAACTGTCTTTGCAAACTCCATACAAACTACTTTTGGGTCTAACAGTGAACTAAGGCTACAACTGATCAACAATGTTGTACTGTTTTTGACAGTAATTAAAACAGTCAGGCTAAAGCAAACTTTGGTAAATAACTCGGATTTGAGACGTGTGTAGAACCTCCATGACTGACCTTATTGAGGAGACTAGAGTGTGTAGAACCTCTATGACTAGAACCTCCATGACTGACCTGTACTGAGGAGACCAGAGTGTGTACAACAAACAGATCCGTATAGAGAAACTTCATGGTCAACTGACTATAGTGTAAAATTCATCTGGTGATTTGATTTGGAGAGTTTATGCAAATAAACATTGTGAAACTGTCCTAACAAACGTTAACTAATTTTGAACTTCCAAGACTGACTAGTACAGAGAAGAACAAAGTCTAGAACCTCCATGAGTAGAACTGTACTGAGGAGACCAGTGTGTGTGAGAACCTCCATGACTAGAACCTCCATAACTGACCTGTACTGAGGAGACCAAAGAGTAAAAGAACTTCTAAGGCTGACCTCTACTGAGGAGACCAAAGTGTGTAGAACCTCCATGACTGACCTGTACTGAGGAGACCAGAGTGTAGAACTTCCATGACTAGAACCTCCAAAACTGACCTGTACTGAGGAGACCAAAGAGTAAAAAAAAAGAACTTCTAAGACTGACCTGTACTGAGGAGACTAGAGTGTAGAACCTCCATGACTGACCTGTACTGAGGAGACCAGAGTGTTGTAGAACCTCGATGACTTATCTATACTGAAGAGACCAAAGTGTGTAAAATTTCCATGACTGACCTGTACTGAGGAGACCAGTCGGTGACGTTGGTCCCGTTGAGGCTCCAGCGGTACTCCAGGGGCCAGCTCCCTCCGGTCAGGCAGCTCAACACCAGTCTGTTCCCCTCCAGCACCACCTGCTGGACACGGGTGGTCCCACGCAGGTACGGGGCCACTTCTGCAATGAGAAACAAAATTAAACTGTTTAGTTTCTAAGGACATCTACAAGTGTTGCTCTTTTCTCGGCAATAGATTTAACGTTTTCAGTCAATTAAATGATAATAATGGATCCGATTTTTATAGCGCTTTTTTGGACACTCAAAGATGCTTTACAGTTTGGTGCATTCATTCACTCCACACTCTGCAGTAAGAAGCTTGATATTAACGGAAGCGTTTAAAGTGGAACTAAACACTAAATCCACCTTTTTCGCTACTAAACTGTGCATATTGTGTTTTAATGGTTTCATTTACTGTTCCTAGTATTTTTTGGGGGTGCAATTTTAGAGCAAACTAGGTCAAGCTTTCTGATCAATGTGCTAAGTTTTTTGAGTCTCTACCACGGATGGAACTATTATAAACTGTAACCGTCTTTCACAGCGACTTCACTAACATAATAACCAAGACAAAAAAAAAAGCGTGCGATAGAGAAGGAAACAACAGAATAATTCCTTTGCGTGTGGATTTATGTTGTAATAGCGTCATTTCAGTTGAGTGAACAGCTGTGCTGTGCTGCTCGCTGATTGGTTTGCAGTCAAAATCTACAGCATACTATTGGTTTACGGCTGTGGAAATAAATGAATCTAGAGTGGCAATAAAATGGGTCTCATTAAGTAAAATATGTTTTTTTTTTTTTTTTTTTTTTATCAAAGAAAGCAGATAAACACTCTCCGCTCACCTCGTAATATTACTCTTCGTCTGGCTAGTCTCATCCTTGTACATTATTGTCAAAGTTTCTTAAAAAGAGACATTATGCTAAATTGACTTTATGAACTTTATGAACTTTACTGACTTTATGAACTGTTCTTGAATAATTGACTAATCCTGCTCTATCCTGCATTCAAGACCCCAGTATCATTAGTTCCACCTTGGAATTAAAATGCATCCAAAGAGCCCCACAATTACTTTTTTTTCTAACATACAAAAATGGCAATCCAAGCTAGGTGCCTTGCCCAGTGACACAATACCAATATGCAACGCCCGTAGCTGAGATTAAACCCCAACTTTTCAGTTTTTGGACAGGTGCCTCTAACAAAGGAGCCACCGTCGCCCAAATCGCAGCAAATTACACACATTTAAAAGTGCGTCGCGAAATGATTTTCCAAGTCCGAGCAGTTTTTTTGTTTTTTTTTTGTGGTTGGTGATTGATGCCGGTGGATTGCTCGACATCTGTTCTCCAAAGCCATCTGCTGTGCCGCGGGCGCCATTTTACTTTGATTAATGTTCACAAATGAAAGCAGGTAGAGTTTGGCAGACAGCGTTCACCATCAACAAAGCTCTACGCGCTCCGGTGTCTGATCGCACATTAAAGGGCCTTGTGATAACCTGCGCGCGAATACAAAACATGGAAGTGGCTGTCCAATCAGATGGCTCTCTGGTAGTGGAGGTGCTTGGCTCAGAGGCACAAAGGCGGCAAGAGATGTGCAGGGGACACAGGTGCGCTGGTTTCGGCACGATGCAGAGATGGGTTTTTTTTGTTTGTTTTTGGAAAGGTTTTTTGCCCAATTAAACATGGACATTTAGTGTTTTCATATGGAAACATGGAATTTTGGCCCAAAACAAGGCAAATTTCTGTAAATAAATCCGAAAAACTACAGAGGATCTTCAGACAACATGAAATCCCAGTCTATTTCAAACCCACAAACACTTTAAGACAAAAACTGGTCCATCCTAAGGACAAAACTCCGAGCCACAAACAAAGCAATGTGGTCTACTCCATTCAGTGTAGTGAAGACTGCAGTGAGCGCTACATTGGAGAAACAAAACAGCCACTTCACAAAAGGATGTATCAACACAGACGGGAAAACCAGGGTGGGCCGCAATCTGCCGTACATCTCCACCTAAAAGCCACAGGCCACTCCTTTGAGGACAGCGAGGTCCAGATCTTGGCCAGAGAAAAGAACTGGTTTGAGAGGGGAGTTAAAGAAGCTATTTTTGTCAAGAAAGAGAATCCTTCCTTGAACAGAAATGGAGGTCTCAGACATCATTTGTCTCCCATCTATAACTCTATCCTCAAACCTAAATCAAAACAAACTGGGAAAACAATGGGACTAGCCAGGTCAGGTCCAGAGGTGTGAAAACACCCATCATGGCCCTGAATGGATATGCTAACTACTCCCCCACTCCCACTCCATATTGAATAGACTCACATGACTAACAGAAACTGTTAACAACTCCATATTGTATCACCTGACCAACTGAAACTGTATTTAAATATGTGTTGTCTCAGAGTAATTTTCATTGTAATTAAGCTCCTCCCTTCAGGCAGATATAAAGCAGTGTCCGCCAGCATCTGACCAGAACTGAAGAAGCAGCTTGGATGAGCTGCGAAACGTATTCAACCAAATAAACTATGTCCAGTTGACAAATTAAATTTTCTCCTTTTTTGCCATGGATTCTACCTGGACGACTGAGGGATTTTACATACGTAAATAAATCTGTTTACTAAACCTTTAATGCCTTTAAATGTGTTGGTTGAGGTTTACAGTTTTTTTTTTCAGTCGCTTTGGCACATTTTTCTATTGGAAACTGACATTTACAAAATAGCTCACACAAAATCCTACACAGAATGTTACTTTTACTGAACAAAATTTCATCTCAGAAAAATGCAGTATTACATTTCACATTCAAAACCGATCAGTCATCCCCCAAAAGTAATTTTTACCATCAAAACTCTCTGACTCTGGCCATGTGTTTTTCTGTGTTCTTTTTTCCACCGCTTTAGCACAGCCTGACTCTGGGGTTCACACTTGGGAACTTGGGACTGGAATAGTTTGGATTTGTGTGTAAAACATGTCTGTATTGTATTATGTAAAATATAAATGTACGTATTACCAATTGCAAAGTAGATTTTGCAGTATTTGATCAAAAATATTTATACTGAGGAAGATGTTGGAATATAAAATACATGCATACTACTACAAACACTACTTTTGTACTGTAATATAATGTGCTATTGAAAATCAAACAAGACTATGTATAGCTGTATGTAGTCTGTACAGTCTGTGAATGATTTGACCTGAGCCTCTGTTCAGATACATGTTTGAATCAAATAAAATGTGCTAAAATGTACCTGTAAGTATCAGTCAAATGTAAAATGGCTGTGACATTATCTGTAATTACCCTTATTTGGAAGTTAACAGCATACTTTTTAAAAAATATATACTGTATTTTAATCTTGGGTTGTCAGAAGTATTGAAAATCCATACCAATCGATACAAAAAAACTAGTATTGACTCTAGATACTCATTTGAGCTGGTATCGATACTACAAAGTCCCATTCACAGGACAGAAATGAACCTTTCCTGAGTCACTTTCTTGATCTTGAGCTGTATCAGAACAAGTATAAGAGCACATAGACTAGTATACACCCATGGACCACTATGGAACCTACAGGACCACTGAGGGACACATGGGAATAGAAAAGAAAATACTATGACTTAATGCTTAGCTCTTTTTGTAGCATTTCAAAACAGTCACAATATTATTTACTCTGTGTGTAAAATGCTTCTAAACTGTTCATACATCAACAGTAGACATCAGTACCTAAACGTCTCCCTTCACATTAGACTTGGCAGCACAAACAGCTCCGGGCTTAATCTGTCCCTGTCCAATCAGACGTCAGGGGAGGTTTGATTGACAGCTGTCTGGTACCGTGGTGACCGTACCGACCAGCTCTCATTATCACATGTGACACCAAATGACAAGCTGACAGCCAGAGCCACACAGAGCCACAGCTGCCCCGGGGCATCTACAATAAGATAAGATAAAATAAGATGATGGTTAAAAAAAATAAAATAAAATTCAATCTGTCACTGGTCTTCAGTGTTGACTAATATGTGCAAATGTCTTTCTACTGATATAACCTTTTAATGGCAGGTTCACAGCAAAAAAAAAAAAAAAAAAAAAAAGATACCAAAACAAAAACAACAACAATATAACACCAAAGAATGAAAAATAAATACAAAAGTAAAATTATACTGGCATAAAAAAAAGCCATTTTGGAAGTCAATGGGATAAAAATTTTTGATTACAGACCATTAAATTAACTTGATACTGAGAACAATCTTAGAAATGAAAAATAATCACAAAATACACACATTTTTATGCGACCTGGATGGGTTGAATGCAGTAAAACAGTAAAACACCTGATACTGAATAAAGCAAGTTGTGTCAAAGTCATACTGTGGAGCATTCCAGACATCTCCATGGAGACAAGCAGGTATAACAGACTCTTAACAAAAACGATCAACAAACATGTATCACTAATCTCAAATATCATTTCAGTTTAGTACAAAATGACCCCAAATCCCCCAATAAAACGTACTTATGATCATTCTAAATGGCGCATCACCTTCAACACTCCCTAAAATATCAGTAATACAACGTGACAGTTTCTGGTGGCCCGGGCAGCTTTACATAACACAATCTGAGTCGAACGACATAATCACTTAATTACAATAACCTTTAATTAAAAAGCCTAATTAGCTGGAGTATAATTAGCAGAGGGTGTAATTCTCTTTGTAATTACCAATCCAGCTTTTCTTGGGCTGCTGTGAAAGGCCTAGGTGAGAATGAGACCAGATTGCTCCAGCGATAATGTCACTCTGAATTACAGCTGTTAGGTTTCGTTTTGTTCACAAAGAATGGTTTTGTTTCAGCTGTGTATGCACAGTGATGGGAAGAGTACTTTGAAAATGTATTTGGTTGTTAGAGAATACTGAATACCCAATCAGAGTACTGTTCTGAATCCTTAGAATACTTCCACCGTGAGTAGGGCTGCATCAATACGATACTCATTTTGGCGTAGATCAGGTATCAGTTCCAAGATATCGGTTCAGTCGATATATATGTGGGACAAATAAAGGATTATCTTATCTTATCTTATCTTTATCTTATATTTTGGTCTATAAACCAGTGACTATTTACTGGCCAATGTTGGGTCACACTGTTTTCAAAGCTGTTCTGTAATTACTTTACATTTAAATGAAAAATAATAGTTATAAAACACATTGGATATTTGGCTTGGTGCACCTTGAGTTTTATTATAATGGAAGTCTGTGTAATACCGCAGTCGTCCAGGAGGTGGTCAAAGTACTGCATTTCAGTACTTGAGTTGAAGTAAAGATATACATATTCAAATACAAGCAAAAGTGAGTATTTGCATTAGAAACTACTTAAGTATTGGAAGTACTTTTTTACACATCAAGTGTTGTGAGTAACTTTGCAGCTTCAAAATAATAAAATACAGTAGGTTAGTTCATCTTTTCTGTTCAGTCCAGACTATAGAAATGTTGTAAAATATTATTAGATTAGAAAAACAAAAGACTAAATACTGTATTTGGGTTCATTGCAAACCAAAATTCAATTAGCCCATAGACCCTTTAAAAATGAAAAACAAAAACATTCTAAATATCGGAATGGAGGCGGCTGGAGGCAAAAGTGAAGTGGAACGTAATGAGATTTCAATGGGAAAACTGGGATTAACTTCAGAATATCACAAATTATGAAAAATCAAGGGAAATTTGGAAAATGAAAAGCACTCAGACACATGTGAGTGATATCAGAGCCCAGTTTAAAAACATTTACAGTAGTATTTTACGTGTCATAATCTCATTTACTAAGAGATTATGATAAAGACTAAACATTTTTGACAAAAGATCTAGATTTTGAGTTTTTTACTGGACAAATCCTTACAGAAAAGTTGTAACCGCTATAGTTTATCACTTAATCTACAGATATATTACACATTTCACTATTATTATATTTTTTGTGAAGCTCAAATACCATTTTGAGGTTAGAAAACTGTATTTTTTCCTTCTTAACAGTGAGGCCAGTTTACTAATATTTGTACCTTGGATACAGGAAAGCTTGTTAGAACTGCAGATACGGTTAATGAGCCCTAAAATAGATTAAAGTCAAGTCACAACCAACTGATCAGTGGCATTGTACCCACAACCAAGCAAACCTTCTGTGTTGTGAGTGTGTAACAGCGCATGTGTATTTGTGCGGTCTCTGGAGTGAGCGTCATAAGGCTTTAAATAGGACAAAAGACATGGAAAACTATGGAAAACTTCTCCACAAAAGTATGTTGTACAATTTTAGAAATGTAGTGAAGTACTCAACTAAAATACTACTCAAGTGAAGTACAAATCCTCAAAATCTGTACTTCATAACATCATAACAGTTCTTTACATTTACTTTAGAGCTGGGAATCACAGGGTCCCTCATTATTCGATACGATATAATCACAATATGGCGAAACATGAGATAATCAATATACTAGTATTGCACATGGTATTCTACAATAAATCAGTATTTTTAAGAACCAAATACATTTTAACAACAGTATTTGCTCATTTAAGTGTAGTTAATCTAAAGCAGGCATGTCCAAACTATGGCCCGTGGGCCAAATGCGGCCCTCAGACAAAATTTTCTTGGCCCTCAGGCTTCCAGGTGAATTGGCCCAAATTACCTTGAGCAGTACTATTGACTGCAAGTTTTTTGAAACTCTAACTTGATAAGACAATATTTAATATTTATTGTGTGGTTTTGTGGATCTTTGCATGAATAAAGGACTGATCGCTCATTCTAATGTGTTAAACATGCAAATATTTAAATTATTCACTGTACTGAGCCCCAGTCTATGGTCCTCGATCGGTCCTCTGCTTCGTCTGTGTTTAGAAATGTGGCCCTTGATGAAAAAAGTTTGGACACCCCTGATCTAAAGTATTACCAGTTTTTACATTATTTCTTTTGTTCAGTATCCATGTCTTGTGGTGTGTGGCTGAGTAAATAAATCAGGATGATGCGATGTGTGTGTTTTCTTTTAGTATGTTTCCTCTTAATTCATATGTCCTGTAGTCCATGTGTACAAATGTGGCCATATGAAAGCTGACACATGAGAAGAGCAGTGGTGTGAAGTGAGACAGGAGCAGGGGCTGATGGGTAATCGGGTGGAACGGAGTATGATGGGTGACATTTGAGAGGGGAGCCCCGCCGTAGGTCAACGCTGTCTGCAACACAGAGCGAGAATGACGTAAACACTGCCAGCGCGGAAAGGAAAACTAATCCAGGACAAAACCCGGTCTAAACTGGGTCTAAACCGGGACTACATTGGATATGTGACCAGTCAAATGTTTGGACACACCTTCTCATTCATGTTTTTTTTTTTTTTTATGTTAAAGGGCCCATATCACACTATTTTCTGTTCTATGTTCTAATGTTGTTTCCTCATCACAAACAGACCTGGAGTTGTGTTTTGTTTCATTCACACAAGTTTAAAACACATACCCTGCAGATTTAAGCTGAGTTCTTCTCTCAAACTGTCCCACCTTGTGATGTCATGTGGTAATACAGGACATGCTCCACTTCATACACCTTCACTGGAATCATTTGGATAATTTCAGCCCTGGAATTGCTCTACTCTACTCTCTACTGAACAAAAGGTAAAAGGTCGCTGTTGAAAACTTGAAAAGTACCACTTCATCACATCACAAGGTGGAACAAAGCATTTTACTCAAACATGTGTGAATGAAACAAAACAACTCTGGATATGTTTTTGAGGAGTGAACATAGCAGCATTATAACATGACTAAAAAGACATCAAATATATGAAGCAGGATATTTGGAATGAAGTATCAAAGAAAATAAGTTAAAAAAAAAAAAAAAAACTTGACTTAAAGATATTTATATATTTTATATTCAAATCCTCAAAGTATCCATCCTTTACTTTGTTGAAAGCTCTGTAAACCCTTCACAGCTGGTGAAGAAATGTCAAAAGTGCAAGCAAGAGTTCAAAGCAAAGGGTGGCTATTTTTAAACTTTAATGTCTAAAACCAGTTTATTTAAGTTTATTTAGTTATTATTAAAGGTACATTGTGTAACTTTTCTAGTGGAGGGTCTGTCAAATGCTTCTGATGTTGTGCTTTTTCTGGAATGTTTTGCAGTACGGTATTAAACCTTTCTATCTTCATGGAAACCAAACCAGGGCAGGTTACAGGTCAGATCTGTGGAGAAGCCATACCGCTCACAGTCAGAATGTCTGTATTTTTTTTTTCTCCTTTTTTAATTAATTAATTAATTAATTAATTAATTAATTAATTAATTAATTAATGTATTAATTTATTTTTAATAAAACAACCTGTAATTGTTCAATGTCATACTGTGGAACATTCCAGGCAAAGCAGTGACATATCCATAGAAACAACCAAAAAGTTACATGGTGCACTTTTAAGTTTATTTTATGTTTATTTTATGTTTTGATGTCTTTAATGAGAATCTACAGTGTAAAGAATCATGGAAATAAAAAAAGAAACAGATGAAAAAGTGTGTCCAAACTTACTGTGGTTTAGTCCCATTGTTCATGGAACAAATGTGAAAATGTGAACGCCCCCTTAGTCTAAACTCAGGTAAAACTCAGATGTAATATGTGGACTGATTTATACCATTTCTTTTTTTTTTTTTATTTTTTTTTTTTATTGTCTTTATTTGAATTAGGACAGTACATATTAATCAATGCGTCTACAAAAAAGTTTCCACATAAATATGTCGGAGTTAGCACTGAAGCTAAATTTCATCCGTTGTCCTAAGGCAGGTGCAAACATGAAACATTCAATATGATGACACAGACATTTAGACATTACACCAGTCAGACATAAACACACAACATGAGAACACAATAACATGATATTACACTATTTACAATAAAAAGTGCCTCAGTCTAGAGTATAAAGAGCCCAAGACAAATGGATAGTCATCTATGAGTACAGGACTGCTGCGTTTTCAACCAGTTCTTAAGGATTTGTTTGAAGGTTGAGCAGTGTCCACAGTTTCTAATGTGCTCTGGTAGTGTGTTCCATAATTTTGAGCCTCTGATAGATGCCACAGTTTGGCAAAATTTAGTTCTGCGCCTTTGTATGTTGCAGCCTCCTCTTGTTAATGCTCTGGTGTTTATCCCAGTATTATTTTTTTTATTAATAAAATCCTTTAAAGGTGGAGGAGCAAGCCCATTTAGAACTTTAAAAATGAGACAAGCATCCAGGAACATCTGATAACTTTCAAAATCTAAGATATTGTACTTCCTCAGAATGTTACAATAATGATAGTTTAAAGGCTTTTTATCTAAGGCTTTCAGAGTTTTCTTAAACAGAGACTTCAGGGGCTTTAAAACACTCTCAGTAGTCTGAGACCATGTGGTATGACAGTAGTTAATATGACTAAGTATCATGGAGTGCATATAAATCTTTGCTGCCTCTACTGTTAAATGAGGTCTTATATGCTTAAAATTTGACAAGTTAAATTTGATGATATTGGAGATTTTCTTTACATGGTCCTTAAAGGTTAAATTTGAGTCAAAGACGACTCCAAAATACTTAAATTTCTCTACCACCTCCAAACACTCTCCATTGACCAGGACCGATGGTTTTTCACCCCCTGCTGGCTGACGTGAAAAGAACATGCAGACTGTTTTTTTTGTGTTAAGGTGCAGGCAGGAGTTTTGGAGCCAGTGCCACACTGGCACCATGGCTCCAGAAAGAATTGCAGCGGCTTCATCTTTTGTTTTTGCCTGGATGTACAAAACTGTATCATCTGCATATAATTGTAATTTTACATTTTTGCATACATTAGGTAGATCATTTATATATAAACTAAATAAAACTGGCCCCAATATTGAGCCTTGGGGGACTCCAGCAGAGCAATTTAGAAACAGAGACTGTGAATTTTCAATCTGTACAGCCTGTTTTCTGTCAAGCAGATATGATTTCATCCAGCAGAGGGCGCTTTCAGTGAAATTAAATGAGGACAACTTGGCAAGAAGAACATTGTGGTTGATGGTATCAAAAGCACGTTTCAGGTCCAGGAACACAGCACCCACAAAGCCACCCTGATCTAACATACATTTCACATTTTCAAGGAAATAATAAGTGGCTGTATCGGTAGAATGATGTTTCCTAAAACCAAACTGCATTGGATGGAGTGGAGTTTGACCATTATTTAAGTGTGCAGTCAGCTGTGTGGCAACCCATTTCTCAGCATTTTTTATTATTACGGGTAAAATACTTATTGGTCGGTAGTTCTCAGGTTTTGTTTTGTCCCCTGCCTTAAACACAGGTGTTACCCTGGCTGTTTTCCATGATGTTGGCATTATTCCCTGCTTAATGGACAGATTGATTAAATGTGCAATTGGAATGGCAAGAGCATCTTTGTGGAACTTTAAGAAATGAGTGGACAGACCAAAAGTATCTCTGGCTTTTGAGCTTTTTAGAGATGATATTATCTTTAAAACCCCAGGGGCTGATATTTCTTGGATACAAAATAATGGCTTACTAGTATTTACAGGACTCCATTTAATGTCTGGACATTTTAATTGCCTTGTTAGCTCTTCAATTGAGTTAATAAAAAAACTATTAAAACTATTAACAATAACCTCCAAATTGTCAGTTAGTCTACCGTTTATCTGGAGCTGTACATCTCTTGCATATTGGTCTTTTTTCCGTCCTATCAGTTTATTTATGTTTCCAAACCAGCTTTCCATTTCCATTTGCCTTATTAATTGAATCAATGAAAAAATGTGCTTTTGCTTTACGCATCTGTGAAACAACTTTATTTCTAAGTGATGTAAAGATCTGGCGGTCACTTGTGAGTGTAGTTTTTAGAGATTTCTTCAATGCACTGTCCCTATCCTTCATCAATTTCCTAAGGTCATGATTAAGCCATGGAAGATTTTCTCGAACTTGTTTGGTATCTCCTTTCTTTGTAAAACGTACCAATGTTTCAGTTACCAGTTTAACAAAATGAATAGAGCTGTGCTCAATTGCATTGTTTTCCAAAACATTTGACCAATTTAGTTCTTCAAGTTCTTTTTTTAAATGTTGTTGCACACCTTTGGGGATAAAGGTGTAGGCTATGCCTCTGTTTGGTCTGACTGGAACTTGTCTCTTTAATTTTCTCACACAGAAGATAAAATTGTGATCAGAAAGCCCAGACAGGAGATTAAAGGTCTTCATAATTCGGTCCGGTTTATTAGTAAAAATAAGATCAATTGTGGTTTTGGACAGATTAGTTATTCTTGTTGGACCATTGATGATCTGAGTCAGAGTATGTTTGTCGGAGAGTTGTTTCAGTTTCTTTCTGTCTGATTTATTGTCCCAATTTAAGTTAAGATCACCCATTAAAATTATTTCTCTTGCGGAATTACATTGATTTAAAACAATTTCAAGCTGACCATAAAAGGAATCCTTAGCGGAGGGGGGTCTGTACATACAAATTACAGTGAAAGACATTGCAGAGTGCAGTGTAACATTCAGACCAATACATTCAATTCCAGTTTCCTCGGCCCATTGTATTAACATTTAAAATGTTCTTTGACATAGATTAATACCCCTCCTCCTTCACCTGTTTCTCTGTCTCTTCTGAATACTTTGTATCCGGGCATATTCATAACTGCTGCAGGGGAAGTAGGAGTCAACCAACTTTCTGTTATTCCCAGTATGTCAATATTTGAGTCACTTAGCAGATGTTCAATTTGCTCTTTTGACAAAGCCAAACCAAAACAAAAATTAAAAAGTTCGTATTTACCCACTCTTCATGATCCTGGTGTTTATATTTTGTTCCTAAATGAGGATCTGAACATTAATAGTAGACAAATCAGGCCCCTTCTTTCCCCGAGGTCACTCTTCCAAATATGGTCCATGGTTGCAGAACGTCTATAACTGCTAGCCTCAATTGGCTTCATTTGACTGGACCAGAACACTATGGGTGACGCCACACTCCCTCAGTCCACTTGTTTATACAGTGTGTTAAGGTAAACCATGATCAGTGACATTTGTGAGTAAGGCCATGTCGGAGGTCAACAGTCTACACCAGTGCACACACACACACACACACACACACAAACCACTGTCTGCTCGGATCAGAGCAGAGGAGTGCACATGAGGGAGCACATCCTCAATCAGCCGATGCACTTTTCATGCCTGTTTCCATGGAGATGTTTTTGCTTTTCCAGAATGTTTCACAGTATGAAATTGAAGGTATCTATTGCTGCAGAATAAGTTACAGGTAGAATGGAGTGGTAAGCCTGATAAAACACAATAAAAACACCTATAATTGAATACATGATGCACATAACGCACTTTTAAAGTTAGGAAACCAGAGTTGGGGCTAAATCAGATCTGAGGTAGACCAGTTCTTGGTTAGAGTTGTATTAGGTGATGTTTAATCTACAGTTCTAGAGTGTAAATACAAATAAGGACAACATTCAGGCTTAATTAGGACATGATAATAAAAGTTCAACTTCTCAACCTTCAAGAACACTCTTAAACATTGGTGTTTCACACGTAGATTATCTTCTTCTTGGGGCCTCTTAAACGCAGAGAACGGTCTATTGTGGTTAACTTGCTGTCATGTCTCTGTGCATTTTTGTCTCGTCTGTGTGTTTCTCTAAACATTCTCTGTTTCTGACCTGCCTTAGGACAATGGATGTAAAGTAGCTATTGTGCTAATGCTAAATATTTACATTGATGCTGTTTGTTGACATGTTGATTAATGTGCACTGTCCTAATTAAAATAAATAAATAAAAAAACTGAAAATGTATGTATAGGTATGTGTATATGTACGTGTGTGTATATACGTATATCAATCAATATCACTACATTTAAGCATGTTGAGCAGTAAAATAAGTAAAAATAAAATAAAAAATAATAGAAAAAGAAAAAAAAAAGTCTCAAATCCAGTGTCAGGGCAGTTTGAGGAGAGTAGCACTCCTCATGACAAAAGAGTCCCTCCTCTGATGATGCTGCAGCATCACAGCAGCCTCCAGGGGCCATCAGAAGAACTCTGTAGACACAATAGGAAAGCCTCTTCTAAACCTCTCTGTTGTTTCAGTCAGTGAACTCTGGAATGTCTGCTGTCCTATTTCCTGTAGAAAGGCTGTTGCACTGTTGTAAAACATTGGAAGCATTTAAGAGCTAGGCAGTTAGCATAACTAGCTCCATGCAGGGTCGCCATGGATACTAGAAAAAACAAACTGCTCAAATCACACAATCCAATAGACCTTAATTCCCATCCTTTAAACTGCACATGCTGCACTTAGTTGGTCAAAATCCCAAAATATGAAGTAGAAAATGTAAGATAAAAATCTAAAAAGTTTAAAAACGGCTCAATGTGCGAGTCAGTCAGCCACAAGAGCAGCCAGTCATTTGTATTTTCTTCCTTGTTCATGATTACACTATACTTTGGGCCTCATTCATGATTCTTTTCTTTTAAAAAATGTACGTAACTTCCACTTTAAGAAGATGCTGAGAGAACTCTGCACCAGATTCACAAAACGTTCCTAAACTCGCAAACTCCTTCTTAAAGTGACAGTTGTGCTGAATTTACCAACATCCAGATACGAACACCTCCACACTCATTTATATTTAATTTATATAGAAAATGAATATTTGATTAGAAACGCCCTCTGAACTTCCAAATATGGCCAATATGGGTTTAGCATTATGATGTGTGAAAGTGCGAGGGAGAGAGTGAAAGTGAAAGAGAGGAAGTCAGGTGGAGCGTCTGCAGACCACAGCTGTTTTACAGCTTCAGTGGCGATTTCAAATGTCCAAACTCACATGAACACACTCAGTGAGCGAATATTTAAGTCATAAACTTGTGACCAGGCGCAGGGCTGTGACAGTGGCCCATGTGGAGAGCACTGGGGCTGGGACAGACTGAGGCTCACTGCAGCCTGTAGAAAGTCTGTTAGACCCAATAGACACAGGCTCTAGAAAACACCTCATAAATGTTATTGGATCACATAGTCATATGTTTATAGGAAATAATTTAAGAAAATATATAACTTACAATCATGGAGGAATAATATTATTAACAATAATATTCTAAAAGTAGAATTTTTGTTCTTATGAATGGTCCTGACTGTTTGTCAGATTTGTTCTTCCTGAAGAACATTTTCAGTTAAGAAAATGTTTTGTGAATCCCAAAAATGTTTGTAAGAAGGCCTCAAGTACACATTTGTTCGTAAGAACGTTTCATGAATGGGGCCCATTATTGTTCTGCCTCCCTCCTAGTATTACATTTTGGGGATAAAAATCCAGGTGACACCAATGTTTCTGATACAATAAATGTAAAAGTAATAACTCACGTAGTAGAAAACCTGAACGACCAACATCAAATAATATACTAATATTATTAGTTTAGTTAGTTAGTTTTGATGGAGAAAAAACAAGAAGAACAAGCAAACCATTAAAAATCTCTTCAAAATCCCGAAATCTGTAGATGACAACTTTTACTTTTACAAAACTTTCAAAATGCACAAAGTAGTCAAGCAACAACTGCCTCCCACAGCGATGCCAATCAACTCCAATCCAACACTTTTGAATGACTAGCGGAAACTCGCCGCAATCATTACTCAGAATTTAATTTTCATCTTGCCACTTTCTCTTCTTTCATTTCGCCGTCTCATTAAAAACAGGAGAGGAAGACAAACATATGTTTCAGCGCGCTGACATAAGGAATCCAATCAGTTGTATCAAACGCACAGTGCTCGAAAATCCAAAATCTCACCAACGAGGAGGAAGAATACTGCAGGGACGCGCGATTCCCCCATTAGAATCTGTCACAAAGCCCTTTATTTCTACAGATGGGTGAAAGATGGTTCTGCGATATGTGGTTCCTTGATGGGTCCGAAGCATATGGTAGAGCGGAGATGGAGCGGGGAATTTATCGTCAGACAAAAATGAAAGAATTATAAATGGGAGTTTGGGTGTGTCGTTTGTCTCTTTGGAAGGAGGATGCAGGAGCTAAGGACGGTGGTGGATGACGTACTCAACTTTGTTCCTTAAGTAAAAGTACAGATACAAGGGCAAAATATTACTCAAGTAAAAGTAAAAGTATCACATGAAAAATCTACCTAAGTAAAACTATTGAACTACCCTTTTAAAAATGTATTTTAAGAGTAAAAAGTAAAAGTATTTTGCAGAGATTTTTAGAACAATTAAAGTATCAAATGCAGTGAGTTAGCTTATTTTGTGATTCAGCTGATTTCTCAATTTTTCTAGCTATTTTTGTGTATTTGCTTTTCAAAGTTGAGACTCAAATTAATTGTGCTAAAAATAAGTCGCAGTTATTTCATTAGGTCTCAAACCACAAAGAAAAGTACTTTTTACTTTTCAGTCAGATCTAAAATGTAATGGAGTAGAAAGTACAGACACATGCCCTCAAATGTAATCAAGTAAAACTAAAAAGTATCCACTGTAAATTTTACTTATTTTAATTTTACATATTGTATTGTATTTACTTTTGTACTTCATTACCTTCCACCACTAGTTAAGGGACATACTCAAGGAACTAGCTACCTTCTTTGCCTGTCCATTACATGGTTCCAGAACATTTTCCCATTATTTTTCCCCATAGACTTTCCAAATAAATAAATTAATGAAATGCAAGAATTATGAATCAGATTTATCCATCTCTTTTTTTCACCGTCCCATCGAAAAGGAAGACATAGGAGCTAAAGGACATGCAAAGGACAATGCATTTTCATGCGTTGTATGGAAGAATTTGTTAATATCTATTTCTAAGCTTGATTTTATCCAAATTTGGCAATTTATTTGGCAAAGTTAGATTTTTTTAATGCCAGTTTTTAGTAAGCTCTAGTTTATTCAAATACTAAAGAAGATATCCAAAATACCTTCTGTGCTTTTATATATCTAATATATCAAAAGCTCCGATACCATGCATTTTCCAGGTATCGGTATCGGTGAGTACTCATACCAAATCACCAATCCAGTACCAGTCAGTATTTTCCTGAATGTGGACCCGTAGACGTCTGTGGATAATGTTAACGCTAAGGCCCAGACCAGGTTAAACGTAGACTATCGAGGCTCTGCAGACAATTAAAACACGTGATACAGACAGAAAAGACATTTGTGCTGCCTCTCTGATACCTTCATTTAGCCTTTGGTGTGGACGCTCAACTTAGTAAAATAACTCCGCTATAGCGACTGCAGCCCAACAACAGCGCTAATTCAGACTTTGTTTACTTTGCATCAGGCTTGGACTGGTGATCTGTACTACCGTGAAATTCAGGGGCAGACTGGCCATCTGTGCGTTTTGAATAAGTCTGGTGTGCCGGCCGTCAGTCGTTCTAACAACAGAGGGCGGTAATACGATAATAATAAACCGCTCCTCAATTTCCACCATCCAGAATTGTTCTTGTACTGTAACAAAGACTGGTACCAGTATCGGCGAGTGCACTACAGCCAAGTATCAGTATTGGATCAGATCCCCAAAACATTGTATCAGAACAAGACTAACTTTTACCTTGTACCTACAACTGGCTGGAGATAGGGGGCAGGTGAAAACTGAGATTTTTTGAGTACTCAAGCCTCATATACAGGCCTATACTGGATCTCAAACATGCAAATTGAAAATTGAAATACAACTTTGAAAAAACTAATGACATTGGAACAATGCTATAACAAGCTCATAAAAGTTGATTTTGCATGTTTCCTTTAAAGAATATTCCAAATCATATTTGTTATAGTTGAAACTAACCTACTTGCATTTAACATCTATTTCTTCTCTCTTTGTGTAAAAAGGTTGGTCCTGTCCACAAACGTCTGCCCTTCCATCTCACTGACAGGTGCCACCTCGCCGACCTTGGACAGGGCCAGCTCAGGGAATCTCCAGTGAATGACAAAACCCGTCTTTTCATTCATTATGGAAGAATCAGATCAAAAAGAAAAAGAAGGAGAGTGGCTGGGGAGAGAAAGAAGAGGAGGGCTGTGGGCTGGAGATGGAGAGGTATGGAGCCCTGAAGGTGCACCAGCGCAGGGGGCTAAGCATGCTAATAGGACGTGTACTGCATGTGTCTGGCTGAGTGCTTTCTATGGGGCTTTAGAGATTCAAAGTGGATTGGATGGAGGAGAGGTCAAAATGGAAACTAGGGAGGGATGAAGGAATGTCTTGGAATTACAATAACTATAGAATTGCACATTTTTATAATAATAATATGAATGGATCAGATTTATATAGCATTTACAGATCATCATTCATTAACTCCACTCTCACTCACTCACACTCCTATTGTAGCCACAGCTGCCCTGGGGCAAACTGACGGAAGGGAGGCTGCCCAGCTGTGCCATCGGTCCTTCCAGCAACCACCATCCTCACAGACATTCCACTTTCATACTAGGCAATGCGGGTGAAGTGTCTTACTAAGGACAAAACAACAGTTTTTAGCTCTGGTGCCCCACTGTGGCACCTGATTTTCCCAGCGGTTTCCCATCCAAGTTATAACCAGGCTCGGCCCTGCTGAGATCTGACGAGATCAGGCTTTGACAAGGCAGTATGGCCACATTTTATTATTTTTCTATATTAATAAATAATTGTTATGTAGGAACATGGGTGATGTAAGGAGGGTTTGAATAGGGCTCGGGAGAGATCGCTAAATGACTGAAACATGCATGAATGACATCTCTTCAGATATGTTTTTGGTGAGGGATCAACTTCATAACTTGGTAGAAAAAAATGCATAATACCTGCTTTTTAATTTATTCACACTAAGAATACACAATCCACAATACTGCTTATTAATGCAATTTCGGAAGTACGTACTCACGCTGACTACTTCAACCCTTCAAAGTACTTGGATGTCACCAGACACACAACACACTGGCGCACAGATCCCTCTACAAAGATGACAAAATTCTATGGCATCTTCCGGAAGAAATCTTTCAAATTGCAGAGCTTTGCGGAGCCCCGTAGCTCACAGGTAAGGGACCGGGTAGACTGCAGTTCAAACAGTCTGGGAGCCATGCAGAGAAGAAAGTTCCAGACACTAGCATTGTAATTCTGAACCAAGTGTACTCAGCACTACGCAACTCCTCTGATCAAGTGGTTGAACGGAGGGAGGCAGACGGGCCCTTGGTTGGTCGACTTCACTTCAAGGGAACGTCTCAAAGTGTTCTTTTTTTGTGTGTTGCAATACTGTGTTGCCTTGGGAGAAGCAATGAGAAGAAAAATATATATAGGGTCAAGATGTCATTGAAAAAAAAAAAAAAAAAACTTGGATTAAGCCTTTCTGCTGACATGAATCATGATTTTATATTTTGTGAACGGGTCTATATATATACTATTTTCTGACTTTCAATGTTGCTTTTTCATCAAAAACGTGACCATAAACCCTGCATATTTAAGGAGTTATTCTCTTAAATGGACATATGGTAAAATAGGAAGTGCTCCACTGTGTTTTTAAACTACATGCAACTTCACTAGAATCATTGTGATCATTTCAGTCCTGGAATTGCCGATCTCTGCTGAACTAAACGTAAAAGGTGGATGTTAACTTGAAAACTACCACTTCATGACATCACAAGGTGGAACAGAGAATTATAAGTTTTGAAAATGTACAGTTTTTGAGGAGGCAACAACATTATAACATGGCTTAAAGAGTTTTTTTGCACAGTATTTGAGTTGTGCCTTGTTTTGACTGAAAGAAGGCTGCCAATCTGCACCATCGGAAACCTTAAAACCACTACCATTTACACATGCGCGCACCACAGTTGCACAGATGGGTGAAGTGTCTTGCTAAAGGATACAACAATGGCCTGAGGATGAATCAGTCCTTAAAACATTTGGGTGGACGGACAGTTGACGTAGCAACATCTCTGTCGCCTCTCGAGCCAGAACTAAACTGTCAGATTTGTTTATTTCAGTGACACATGTGAAACGAAGGAGTTCATCCATCATTTACAAATAAAATTACATTTTTCTCACCTCAGATTAACAGAGTTTAGTGTTTTGCTCATTGGGTCTGCAGAACTATTCGTTTTTCAGTCCCCTGTAATTATTTTTTTTTACTTTTTTTACTTACTTTTTTCTTCATAAGCAACCATATTTGTGTTGCTATGGACGGAGCATGTGTTTCCATGATTGGCTCATCATGTTTTTGCATATTTATGGCGAATTGTCGTGTGGGGGCATGGGTCATGTACAGAATTAAAAAAATAAAAAATTACTGAAACATACATGGATAACATCTAAAGCCTCTTCTGGCATGTTTTTGATGAGGGAACAACATTCTAACATGGTTTTTAAGTATTGATAAAGTGTGTATTCTGAAACCTACGCAGTTTTGGTTCAGTTGTGATTTCTGTTTGATCTGTATTAAGTCGCCGCTATGTAAATGATTGAAGAAAACAAACTGCGTATAAAACATGCACGAAACTTACTGTAGAATCCTTAACATTCCTAAAGCATTGTGTTATCAGTAGTGGAACATCTGACAGAGCGGAGACCATGAATAGTTAAAGGCTCACGAGGTAATGTGGTGGTTCTGGTGTCTGGCTGGAGCAGACTGGAGCTCTGATGTATTATAGAGAAGCCTCATTGTGAGACGCCTCATGCACGAAATATACTATTCTGACATGAATCTTTGATGTTTGCTTCTGAAGTGGCTACAGCGCTGCTACATTAACTGAATATTAACTTTTCACAATTGAACAAAGAAGGATTTAGATGTAATTGTATGACATTTTGCTCAAAAATAGAAATACACGTGCTACGGTTATTGGATTAATTTGCATGAGAAAATTAACAAGTTTTCAGTCATTTGAGAAAAAAATGAATTCCTTCTCAGTAGGATAGACCGGCCGTAGCACCCTGAGAATACGTAATCTCGTCTGAAGTTAAGTAAGGCTGGGTCTGGTTAGTGCTTGGATGGGAGACCGCTGGGAATACCAGGTGCCACAGTGGGATAAAAGTGGCTCTAGTGGAAATTGATGCTGTGTGCTGTATAACTTTTCGGGAGAGTGTCCACAGCTTGTTTGTCTCCATGGTGATGTTACTGCTTTGGTTTAAACTGTCTACAGTATTGTACTAAACTAATCTCTCTTGCATTTACTCATCTACAGGTGTTACTTACTGCTGAAAAATATCATAAAATGGTGATTCCTAAAGGTGCACTATGTAACTTTTCGGTTGGGAGTCCGTCACCTGCTTGTTTCTATGGAGATGTCATTGCTCTGCCTGGAATATCCACAATATGACCTTAAACAGCTCAACTTTACATCTATAAATTACAGGTGGCGAGATGCCCCCCAGTGTCTGAATGTTTGTGTTCATGTTCCTGTTTTCCTTGATGTAAAGGGCTTTGAGTGAAGGTAGAGCGAAGGTAGAAAAGCGCCATTTATAGCAAACAAAAAATTCAATTCTGTCGACTGGGCAAAAGTTTTAGAGTGAAGACGTTTCGCCGTTCATCCAAGCTGCTTCAGTTCTGATCAGATTGCTGGTGGACACTCCCTTATACTGTATCTGCCTGACCCTGACACTGAAACTAGCTCCCTTAAATAATGCACAAAATCTGGTATTTTCAAAGGACAGACACAAAAATGAGACAAACTAAATCACATCTGAAGGAGTGGTTCAAGAAACACAAATAAGAATACTGTTACTTCAATAGAAAAATATTAAGTAGGAGTAAAAGTATGCTGCTAGAAAAGTACTCTAAAAAGCACAGTTTCTTTAAAAAGTTACTCCAGTGAATGTAACTGAGTATTACCCACATCTGCGCACGACAAACGGCATAGGTAACGTTGACTCTTTTTCCCCCATTTCCACTGCAGACACACTTTTGAGTTTGTGGTGCGGAATTTACGAAATGCTGGGTCATAATTCATCTGCCCACACTCAAGAGTCTGCCGTGAAGTTTACTCAAAAGTTTCAGTACTTTTGTTTCCATTTTTTCAAGAGGTGCTCAGAATACCAAGTATACAACAGAGGTACAGGTTATACATTACATCTGAGTCTTCTGTGGAGTGGTGATTGCGCTGTTTGAGTTGAATTTGGCTGTTGTCTAGAATGTTTGACTAAAAAACGGAAAATTTAGAAGCAGGGCTGTCACAAGCTTAATTTTTTTTTAAAGGTACAGTATGTAACTTAAAACCATACTTTGTCATACTTTGTAACATTCTCTATAAAGATAGGTATGTTTTATGCCGTAGTACGAAAGATTATAGCCAAAGGAACAATATTTCCATGGAAACAGCCAGGTGTGAGTCCTCCTCTAGGCCAAATAAAGAGTCAGCTTTGTGGAGCTGCAAGCCAAGAGTAAGGACCAAAATGCTAAAATAAAATAAAATGAAATGAAAATAAATACGATTTACATGCAAATAACATGGGGAAAATTATGACATTTGCTTTTAATCAGTTCAATCTTTTTTATTCCATTACAAGTGTATCTGTTTCTGAACAAAAACATGAAAAGCATGCATTCTAACAGTGATTGGTCTTGCCTCTACACAGATCTGACCAGCAATTGCCACGTTTACATGAGCGCTTTAATTCAAAAAGTAATTCAATTCCGAATAAAAAATTATTCCGCTTTAAAAAAAAACACTTAAACACTTTATTCCTAATGAAAATGATTATTTGGAATTAAACTTAATTCCGAATTGAGTGGGTGGTTTATTCCGATTTTAAAGATGAATTAATTTATTCATCTATCATGTTAAAGTTTATTCTGCTTAAAAATAATTCTAGTTGTTCAGCGCATGCTTGTTGGTCTTAAACCGAAACAATTATTTTAATAAGTGCGCTGGAAGAACTACAAATAATGAAAAGAGTGGATGGCAGAAAACATAAAAACACTAACCAAACCGAGATGACAAAAGCTGGTAGCAGCTGAAGTGTGTCTTTTCTTCTGGTCGACGTAAATCCGTTTGTGTCCCTGTCCAATCAGAACCCTTCCCGACCCCCAGACGTCGAGCGGAATTAAATAAACCCGATTTAACGTGTTTTCCATGTAAACTTCAATTCAGAATGATTATTTTCATGTAAACTTGAAGGAGAAAAATGTAATTCCAAACTATTTAATTCAGAACAATTAATTCGGAATTAAAAAACATACATTGACCTAATGGTGTCACCTGCTTGTCTCCAAGAAGTTCCAAGTTATATAGCCTACCTCCATAATGTAAACAATAACAATAACATCTATATGGAGACAAGCTTGTTATAGAAACTCCACTAGATCACCTTTATAGATCCTATATTACACACAATGAATTCTTAAGCCATGTTAGAATGTTGTTACCTTGTTACCTACCTGGAGTTTTGTTTCATTCACACGTTTGAGTAACCCTGGTTGTCTAAATCTTCAAAACTAAAAATACTCTGTTCCACCTTGTAGCAATTTTCAAGTTAACAGCTACCTTTTAAGATGATCTCAGTAGATATTCTAGAGAAGGAGTATGGAGTTTAAAAACACAGTGGTGCACCTCCTGTATTACCACATGACATTACAAGGTGGAACAGAGAATTTTCTGCTGAACTCAGCCTAAATATGCAGGATTTGCGGATTAAAAATAATGGTGAATGAAACAAAACACAACTCTGGGCATGATTTGGATGAGGAAATAACATTATAATATAGATCTGAAAATACCACAATATGGGCTCCTTAAAGTTCATCAATTTGGTAGCGGTAACATCATTATTGCAGAAAGCAGTTGACGCATGATACACACACACACACACACACACACACACACACACACACACACACACACACACACACACACACACACACACATTACTCACCATATAATTTTCGTCAACAAATTCCTGATAAAAACGCAACCACAACAATATATAATCTATTTCAACCCATTGCAACATCATGGGAAACTGACTCCCCGGTGCCCTTGCGAGGGGTTATAATTTGTTTACGGATTTCTTTAATAGACTGCGACTACTGACTTTTCCCCAAATAAAAAAGCACAAATGTCAGGAAATGTCTTGTTTTGACGTCTCGGTGGGGTGAGTGGTGCGTGATGTAAGAGGGTGCGTTTGTGACATAACCAAAGGGCTGTCTCCTCACTTCACTTCTTCCACTGGCGCTGATCGCATTAGTGGAGTGGAGCCAAACGTGGAGCCGAGTGTGAGTCTGAGTTTGTGAGGGAGACGGCTCCAGCTCCACAGAAATGCTGAGCTCACTGAACGGTAAAGTATGATGGAGAGATGTGAGTGGGGAAATGCAGAGATGAGTCTAAATGATGGTCAGAGGTAGGAGCAGCCAAAAATGTATGAAAAGTATGAATACTGTAATTTTAAAATGCAAAAACAAATTTGAAAGATTTGACTTACACTTTGTAATAACTATACTTAAAATTAGCCTTAAAACTTTTCTGGTTTGAGGGTCCACTGCCTGCTGGTCTCCATGGAGATGTTACTCCTTTGCCTGGAATGTGTCATAATATGACATTAAACATCATCTACCTCCATAGAGACAAGTAGATACTATGACATCACAAGGCCATCCACTTTCAGCACAGATCTGTAGAGAGGCAGGCCCGCTCACAGTAAAGTCATTTTCACACTGTTAGGACACACTTAGGCCAGTCACATTCTGATTCACATTAAAAGCTCTGAGAGCACTTGGAACAAGTGGTCTTGGAACTCGGCCAACCTCAGGCCGACCTACACAGTCTATGGAGGCAGTAACAGTGCTGGAATTAGGGAAAAAGTGCTCAGATCATGTATATTTGTATGAGTGGGCGCTGCAGAGCTGCTGTTTGACACTTTCCTCTGAGGGGCAATTAGGATCAGCGATCAGCTGATGGACTCTCACATGGCTTATGGTGTTGTTGTGTACAGTTTTGTATCACGTTTTTGTATGTTTATGGAGAATTGTTGTGGGAGTATGGATGACATAAACTTGTGGGAGTAGCATTGTACTGAATCTTACAGCTAACCATAAGGAATGTTTGAATAGTGCCGAAGAGAGATAGCTAAAATACTCAAACATGCATAGATGACATCTAAAACCTCTTCAGGCATGTTTTTTTTATGAGGGAAAATCGATTTTGCATAATACCCCCTCTTTAAATTTAAAGAGTACTGTTACTCAAGGGAATACAAATACATAATATGACTCAAGTACAAGTATAAAACACACTGTGATGAAAACTGATTCATATTTTTCTTCTCTGCAATATTGGGCAGTGCAAACATATAGCATGTGTATTCTGGCCATGCAGTGTAGTTAAATGTTAACCTTCACTTGGGAAAATCTTCTGTGTGCAGGTCCATTGTGTTTGAGACCTACATTACAATTTAAAAACTACTGGCATTGTAAACCCAACAATAAAAGCAAAGGAACTTTAAAAGGGATAAAACATGTCCTTGGGGTACATTCATCATACTTTTATTTTATTTTCAACACATATTTTTCAACAAGGTTAGACAGGAGAGAACACAAAAGCATGTTAATGTTCCACCTTCTGATGTCATGTGGTAGTACAGGAAGTGCCCCACTGTGCTCTTAAACTCCATACACCTCCGACAGAATCATTGGATAATTTCAGTCCTGGAATTGCCAGTCTCTACTGAACTAAAGGTAAAATGTTGCTCTTAACTTAAACAATCACTACATGACATCACAAAGTGGAACAAAGTATTTTGAGCTTTGGAGTTGTAGGATTACTCAAACATGTGTGAATGAAACAAAACACAACTCCAGGTCTGTTTTGGAGGAGGCAACAACATTATAACATGACTTAAAGCTCACAAGAATCCATTTTGTGTCTTATACAAACTTTAAAACTGTTCATTAAAAATTAAAAATGTGTAATGATTTATTTATTGAAATTTGTGTCAGGGTGTCTCAAAGTGATCCAAAACTTGTGTTTTGTCCCACCCCTAATCGAGACAAATGACTTGAGTTTGCATTAGTCGGGCAGTCTAAACTAGTCCATGAATACTTAATAAATACCATCTGTGTAGTCTTATGTCACTCCCAGACAGCACCACAGCTAACACAAATCGTTCAATAGTTCTGTGGTCGGCTAAAGACATTCTTGGTCCACTAAAGACATGTCCTGCCCATCAATTGGTCGACTAAACGGGGACGCAGCGAAAGCTCTCAAAACTATTACGTAATTCTGTGTATCTGTCCCAAACTGCACTGACAAGATTACACCTGCACAAGAGTTCATTCAAAAACTATCGCTGCAGAAAAAAGGAACTAGGAAACAATGTTAATGTAAATATAATATAAAAGACAGATTCAATTTGTGAATCGTGAGGTTAATTGGCCATTTTATTAAGGAGAATTTAATTACAATTAATCGACTAAATGACTAAAGGAGTATAACCCTATCATGCACATTCATTTCAATTTTGCATGTTTGAGTAATTTAGCAATCTCTCCCGGGCCCTATTTGAACCCTCCTTACAGTTAGCTTTAAGATTGTGCCCACAAGCCTACATCACCCATAAATCTCTCATCTCATCTCCATAAATATACAAAAACATGATACTAAACTGTACACAGTAACTTGATGAACCTGCTGTGATGCGCAGTAGTTTCGTTAGCGGGACGCACGCTGATTGTGTTGCGATAGCACTCTGAAGGGGGCATGACTTAGCACGGAGAGTCTCAGAGCATCAAAGACTAAACAGAAACTTATAAAACATATTAATACATTGTTTTTGCAAATATAGCATTTATAAAACAATAAAAGGTAACATGGCGATCTGAATACGTTAACAGCAGTTTATAATCCCATAGAAGTAAAATACCTCCTCTTTAAAACGATGAAGTCCTTTTCCTGTGTGAATGCTATGCTAACAGACTCATGTTTTAGTTGTAAACACAATTTCAGCACAGAAAGAGTTTGATGACGGTTGATGGACTTTAAAACTATGAAGGAAAAGTCCGGAGTTTTATCTATAACGCAACTAAATGGGCAAAATGCAAACTGAGCATTTTTGATGCTCAGAGAAGACGACTTTGACAATTAATTAAGACGATTTATGGATTCATGAAACAAAATACACCACCAGGTATGTTTCTGATGATTGGACAGCAAAATATCATGGGTTAAAAGGTCAGAAAAGTTGAGAATATGTGCTGTAGTTCACTTTTTTTTCTTCTGTTGTTCAACTTTTATTTAAAGTAAAAGAGTACTACAGAAATACAGAAAACAAACAAAAAAACAATATATATATATATATGTATACTACCAGTCATTCATTCATTCAATGCTTTTTTTCTTTATTTTTACTACTTTGTACATTTTAGATACGGAAAACGTCAAATATACGAAGATATATGAAGATTTCTGGAATTTATTAAGGAAAAAAGTTAAATAACTACATTGAGGATTTGATTATAAAAATATAAAACATATATTTAGTAGAGTATTTGTCTTTTGTGTGTATTGAAACTCTAAACAGTAAACATTTATTTGTGGAGTCTATGGGCAAAACACTCTCTACTCTTACAATGAATCTGTAATAAGCGGTTACACTCCATTGAATGAACCTGGCATAATGGTCGTCTGGGCCTGTATGATTATTATATTGTGTTATTACCCGCTTTCGATCTGATGCAAGCAATTTTTCTATTTCATTTTTTTTCTGAATGACACACCAATTTGCGAAATGTCACAAAGCACTCAATAAAAACTACATGCCAACAAGAGAACAGGAGCAAATCACCAGTGTTCCACAGACACAAGGCCGACTGCATATTGACTGCTTCTAAATGGGCTGGTCTACACTCGTCTAATTGTGTGAGAGAGCAAAGATCTCAGTGAGGACTACACAGACCCATTCATAAATGTCACTATATAACAAAGAGGTAAGGAATAATTGTGAAAAAAAAAAACACATATTATACATAGTTGAGGCTTTAAAGGTCCTATATTACGCAAAATGGACTCTTGTGAGCTTTAAGCCATGTTAGAAAGTTGTTACCTCCTCAAAAACAGACCTGGAGTTGTGTTTTGTTTCATTCGCACATCCTGGATTATTAGGTAGTTAGGTAGTACATCTCTAAAGCTCAAAATACGTTGTTCCACCTTGTGATGTCATGAAGCGGTAGTATTCAAATTAACAGCTACATTTGACCTTTTGCGTTGTACATATTGGAAATTCCAGGGCTGAAATCATCCAAATGATTCAAGTGAAAGTGTATGGAGTTCCTGTATGCACTTCCTGTATTATAACATGACATTACAAGGTGGAACAGAGTTTTTTCTTTTTTCTTTTCCTTTTGAGAGAAGAACTCAGTGTAAAAATGCTTGTTTGTGTGTTAAACACGTGTGAATGAAACAATGAATGAAACACAGTTAACTGCATGGAGGAATCGAATATGGTCTGGGAGAGATCGCTAGATTAGTGAAAAATGCATGGATGACATCTGAAATTTATTCAGGCATGTTTTCTTATGAGAGAACAAGGTCCTACATAACACAAAATTAACGCTTGTGAGCTTTAAGCCATGTTAGAATGTTGTTACCTCATCAAAAACAAACCTGGAGTTGTGTTTTGTTCATTCACATTAGTCTCTTTACAGCTCCAAAACTCAAAATGCTCTGTTTCACCTTGTGATGTCATGAAGTGGTAGTTTTCAAGTTAACAGCTACCTTTTACTTTTAGTTCAGAGACTGGCAATTCCAGGGTTGAAATGATCCAAATGATTCTAGTGAAGGTGTGTGGAGTTGTTTTCCATTTGAGAGAAGAACTCATCCTAAATAGCCGGATTTGTGTGTTAGAACTTGTGAATGAAACAAAACACAACTCCAAGTCTGTTTGTGTCGAGAAAACGTCATTATAACAGATTTGAAAATACCGTCATATTGGCCCTTTAACAACACTGCATAGCAATCTTTTGATATTTTGACGAAAATTAGTCTTTATTAAAAAAAAAAAAACATATGTAAATGCACTACAATAAGTTGCTCAATTTGCATTAGTTCTATTATCCGCTAGCCTGACTGTTCCATTTCTATAATTGTTTAAGCCATTACCAACGCGTCCATAAAAACACTCTAAACTAGCCCTGCATTTAACGCTAATGGAGCAATAAAGTGCAAAAACAAGCTAGCAGAGGTCAGACAAACAGCTCATGGCGTGGGTGTGCATGGGACCGCCGGGGGTTCAGGTCAAACACTGGTTTTGTTTTGCTTTTAAAATGTAATACGCCTTTTCGCCGTGTGGCCCATCCCTCACGCGCGCCAAACTGAGCGGAGATCCGGGCAGCGCGTTCAATCAGAGGCCCTGCCATTATGTCGGCACCCCGCTATGAATCATGGGATTGATGATGCGCCCTTGCGAGGGGACTAGTAATTTCTACAGCTGCGGAGGTGGAAGAGGGAAAGAATTGATGCGATGTAGAAGACAGGAGGAAGGAGGAGTGGTAATGGGGTGAAGAGTTAGAGCAGCCACACCCACTCCCACCCTAATCGACCAATCACGACCAATCAGGTAACATGTGATAAGGGTTATAGAGCTATGTTATAACGTTTAACACACAAACATAACACATAAACACCTTGACTAGAATCATTTGGATGATTTCAACGTTGGAATTGACAGTTTCTATTAAACAAAAGGTAAAAAGTAGCCCTTACCTTGAAAACTACCACTACATGATGTCACAAGATGGAACAGAGCATTTTGAGCTTTGGAGATGTAGACCGGTGATTAATAAAGGTTTATTTAAACGTGTGAATGAAACAAAACACAGCTCGAGGTGTGTTTTTGAGGAGGTAAAACATGGTAATTTTGAAAAGTTACTCAAGTAAATCCACCTTTAGGTCCTACATTTTCATCCTTCTGAAATCCATGGATAGTCTTTCAGTTACAATGCGATATCATTATATTCATTAGCCTCTCATGTAAATTAATATCTCCACTGTTAAAGCCATATTTGGAGAAATGTACCTCCAAAAATGTGTTCACACACTGATTTATACAGGCTTTTGTGATTTTATTGCACGGGAGAGGAGCATGGATTTGAAGTATTAGTCTAAGACACATTTTGTGATTAGGATAAGAGACCTGAACATGTGTCTGCAGGTTCAACTCTGGGCAAAAGCTGACATTTCTGACTTATCTCACACACTGCGGGCTTGGATAAGAATTTGTGCTCAGTCTCACAATGGTTTCTGCATTATAACACAAGGCACGTCACAGGGACAGCAGCTAACGTTCATGTTAATTTACACTTCCATTACCTCCTTAATTTAGTCTTGAATAGGGCGCCAATACTAAAAAATTAGCTGGATCAACTATTGGTTTCATGATATTGGTTCAGCTGATATCCTGGTTGGGCCTTTAATTGGATATACGACTATTTACAGGCTGATTTTGGCCAGAACACTATTGGATCTCATGTAATAAGTTCACCATGTTTTAAGGAAATAAGTGTTGTTTTCCGTCCCTACACTGGTATTGGTTAGTAATGGGTATCAGCACTAGGGCCTGACCAATATGGATATTTTTTTGGATCTGATATGATACCGATAAAATGGGCTTTGGAGGTGCCAATAACCAATATAACGGCCGATATATTTTGTGATTTAAAAATTCACTGTAAATCTTTACTGATTATAAAACTTTAGATTTGGGTGTATTGGATCTTAAGTTGGGTTTGTTTCAGCTACATTTACTGTTATTCTGCCTCTTTACAGTCATTTAAAGACAGTAGGTTGGCCTAATGGCATTTTTGTATCACATTCTAGTCTGTAAACAAAGTAAGTAAGCTACACTTAGCCTTTAGTGGTTATCATAAATGCATCCGTGCCACAATAATTACTATTTAATTATATGCGTTATGCAGACTATTAACACCTCTATTCACGGCTCATCTACATATCAATGCGTGTCCAGTAACATGTATACAGCCATTACAGTCACTTAACAGTAGGCCAATTTAAGAGAAAACAGGCTGTTTATGTGTGGTAAGTGCTAACCAATGAAAAAGAATCAGAAGTAGCTCCAAAACCAACACATTTGCAACACTCATCACTCACACAGGCACCTCTCAGATCATAAGTCTTCACTAATAAGTGTCCTTTTAATCCTGACTCAAAACAACTGTCCGTAAAAAGAATATAATCCAGCATGTTGACAGCAGCTGTGTGTGTATCCTCTGTCTATGGGACAATCCTCTGTCTATGGGGATTGGGGATTGATTAAATTGCTGTGATATAGAGAATATAAGCTTTATAATGAGGTATAACATGCCCACGTGGACTATCGGCCCATATCGGCTAGATTTAGGCCAATATGTCTCCAAGTGCCCATACTGGTCGATAATATCGGCCAAGTGGGCAAAGCATATCAAAGCATGATATCAGTACTATAACTGAAAAAGCTGGATCGGTACATCCCTAGTCTTAAAGGTCCTATTTGACACAAAAATAACTCTTGTGAGCTCTAAACAATGGCAGAATGTTGTTACCTCATCAAAAACATACCTGGAGTTGTGTTTTGTTTTACTCACATATGTTTGAGTAATCCTGCATTATTAGTCTGTCTACATCTCCAAAGCTCAAAATGCTCTGTTCCACCTTGTGATGTCATGAAGAGCTAGTTTAAGTTAACAGCGACCTTATACCCCATGTTTAGCAGAATGGGCAATTCTAGCATTGAAATCATTCAAATGATTCTGGTGAAGGCATAAGGAGTATGTTTTTTGATGAGGAAACAACATTATAACACAGATTAGAGAAGAGCGTAATATGGGCCCTTTAATGATTTGACACAGTTAGTAAACAGTACACTCACTGTTTAACAAAGATGGATGGATCAGGAATGGAATATTAAAGGCCCTCTATCTGTCTTTTTTCTTTCTTTCTTTTTTTTTTTTTTTTTTTCATATATTTGAGCAAAATGTGTCTTGCCCCAGAACAGATATACGGTATTTTATTGGCAGCTCTTGAGGTCAAAATAAGTCAGCTGAGTGCTGTCTGTGTTTTATTTCCAAGAATCAGGAAGTGCACGTTAGCATGCTAGTTGTTGTTCGCCTCACCATTATAGCAAAACTCAGCTCAGTTCTGTTGTAAAAAGTGCTTATAACTCATTGTGGTGAATAATTAGGATGCCCTGAATGCATAAGGTAAGTGTGGAATAACTTTGGACCACTGCAAACTGTTTAAAAACAATTCTAGAAGAAACTATTTCCGTTTTCCATGTATTGAAAGCAGTAAAAATCAAGTACAGCACCTTTAATTTTCAAAGATTTATGAATGACCGTAGGTTTAAAACACTGCAGACACACACAAAAAACAAACTTTGGCAAAGGCACTGACAAAGGCCAGTGCCCAAATTTCCAAGTTTGAAGTGCTTAATCTGTAATAAAAATTCTGCTCACCTATGGGATGCAGCGGTGTCCAAAAACGGCACAGAGCAATAACCAGAGCAGCACCGGGAACAGAGAAGGAGAGACAGTTAGTACAGTCATATATTTTCGGGGCAATTTTAGCAGGTTTTGCTCCAGAGAGTTTGTGGAGCCAAAGAGGGAGGGAGAAAGGCTTTTACTGTACACCAACAAAATGAAAAGAACAATGCGGTGAAAATGTCAAAGTTCAAATACTATGTTTTATTTAGGCTTTGTGAAATCATTTTGGACAGCCTTGCATTGTATTTTATGTTATGTTATTACCTAATAACAAAAAAGAGATGAAAAAAACTTTTACTCTTGTAGGACTTTTCTCAAAATATCATTGCAACAATATTTCAACTACTTTCTGAACAGTGCATTAAAGTATAATGCAAATCATCAATTGTGTTCGGATTTTAAGGGCACTGTGGACCCTATGCAGCAAGATTAATTCTCTAATTCTCCGAGTTCACAAAATCATGAGAATCCTTCTTGTCGTGCATGACATATTTCAGCCTTTTTAGTGTTAAAACCTCAAAACGTGCAGAAGGGAAGAGCTTTGTGTGCATTTGGGTACAGGGAAGACGTCTGCTTTTCTCTCAACTGGATGTAACTAAAGTTTGATTTTTCAACTTGTTCCACTGTTGTGATGCTTTAGTGAGAGCCGTTCCAGATTGATAATGTGTAGAACTTAACTCAGAGTGACACACACATAAATCTGGTGTGAGCTAGGTTATTTGTGGACATGAAATCCCAATGCATTTTGTTATTCAGCACAATAAGAACATCCTTTTTGTAAGCTTTTAAGGCCCTGGTTTGCGTTCTTTGTATCAGGTATTGCATCATGAGCTACATGGTAATCCCCAGCCCTACAGTCTTGTATAGCTTGTTGGAGACTCAAAGTGGTTTTACTTTGTCTTCATTCAAACTTGATATGGTGTGATGATACACACACACACACACACGCACGCACGCACACACACACACACACACACACACACACACACACAGTCAAGATGGATGGAGAGTGTCTTGCCCTATGCTCTGGTCATAGCTGAGATGAAACTGGGAACTTTCTGGTTATTGATGTCCACATTAAAGCTATGCCACTAAAACTTAAGAGAACTATTACAATTAACTAATTAATAATAACAGTGCCTTACACTTGTAATACCCCTGACAGGCTTTTCAAAAGCTCTCAGAGTGCTACACTGTGGTCATTACTCATTCACTCCACACTCGGTAGTGAGGTTCACACTAGTTTAGATGGGTGAAGTGTCATGCCTCAGGACATAACAACAGATCCTCAGATGATTTCACTGGTGAATGAGATGAACTCAGCCACTGTCATCTAGCTTTTTCACTTTATCAGTAGGAACTTGAAGCACCATCATCTGTAACTTGCTAATACGCAGCACCTGTTGAATACTGCGCTACCATCTGGAGTCCTTTTCTATAAAAGGACAAGATTTAACCTGAAATAGTACAGACTATAATGTAAAAAGCAGTGTAACATCTGTGCTCCAACATCATGGATGGAAAACTCTTGAAGGACGTCGACAACATCAACAGCTTGTCCTGATGTATAAAATGACCAACTCGTAGCAGTGCCACCCACCCATCCAAACTTGCTCAGATCAGTACGTTTAGTGTCGATTAGTATCCGATTTTCGATACAACCCAAAAACTTGTGGTATTAGTGAACACGGTACAAACATCCCCCTCCAGAATGTCCTTGTTTCAGCCGAACTCTTAACCGTTTCCTCATGTTTCTTTATATGTGTCAGTGTTTGGGGGAGACAGAGGGTCCGGTGGTGTGGGGTCCGGTGGTGCGCTCCTGACATAGCACCTGTCAGCTGCAGCACTAGCCCTGAGGCAGTGCAGACAGAGGCAGTGTGTAGCGGCCATAGAAACGTGTACAGTCCTGGAACTTGGCCAGTATATATTCACACTCACCTGGGGAATTGTCCACCCTGCCTAACCCCATATTTCTCACACATTTCTGCCAGTGCTGCTGGAAAGACTGCTGATAATTTACACTCAAGTAAAAGTACAGTTAAAGGGCCCATGTTACGCCATATTCTGATCTATGTTATAATGTGGTTTTCTCATCAAAAAAG
This sequence comes from Taenioides sp. WSHXM2023, assembly GCA_029959045.1. NCBI lineage: Eukaryota > Metazoa > Chordata > Actinopteri > Gobiiformes > Gobiidae > Taenioides > Taenioides sp. WSHXM2023. The sequence continues at coordinate 31,330,790 of CM057090.1, forward strand.
AATACCTGCAGTTCTGTTTCGTTTCATTCACACATGTTTAACACACAAATCCTGCATATTTAGGCTGAGTTCTTCTCTCAAACAGAAAACACACTGTTCAACCTTGTGATTTCATGTGGCAATACAGGAAGTGCGCCACGATATTTCCAAACTTCCAAACTTTTTTAAGTTAAGTCTGTACTGAACAAAATGTAAAAGGAGCTTGGAACTTACCTTGAAAACTGCCGCTTCATGACATCACAAGGTGGAACAGAGCGTTTTGAGCTTTGGAGATGTAGACAGACTAGTAATAAAGGGTTACTCAAATGTGTGAATGAAACAAAACACAATTCCAGGTCTGTTTTTGAGGAGTTAACAACATTCTAACATGGCTTAAAGCTCAAAAGACAGTAAACCGTCTTATCACACCAGTTTATAGAGCAAGATGGGACACAGACGGAACTGTTCTTAAAACGATATCCGTAAAAATATTCAATCGTATTTGAATATCAATGCCGATATCGTACATCCCTTGTTAAAAGCCCTGTTTTTTTATTTGAGCTACATATGTCTTGCCCTAGTACAGACACATTGTATAAGCACCTCTTGAGGTCAAAGTAAGTACGCTGTGGGCTGTCTGCTTCTAATTAAGAAAACATATTAGTGTTCGATAATCAAAAAGTGCGTGTTAGCATGCTACTTGCTGTTACCGTCATGGCATAATTCTGCTCTGGTCTCTTGAGAGTTCTGAAAAGTGCTCATAAACTCATCGCTGTGAATAATTAGAATGTCCTGAATGCATAAGGTAAGTGAGGAATAAGAAAAGTACTAAAAACATTTCCATGTGAAATTGCATTCATTATAACCTCAAGCTTACAGTATAAAAACATAAAAACAAACAAGTCATATTTATTTTTTTCAAAGTTATATGGCTAAAATTTTACATCAAATGTTCTAGAGTTGGTTGATATTTTTGATTTTCATTATTTTTTCCCAAATTCTGTCATTTAAATTGACTACAAACTCACCCATAGCCCTTTTTTTTTTTTACCTCAAGCCTATAAAAGAGCTGTGCAGTCACATTTTGGGCTGTTATCTCTTCGCACTAAAGTGTTCAATAAAGTTTTATGTGCTGGAGATTTAAGGCTGATACACTAAAAAGTCCAAATTTTCGCAAGATATATTGGCCTATTTCCACACAAAAGGACACTTATTATGCTATATTAACTTCCCTGGATACTTACGTCACAGGTAAAACTTTTAAATCCATAAATTATCACCAGAATCATTCCAAGCATATCTGTGTCAAATTGTGTTCATTACAACTACGTGCTTATATTATCATGTTGTTTATGTTGCTTAAATAGCTTTTGTTTTGTTTTGTTTTGTTTTGTTCAAGGTTTAACGGTTAAACTAATCTAAGGTACGTGCAGATAAAGTAAAACATACACAAAAGGACATAGCTGGAGTTGTTTTTGCTTCATTTATGCTTGTTTCATTAATCCTGTTTACAAGGTTGTCTTGCTCTGAGCCTCAGAAATCACTCAGCTTCAAGTTTCCCTGGATAGTTACGCCACAGGTAGAATTACTAGACAGTTTTTAAGTCCATAAATTATCACCAGACTCATTCTCAAGTCTGTTGCCTTAATGATGCTAGCTCTGGCGCCATAGATATAGAACAGCAGATCTCACATTGACTACCGCTGTCTATTGGAAAGAATGTGTCAACAAACCCGCCATCTTGGTTCAGGGGTAATCTGCTTTTAAATGAATGAACATCAGCCGGGTACAAGGCGATATATATAATTAAACTTATAAATTAAATTAAAAATCTTAAATCGGCAAGTTTTATTTTCTTGGTTCGTTACAAATGTCAGAAGTGTATTTACAACCGAGCCACAAATAAAGTGGAAGAGGTTTATATCTATTAATCGTGCCCATATCGCTCTGGTGCTGAGGCTGGAGGGCAGCAGAAGGGGCAGCAGCGAGGGCAGCGCTGGGGGTAGTGGAGGGGGCAGTGAAAGGGGCAGCACGGGGATCAGCCCGACCCTGGCGGTGGGGAGAGGCCGGGGGTCCAGGCCCGGGAACGGTTTGGGCCCTGAGCTAAACTTCAGGTCAGAGCCGAAGAAGTACAAGATTAGTCCTGGTTCAGTTCTGATTCAGTGCTGGTCCTGGTTTAGTCTTGGTTTAATACTGGTTTCGTCCTGGTTTAGACCTGGTTCAGTCCTGGTTTAATCCTGGTTCAGTTCATATGCGGTGCAAAAGTCTGGCATCTTCGCTGGCCCCACATGCTGACTGGGCCCTCCTCAGTTGAAGCTTGCAGGAGATGTGTTAATACAGAACTTTAAACTAATCAAATGCATGTGCAGATAAAGTAAAATATACAAAAATAGTGTGTGCATAGTTACGTCACAGGTAGAATTACTGCACAGTGTTTAAGTCCATAAATTACCACCATACATACTGTATTTTGGGCATTTCAGACGTCAAATTGCGTTCATTACAACTACGTGCTCATATTAGCAAGTTTTAGCTATGAAAATGTGATGAAATGTTGTTGTAGAGTTGACAGAAATTGCTTTAAAACCCTTCCTTGCCGCTCGGCCATGGCTTGTTAACCTTTTTAAAAATCTGTTGCCTGTATCTTAATGCTTGGAGAACTTTAAATTAACAAGGTCGTCTTGCTCTGCGCCTTTAAATCAGTTTCAAGTTTCCCTGGATAGTCACAGGTAGAATTATCACCATACACTTTACACCATCCACATTATGAGCATTTTGGACATCAAATTGCGTTCATTAAAACGGTGTGCTTATATTAAACAGCTAGCTTCATGTTTGCATAAAGGTTTAGCGCTGAAAACGTGCTGAAATGTTGTTGTAGCGTTGACTGCGATTGCTTTAAAACTCTTCCTTGCTGGTCGGCCGTGGCTTGTTAACCTTCTTAAAAGTCTGTTGCCGGTATCTTAATGATGGCTCTGGCCTCACATGCTAACCGGGCCCTGCGCCGCTGAAACTAGCAGGAGATGTGTTTGTGCAGTGCGTTCGGTTCAGATATTTGTTTACTGTGAGAGAGTGAGTGAGACTTTGTGCCTCATTAGACACAGGAGCAGAGTGGTGTCCAGTCAGCAGCCACCCTCTGCTTTAACACACATGGAGGAGAATAGGGAAAGGGAAAATATGAGCCGCCCAAAAACGTACTCATACTTTAAAATAATGAGGGGAATTTTGAACCTTAAGTAAATAAAGTACAAAAAGAAAAACAGTGCTGGTAATAAGCATCAAAATCTGAATATTGAGTCTATCATTTGTAATTAAAAAACTGTCTCTCTGTCTGTCTGTCTGTCTGTCTGTCTGTTTGCAACAAAAAGCTTTATGTGATTTTGTGTAACGTTCCAGGACAAGCAAAATCAGCATAAGTAAAACCAAAAAGGAGTGCAGAATTACCACTAAAGAAGGATACAGTTACTTCAAAGTAATATTACTCAAGTAGAAATGCAAAGTAGTGATGCAAGAAATAAAAAAATCCTATATTACACAAAATGGACTCTTGTGAGCTTTAGGCAATGTTAGAATGCTGTTACCTCATCCAAAACATACTCTGGGGTTGTGTTTTGTTTCATTCACACATGTTTGAGTAATCCTGGTTTATTCTGTCTACAGCTTCAAAGTTGAAAATGCTCTTTTCCACTTTGTGATGTCTTGAAGCAGTAGTTTTCAATTTAACAGCCTCCTTTTTGCTTTTGTTCAGAAGAGATTGGCAATTCCAGGTGTAAAACCATTCAAATGATTCTAGTGAAGTGGAGTTGGAGTTTAAAAGTGACAGTGGAGCACTTCCTGTATTACCACATGACAACAAGTGTTTTCTGTTTGAGAGATTAACTTTAAAAATAGCGTAATAAGGGCCCTTTCAACATTTTATCAAGCTTTTATCATTTGTAGACTTACCCACGTTGGTAAGTCACCGAAACCTTTACTCGAGTAAGACTACTGTCACACTCTAACTCAAGTAGGACCGAAAGTATCCGAAAACAACTCTAAAAAGTACAGTTTTCCACCCTAGCCGTAATGTGTTGTGTTGGGGACAGCAGCAGGGTTGGGTGATCGATGGCAGTGGTGATTTTTCATGAGCTGAGCCACTGCAGAGGAGCTGTCGTAACCGCGCTCGGAAAATACGCTCGGATATCGCCACACTCGCATTTGAATGTTTCCGAGCGATTCATGTGGAACGCCGGCTCATAATTCTCCTTCTCTGCGAGTTCTGAACGCAAACTTTATTCCAGTAACGTGCCATTAAAGGCGTCGCGTGGGGTTGTTTATGTTTGGGCTTGATTGGGTAAAACAATAAAAGGAGGGATGTATGCGACGTGGACAAGGACTTTTTGATGAATGCCTTATGAGATCGTTTTAATGGAGCAATATTTTCCTTTTTAGGCTTTTTAGGAGGATTGATGGTGTCTTTGCTCTCTCTGTCTTGCTCTCTCTTGTCTTCCTCTCTCTGTTTGCCTTGCTCTCCATGCATCTCCTGTCTCTCTCCCTCTGTTTGTCTCTCTCTATCTCTATTTCACTTTCTTTCTCTCTGTCTCACTCTCGCTCTCAGTCTCTCTCCGTCCACCCCTATGCCTCACTCTCTATCTATCTCTGTGTCTCTCTCTCGCTGTCTGTCTTTCTCTGCCTGTCTCTCTCTCTCTCTCTCCCTCCATCCCCATGTCTTACTCTTTCTAGCTCTGTCTGTCTGTCTGTCTCTCTTTCTCTGCCTGTCTCTCTCTCTCTGTTTCACTCTCTCCCTCAGTCTCTCTCCCACTCAGTCTCTCCCTCCATCCCTATGTCTCACTCTCTCTGTCTATCTCTGTATGTGTCTGTCTCTGTCTTTCTTTCTCTGTCTGTCTCTCTCCCTCTCTATCTGTTTCACTCTCTCTCAGTCTCTCTCCCTCCATCCCTATGTCTCACTCTCTCTATCTCTGTGTGTCTCTCTTTCTCTGCCTGTCTCTTTCTCTTCTCTCTCCCTCTCTCTGTTTCACTCTCTCTCTGTCTCTCTCCCATTCAGTCTCTCCTTACATCCCTATGTCTCACTCTGTCTATCTCTGTGTCTCTCTCTGTCTGTCTGTCTCTCTTTCTCTGCCTCTCTCTCTCTCCCTCTCTGTCTCTCTCTCTCTGTTTCACTCTCTCGCTCAGTCTCTCTCTCTCCCACTCAGTCTCTCCCTCCATCCCTATGTCTCTCTCTTTGTGTGTCTCTCTCTGTTTGTCTCTCTTTCTCTGCCTGTCTCTCTCTTTTTATGTCTCCCCTCTCTCTCTGTCTATGTCTGTCTCTCTCTGTATCTCTCTGTCTCTGTCTAATGCTGTCTCTCAAACTTTATTCCAGTAACGTGCCACTAAAGGCGTCGCGTGGGGTTGTTTATGTTTGGGTAAAACAATAAAAGGAGGGATGTATGCGACGTGGACTCGGACTACTTGATGCATGCCTTATGAGATCGTTTTAATGGGGCAATATTTTCCTTTTTAGACTTTTTAGACTGTTTTGTCCAAATAGCTAAATTAGTATTCTGCATTTGACACAACCTTAAACCAGAACCTTGAATTAGACAGGATACATGGTCCCTGTCTCTCTTTTGGCCTCCTTCTCTCTTTCTGTCTGTCTCTCTCTTTCTCTCCCTCTCTGTCTCTTTCACACTCTCTCTGTTTCTCTCCCTCTCTGTCTGTCTGTCTCTCCCTTCATCTCTATCTCACTCTCTCTCTGTCTCTCTCCATGTCTCTCTATCTCTGTCTGTCCGTCAACCAATACCTTGAATCAGCCAGGATAGATAGTGTCTCTCTTTCTGTCTCGCTCTCTCTTCCTCGTCTTCCTCTCCCTGTTTGTCTCTCCCTCTGTCTGTCTGTCTCTCTCTCTCAGTCTGCCCCTCTCTCAGTCTCTCCCTCCATCTCTATGTCTCACTCTCTCTGTCTCTGTGTGTGTGTGTCTCTCTCTCTCTGCCTGTGTCTCTTTCTCTGTCTGTCTCACTCTCTCTTTGTATGTTTCCCCCTCTCTCTCTATGTCTCTCTCTGTATATGTCTGTCTCTCTTTAAATCTCTCTCTGTCTGTCTCTCTCTCTCTTTCTCTCGGTCTCTGTTCTGAGCGAAAACTTTATTTCAGTAACGTGTCATTAAAGGCGGTGCGTGGGGTTGTTTAAGTTTGGGCTTGAGTGGGGAAAACAATAAAAGGAGTTTTTGATGCATGTCTTATGATATAGTTTAAATAGCTTAATATTTTACTTTTTAGCCTTTTTCCCCCTATAGATAAATGAGTATTCTGACACAAAAATCAACCAGTACCTTGAATTCGACAGAATACATGGTCTCTGTCTGTCCCTCTGTCTCCCTCTTGGTGTCTCTCTATGTGTATCTCTTTGTGTCTCTCCCTCTGTCTCTCTCTCTCAGTCCATCTGTCTGTCTCTTTCTCTATCGCTATGTCGCTCTCTATCTCTCTCGTTTTCACTCTCTATGTCTCTCTCTCTCTGTCTGTTCTCTTGGTTTCTGTCTCCATGTCTCTTACTGTCTGTCACTCTCTGTGTCTCTCTCTGTCTCCCTCTCTCTCTCTTTTTCTGCCTGTGTGTGTCAGTCTCTCTCTCTCTCATCGTCTGTCCTCTATCTCTCTTTCTATGTCTTGCTCACTTTGTCTATGTCTCTCTCTCTCTCTCTCTTTCTCTGTCAGTGTCTCCCTCACTCTCTCTGTCTCTCTCTTCCTCCCATAGCTGCTCCCTTCTGAGCAGTCATTAGAATGAGGAGCAAGGGTCATGACCTCTCCTCCCGTCTTTCGCTCCGCTCAGTCCCTCGTTCTTCCCAACTTTCTCATAACCTACTTCCGTCACCTTTTGCACCTTGCCCAGTGGTTCTCTCCTCCTCTCATCGCCCCTACCCTTCTCCTCTCCTCTCCTCCCTCTCTCCCTCTGCACCTCTCCTCTCCATCTGCCTCTTCCTCTCTTTCCTGCTGTTTTGAAACAACCATCTTTCCCTATAGAACTACCATTGTGCTTTCTGACAGCTGTGTCCTGCCCCATAGGAAATCTTCTTTAAGCATAACCTGAATTTAAAGAGGTACTATTTCACTTCTATGGGGCTTTAACTGCTAACACAAAACATATTTCCATCACCATGTTACCTTTTATTGTTTTGAAAATGCTATATTCTCAGAAAAGAAGATATGAACATGGTTTATAGGTTTTACTTTACTTTTTGATGCTCTGAGTCCAAAACATGGCCAAAAACACACACAAAGCACAACTCCAAGTATGTTTTTGAGGAGGTAACAACATTATAACATGGCTTAAAGCTCACAAAATCCATTTTCATAATACAGGAAATCACTCCCCCTTCAGAGCACTATCACAACACAATCATTGTGCGTCCCGCTATTGAAACAACTGCACATTGCATCAGGTTGTGGGTGATGTAGGCTTGTGGTGTGAGCATTGTGCAGAATCTTGCAGCTAGATTACTCAAACATGCATGCAACCTCTTCAGGCGACGTTATAACATTGAAGAAAGCTAAAAAAAATGTATGTAGGCTAAAATTGGATAGCATTTAATCAATAACATACACCACATGAACCGAACATTTGCTCTGAGATCTCCTGCTTAACCTTGCCGAGAGATGGAGGCGGCGACCATGTGTTCCAGTTGAGTTGCAGAGAGTGAAGTGCCATAAGTTATCTCCTCTCACTGCGGCTCTTCATTCAGGGCCAATAGGATCATAATGTGCTGTCTGAACCACTGGAAAGTGCCATTCATGGACATTATATGTGCGGTCATGAAGGGGAGAGAAAGAGCTCATTAAAGGTGCACTATGTAACTTTTCTAGTTGGGGATCTGTCACTTGGACAAAGCAACAGCTGTGGTGCTAAAAGTGTCCACCATTTTCTGACAGAAATAATGGTCTTTTGTGTAAGAGGAATATATCTAACCAATACAAATCCTATAGGCTATAAAGGAGACCTATTCTGCAAAATGGACTTTTCAGAGCTTTTAACCATGCTATAGTTGTTTGTTTCCCCTTCTCATTTCCCCTCTCAAAGTTGTATATGGAGAGGCACTTCTAGACTTTGATCGATACATGTATTTTTCAAGTTTTTCTCTATCACTATCTTGTTGGTAATGATACTTTAACTGCTGCTGTATCTTCACCAACTGCTCTGATTTATTTGTTTATGTGTTTGTTGTAGGTGTACTCAGGGATCATCCCAAATGGAGGACTTCACGGTCCTCTCTTTAGACTTATCTCCTGTCCACTCCATCAACAAACTCCTGGCTGACCTTTTGAGGATATGTGCTATCTCAGTTTATCTACACATTCATTTTATTCATCTGTATTTTAACAGCACAATAACAGAAACATAATCCAACTCCTTTGCAGGAAACAGAGCTGGAGTACAGGTGTGAGTGTGGAGTCACGCTCTCTGGGCAGACAACAACAGTTGTCACTCTGCCAAAGTAAGTCTGCACAATAAACAATGGGGTTTGAAATTTAAACATATTTCTTAATAACTTTTTAACTTAAGTTCTTGCTTCATGCAGTGTCCTCATTCTCCACCTGAAGAGATTCAGATAAACAGAAACTCTGAGTTTCAAATGGAGAAAGTGATGCATCATATCCAGCTGGATAAGGATCTAATCATTCAATCCAAACAGGTTCAAATCTCATTTTCTTGTCATATTTTACAGAGTGAAAGTAATACATTATATTGATTGATGGATTTCCTTTTGCTTTTTTCAAGGCGCTGGATGTGTCAAATTAGTCAGCATCATTTCCCATTTGGGAAACTCATCTGACGAAGGTATGACACTTTCTTTAATGAAAATATGTATTATTATAATATTTGGTGTGACCTACCATCTAAATGTGTGTGTTTTAGGACATTACATCTGCGATGGGCTTGGCCAAGAGGACAGTCCCCTGCAGCCCACAAGAACATGGTTGACTTCAATGATCACCATGTGTTCAAGACAACCATGGAGGACATCTGCCGAAAGAGGACCAGATCGGGGTATATCCTTTTATATGAGCTGCAGAGACCTGCCGCCTTTCACTGCTTTACTCCTCAGCAGTGATTCTCCACCACTGAGTAGTTAGGCCTAAACAGGAGAGACCACAGCTCTCAGAGAACAGATCTGGTCTCTACTGTGAAACAGAGGAGGTATACAGGAGAGAATGTACCTCTCAGAGAAGAGATGTCTTTTCTGTGAAATGTGAATGGGAATTCACCTTTCCTACAGATGAAAAAACAAACAAACAAACAAACAAACAAAAAAAAACATCTTGGGTCTAATCAGCTATGTGGTAACTAATGACCACACATAATCTGATGAGGGACTAGTTTTATTTAAAATCTGTTTTTGAAACTTTTAAATAACTGGATAGGTTAGGTATGAACTATTAAAATTTGTAAAAAAAAAGTCTACGAGAAAATGGGTAATTTAGTTCTGAAACTGCAGTAGGCTTCATAGTAGGTGGGACTGAGCTCCATTGGCCTTTGTCCTCAGTGAGTGTGACTGACCCCTGAGGATTTTGAGAAGTCAGGTTTAGTGAAATTTCACCAGAGGCTCTTTGGCCCTGACAATATCCAAAAAAGTCTGGACCACAGCTCTGAAGCTTCGACTGGAGTCTTAAGCCTTTGGTGAAAGCTTCACTGTTTGCATTTGCTTATGTTTTTAGGGACAGTATAGACCCCTTATAATGTGTTGTCATGTTGCTGGTGGTAAAATTAACTAGATCATACACATTTTGAATGAATAACTAACATCATCATTAACATCTGAATGTTAATTATAAGCCTTTTTTTTTTTTTAGCAAAAACTATTTTGACTTTCCAGAAAAGAAGTGTGCCTGTGTTCTGCCACTGCACTGACGGAGGAGTCTGTCCAGCTCAAGCTCCACAGTTCAGAACACATCAAACAGGAAGAGAGAGCTCATCAGAATCCTGATGTTTGGAGTTACACAGTCATTTTAGGTCCCTCAAACACACAAGAAGAACTCTGTCATATCACACTTTAATACATGATTCGAATACTTCAGATGAATTCATGGGATGTGCTAGGTTCTCCTGTGGTGGTGGTGTAGTGGTGAGCATAGCTGCTGTTAAAGCAGTTGACCCGGGTTTGAATCCTGGCCATCACATAGTACTGGTACTATCCCCAATAAGGCTGTGCATCTGTGGAGTTTGAGGAGGCTTTAAATATGTAACTTTGAACCAACTACACTGTACACACTACATTATTGTGCTGTTGAAGAATAAACACAAGTAACACATTTTATTCTATTCATATCACACAGCTGTGCCTGCAGTTTCTAGTTAGCCTAATGTTAAACCAATGGTGATTTTTAAATGCTAAATACTAAAGTAACATTAAGTATTCTGGCATTATACTATGATAAAGGGATTTACCAGTAGTGATCCAGCGGCTCATTCATTTGTACCAAATGACTGCACGACGCTGTGGAGTCCTACCCACATCACTGATTCAGAAACTTAAACTGGAGAACGAAGTACGTCACAGTGGATGTGAACCGGTGGTGGTGAAAATGTGTGTAGATGAATACAGAATACAGGAGAATAAAGACCACGCTGAATACAACTTCAGGGGGTAAATGAAAAAACAAATGTAATTATTTAAACAAGTAATTGCATTTGGCAGAAAAGGTAGATCAGCACCCAAATATTTAAACATATTCACTAATCATTTAAAGGAAACGTCTGTGATGGAGGGAGCAGATCTGCTCGTCTCTATGGAGATGTTGCTCCACAGTATGACTAAATTTATCTATTTCGCATTTATTTAATTGCAGTAGTATTTCATGCGACAATAGTGCCTTGAAAAAGGCATCTCTCCAGAGATCTGACCTGTAACTAGCCTAATCTTACTAAGTTTAAAGTCATACTGTGGAATATGAAAGATGCCAGAATCATTACGTAGTGCACCTTTAAACATCATTTGAATCACCACTTCCTGCCAGCCTCCTGGCTTTAGTAACACATCTTTGTCAGGTAGATACTCTATTATGGAGGAAATGAGCAATCTTTTTTTGTGAATTTTAATTAGTAACAAAATGTTCTCAAAGTGTCAGCCCTTTCCTGAGTCATGCGTCAGTGTGAGGCTGTTTATCAGGCCATGATGAAACAACAGGAAAACACACTTGCTTTTCCAGCTTGTCTCTTTATTTATTTACACATAACAGAAATTGATTGGGAGTCTAACATTTGGCAAAAGTCTAATTTTGCTATCAATATTAATTATCACAACAAACATATTAGTGTAATTTGGAATACTTTTAGGCAGTTATTTTTCCTGTGTTTTAAAGTATGTTGAATGGTCCTATATTACGTACGCAGCCTGTGACTCTAAACATAATACTGCCCAAACGCAGTACACACTCCTCTCCACAGGTTTGCACTGTGCGCTCTCGTGGGAGCATTTCCGCTGACGCCACTATTAACAACTTAAACACACCTAAAGCATCGGGGAGCTATTACCACGGCAACACACTCTATCACACTATTTGTGCCTGCGTTGTACCTAAAGCAAATGTGTTTTATGTAATATGTGCAGGAGGAGGAGGCCAGGGGAGGGAGGGAGGAGTGGCAATAGGAAGAGAGTTGAATAAAAGTGGTTTTCAACTCCAAATAAGTGTTGATGTTGTGATTTTATTCTAAAAGAAAACTGGAGTTGGATTTCACGATTATTTACTTCAAGTTCACACAGGGGTTAGGTTAAGGTACACTTGTCCCTCTAGGGAAATTCGCCCTCTACGATACAGTTGTCATTGTGACAGGTGTGGGGTCCATCTCCAGGTTTTGAGCTAGTCTTGGTCAGGACTACCTCAGCTGAAGGGTTTAACCTATTGTGCACGTTTTGTGTTGATGGGAGAAGCCGGAGTGCCCAGAGGAAAGACGCCCAGACACAGGGAGAGCATTCAAACTCAGCACGAAAAGGCCTGGAAGATGAACCCGGAACCTTCTTGGTGTGAGGCGAGAGAGCTACAGCGCTGCCAAAGTTAAAGTCGTCATATTATTGTTGTATCATTGTTGTAGGTGTTCATTAGTAGTGGGAAAGAACAATGAAAATAATAATCATCATATAAAACCGTTAGACAACATGAGTGTGACGTTAATAGAGCCGTGAGTCCATAGTGAACACAATGTGACCACAGAAATGTAACTGACCTAAATGACTCTATAAAAGAGACAAGCCCATTGACCTGATTCTCGGCTCCTGGCCCCGACCTCTAGACGCACTTCACTGTAGCTAACTGCACATTTTCATTGACTTTTTTGGTTGAAAAACATCTTAAAGACCTGACATAAATTTTGACTGATTCCTTCTTGTTGTGGAGATACTACTAAATTCAATGTGTGGAACCCCTAATACACGTGCAGTATCTTTTCTAATATAAAGTATGGAAGATAATTTGTTTCATGAATTTGAATTTTAAATGCCATTGAATTTCTCACTTTGAATTTTTTTAACTGAATTATTTGTATTCTGAATGTCAGTTAATGAAATTTTAAGTGTACATTTTCAAAGTTTAAATATTCAGCACAAATATTTTCAAGCCCTCAGATTCAAGAGTCAAAATTCAGAGTGGAAAATTTGCAGTAAAAAAAAATCGTGGCAAAGATCCAAAATGCTGAGGCAGAATCAATTGATCCAAAGTGATCTGATCTAACTTAGTAACAAACAGGAAATGGGGCAGTGAAGTGATCTGATTGGTCAGAATTAGCCTGATCAAAACCTCATCTCTTTTATTTCTTTAGTATAAGCCCCGCCCACAAATGAGAACAGCCAATAGGAAGCCTCCATCCTCCTCACTCACACAGGATCGATGGCTTCTGCCTTGGCATCTCGGATCTTTGCTGTGAAATTTTTCACTGTGAATTTTACACTCTGAATTTTGACTGTAGAATTTGAGGACTTGAAAATATCTGTGCAGAATGGCAAAAGGAGAAATTCAATTTGTCAACTGGACAAAAGTTTATTTGGTCAAATATGTTTCGCAGCTCATCCAAACTGCTTCTTCACTTCTGGTTCTTCAGTTCTTCTACCAGAACTGAAGAAGCAGCTTGGATGAGCTGCGAAATGTATTTGACCAAATAAACTTTTGTCCAGTTGACAAATTGAATTTCTCCTTTTACCATGGATTCTACCTGTACGACTGAGGGATTCCACACATCAGTGCAGAATATTTAAAAGGTGAAATTTTTATTTTGAATTTGAAACATATTGAAAATTTCACTAATATTCAGAATAAAAATAATTCAAACATGTTTTTTCAGAGTTAAAAGATTCAAAGTGAGAAATTCAGCGGTATTTAAAATTCAAAATCTAATGGAACAAATGATCTTCCATATAAAGCACATGCCTTTTGCACTATACACGGGTAACTTATGAAACTATGTGCCTTTGTGTATGTATGTATGTATGTATGTATGTACATATGTGTGTGTGTGTGTGTCTATGTGTAGTATAGAACTGTAAATTGTATCATAAGTGTAAGTACATGAGTATATTCTATATCATGCCACATAGGATATTCGTCGTTTTTTGCTCTTTGTCCTAATTGCATCATGTGACTATTTAAAAGCACCTGACATCTTTTTATTTTGACGTTTAGACTGTTTGAACCCTAAAAGTCTGATGGTTTGTTGTATAACTGTAGGTGGAGATAGGGGGTAGGTGAAAACAAACATTTTCTAAGCGTTCATGTCTCAATTGCACGACAATAGGATTATTCCTGCGTGTTTTGAATCCATCAAAACACAACTTGAAGTACGCTAACAATGATGGAACACCATTAGAACATGGTTCAAAGCACAAAGAAGTAGATTTACATAATAGGTCCCTCACATAAACGTACAATCTGCCTGACAGGAGCAGACAGGAGCAGAGAGGAGCAGAGAGGGCATGCATCTCCTCCTTTGTATGTCTGTCACAGTGTGTTTGCTGACAGGAGGGGTGATGGTCCATGGCACAGAGTCTGAACACCCCCACAGGACACATGTCTCCGTGAGTGTCCCCATGTCCTCATGTCCCCTTGAGCGGTGTGTCCCTCCTCAGAACCCGTACTCCTCCTCCTCCGCAGATCTACTACGGCACAATGATGACAAGTCCCAACGCGAGTTCAAACCCAACTCCACTGCGACTGGTTATAAAAACTGTGTAAAGAGGTGGACTAAGGGAGTGTGACGTCACCCGTAGCGTTCGGATCCAGTCAAATGAAGCTCAGCGAGGCTAGCACTTATATAGTAAATATGCCCGCTTCGCTTTTCCACCTGTCTGTTATTAATATTGATTTCGGGACAAAATAGCCAATTAAAAACACCAGGATCATATAGAGCGGGTTAATATTTTAAGGAGGTGGCAACATTTTTTTCTATAGCAAGTGAATTGGAGCCAGAGTCGATGAAGCTGGAAGCGCAGCCATGCTCATTTCCATTTATACAGTCTGTGGTTGGTACACTCTGCATTGTTACAGTTTAGATTTTCACTGACTGTGGGTTCAGGCTCAGACACAGCTGCAGAATTTACTAGATAACAGAAGAGATCCGAGGCACACCGATATGCTTTGCTATTATTTTATTTCTTCATTGTCAAACGCCAACGTGTTTTGACTTGCGTCTTCATCAGGGCACGTCAGCAGAATTGTCTGGCAACATCTGTTTATATTTCACGCTGTTAACACATTGTTCAGTAGGGTTGTCAAAAGTATGGAAAATCAGATACTTACGAATACTAAAACTAGTATCAAAACTAGATACTCATTTGAGCAGGTATCAATACTAAAAAAGTCACATTCATCAGACAGAAATTAATCTTTCCTGAATAGCTTTAGAATGATCTTGAGCTGTATCAGAACAAGTATAAGAGCACATAGACTATGGCAAAGAAGAAATTCAATTTGTCAGCTGGACAAAAGTTTGTTTTTTTGGATCAAATACGTTTCGCAGCTCATCCAACACTGCTTTATATCTATCTGAAGGGAGGAGCTAACTACAATGAAATTACTCTTGAACTAAAGCACCTACTTGTTTACAGTTTCTGTTTGTTAGCTCGGCCTATTGAACTGCACTAAGTGTCATATTAGCATAATCATTCAGGACCCTGATGGATGCTTTCACACCTCTGGGCTTAACCTGGCTAACTCTATTGTTGTTTTTTTTATTAAGTTCTGAGAATGGAGTTGTAAATGGGAGACAAATGATGTCTGAGACCTCCATTTCTGTTCAAGGAAGGATTCTTTCTTGACAAAAATAGCTTCTTTAACTCCCCTCTCAAACCAGTTCTTTTCTCTGGCCAAGATCTGGACCTCGCTGTCCTCAAAGGAGTGGCCTGTGGCTTTTAGGTGGAGATGTACGGCAGAGTGCGGCCCACTCTAGCTTTCCCGTCTGTGTTGATACATTTGTTTGAAAAGTGGCTGTTTTGTTTCTCCAATGTAGCGCTCACTGCAGTCTTCACTACACTGAATGGAGTAGACCACATTGCTTTGTTTGTGGCTCGGTGTTTTGTCCTTAGGATGGACCAGTTTTTGTCTTAAAGTGTTTGTGGGTTTGAAATAGACTGGGATGTCATGTTGTCTGAAGATCCTCTGTAGTTTTTCGGAAACGCCAGCCAGGTAAGGAATAGTTACACCCCTTCTCCTGGGCTCTGCTTCTCTGTTGTCCTGTTTTTTTAGCTCTCTTGTTCTATTGAAAGCCCATTTTAGATATCCACAAACAGAGAGGGCTTTCTGTACATGTTGTTCTTCTTTCTCCTTTCCCTAGCACACAGACTAGTATACACCCATGGACCACTATGGAACCTACCTGGACCACTGAGGGATTAAACAGATACTATAAGCCCACATGGGAATATACAAGAAAGTACTTTTATTTAATGTTGAAAATAACATTCTGTTTCTAAATAACATCTGGAACAGGCCATCTCTTTTTACTTCAAGCCCCGAGTGTGTGGTCCGTTAACAAGCGACCGTTTCAAACAGAATGCAGAATGAAAAAGCCTTTGATTTATGGGCATTTAAACAGATAAATAAAAGGGTAAGCACAGAGCTGGAACATAAATCTTTGGCTGGAGTAGAGTCTGTGTTGCCAAAGATAAGGCAATATGATCTTAAACTCTGGAAGTGCAGAGTACCTAATCTACCCCAGCATGTGGCACGAGGCGGCTGACGAGTCTGTGCCAGGGCTGACGGGCACGGACTGACTGGAGATGTCTGCACCATGACAAAGGCACATGCAGATGAAGACGTTAAAATTAAAAAAGTTAAAAAAAAAAAAAAATATATATATATATATATATATATATATATATATATATATATATATATATATATATATATATATATATATATATATATATATATATATATATATATATATAATAAAATAAAAAAATAATAAAAAATAAAAATAAATAAAATAAAAATATGTTAAAAAAAAAAGTTCAAATAAAAATGCAACACGCAAAAATAAAATGTGTTAAAATAAATAAATAGAATACAATAGATAGCAAATGAGAAATTCAATTCAGTCAACTGGACTAAAGTGGATGAGTTGCAGCTCATCCAAGTTGCTTCTTCAGTTAACAGAAGTTTCATTTTCATTATTTTTCATTATTTTAAAATAAAGCCTCAATATTTTCAGGAGGCCTTAAACTGTAATAAAACATACTTTTACTTTTCAGTCCTGTTCAAAACTGTTGTGGAGTAAAAAGTAAACATACCTGCTCTCAAATGTAGCATAAAAGTAAAATGTATCCACTTAAGTAAAGTACAGATACCTATAACTTGTACTTAAAGGTCCTATATTACACAAAATGGATTTTTGT
The DNA here is from genome assembly GCA_029959045.1 of Taenioides sp. WSHXM2023. Lineage (NCBI taxonomy): Eukaryota > Metazoa > Chordata > Actinopteri > Gobiiformes > Gobiidae > Taenioides > Taenioides sp. WSHXM2023. The sequence continues at coordinate 31,347,614 of CM057090.1, forward strand.
GAGCTTTATCATGTGTGAGAGAAACAAAACACAACTTCAGGTATGTTTGTGATGAGGAAACATTCTCACATAAATTACACAATGGCGTAAAATGGGCCCTTTAAATACAGTATTTTACTACTTTTACTTTGTTATGTTCCACCACTGAACGTATGTGTGATACTGCTGCAGATGTGTGGCAAACATTGCAAACCATGTAAACAAAATACAACATCACATAGCATAGCATAGCATAGCGCCTCTAGCCGTGGATCCAACAGAGGCCAGTTTTAATGAGGAACAACCAGAATAGCAGAGTGAATCACAGCCCACATAAACAGATACAACTCCTTTAACTGCGCAGAATGTCAATATGTTTTTCTCTCCTGTTTATTTTAGACAAGCCGAGTCTGCAATGAGGGCACGGAAAAAAAATCTACTTTAATGGTCTTATATTACACAAAACTGGCTCTTGTGAGCTGTTAAGTCATGTTATAATGTTGTTACTTCCTCAAAAACATACCTGGATTAAGTCTTTATTATGAATCTGTCTACATTTCCACACCTCAAAATGCTCTTTTCAACCTTGTCATGTAGTGGTAGTTTTCAAATTAACAGCTACCTTTTAACTTTAGTTCAGAAGTGATTGACAATTCCCGGTCTGAAATGATCCAAATGATTCTAGTGAAGGTGTATGTGAGTTTAAAGGTGCACTGTGTAACTCAGGGGTGTCCAAACTTTTTTCATCAAGGGCCACATATCTAAACACAGACGAAGCAGAGGACTGATCGAGGGCCATAGACTGGGGCTCAGTACAGTGAATAATTGAAATATGCATGTTTAACATGTTAGAATGAGCTATCAGTGCAATAAATATTAAATATTGTCTTATCAAGGTAGATTTTCAAAAAACTTGCAGTCAAAACTTGCCATCAAAAGTACTACTCAAGGTTATTTGGGCCAATTCACCTGGAAGCCTGAGGGCCAAGAAAAATGTGTCTGAGGGGCCATAGTTTGGGCATGCCTGGTGTAACTGATTTGCCTGGAATGTTCCACAGTGTGATATTAAACAGCTCTACCTTACATTTACTCAATTACAGGTGGTTTTATAGCTCAAAAATATCTAGAAACACAGGCATTCTGACTGTGAGCGGGGTCGCCTCTCCACAGATCTGACCTGTAACCTGGCCTGTGTTGCTTTGCATGAAGATAGAAAGGTTTAATGCCATACTGTGAAACATATCAGACAAAACAACATCACCATGGACTTTTGACAGACCCTCCACCATAAAAGTTACACAATGCACCTTTAAAAACACAACGGAGCACTTCCTGTGTTACCACATGACATCACAAGGTGGAGTGTTTTTGGGTTTGAGAGAAGAACTTAGTTTAAATCTGCAGGATTTGTGTGTTAAACATGTGTGAAAGAAACAAAATACAACTCCAGGTATGTTTGTAGCGTAATATAAGCCCTTTAAATGCCAATAAGTATACCACGTTCCTCTCCATGTATCACGATCTGTCCACTCTCCCCTCTGTGATGTGTCAGCCCTCTATGGCCCCCCCATAAATGAGGTCACGCCCCCCGCCCTGTGCCTGCCCCCCCTGTTAACCCCTGCCCCCTTCTGTCAACCCCCTCTGATGAAACTGTCTCCGCTCGGCCTGACGCTGAGCTATGGCGGTTAGGTAGTAATCATTTGACCTGCCGGTTCCATCTCCATCTCCTCTTCTTCTCCTCCTCATTGCAACCTGATCACGGGTGAGTGCGAAGATGGAAGGGGGGGTGTACGATATAACTCGAGACGCAACAGCTTTGGTGTAGTCAAGCGTACGTATGTTAAAGCGCCCGTATTACGCTATTTTCTGATCTTTGTTCTAATGTTGTTTCCTCATCACAAACACACCTGGAGTTGTGTTTTGTTTCATTTGCACATTTTTAACACACAAACCCTCTCAGACGGAAAACACTGTTCCACGTTGTGATGTCATGTCCTAATACAGGAGGTGCTCCACTGTGTTTTTAAAGCAGAAGAACGTAAAGGTAAAACTGCATGGAAATGTCCTTGAGAACAAAACGGACAGCTCGTTGGTTAATGTAATCCTCAGAATGGTGAAACATTACACACATAAATCCGTTTTTAAGTCCCTACCAATTTTCAAATCTTTTTACAATGAGTTCAAAATATCTTATTAAAGTTATAAAATCCAAATTTGCAAATAAGCTATTAAATTACATTGCACATAACAAATGAACTGACCTCGACACATATAAATTCACTAATTATATTTTATAAAATTTTTGTATCAATTTATTTATTTTTTTTTACTATGATTTATTAAATTTCATTCTCTATATGATGTATTGTATATTTTTGTATTGCAAACATTAGGTCTATCCAGTATTAATCATGTTAAAAATGATTGAATTTGTACGTTTCTTATTGTTTTGTAAATTAACTTAACACACACACACACACACAAACACTTTTAAAACTAGGGGTGTACAAAAATATTGAAATATCAATATATCGTATTGTTTAATGTAATGATAGAGTCTGGATATCGTGGGCTGATGTATTGATATATCACCAAGAGTATTTTTTGGTATATTTTGTTAAATTATTTTGTTACAGCGCTACAGTTTTGTTGCTTGTTTAGAGGAAGGAAACTCGTTTATGCGACACATTTGACATTTTCACTGTTTTGATGATTAAAATGGGCATGTTTCATATTCACTTTGCACAAGAAGTGGTTTAACAAAGACTTTTAGCATCACAGCCATGATTTAGGCATTATTTTTTCCTGAACCGTATCAAATTGATTTGAAATATATCGTATTGAATCTAAAGTGCACAGTATCGAGATATGTATCGTATTGTGGCCTATGTATCGAGGTATGAGTTATGTATCGTGTCGGCAACTTCTTAGTGATACCCAGCCCTATTTAAAACATACATACACCTTCACCGCAATCATTTGGAAAAAAAATATCAGCCTTGGAATTGCCAATATCTACTGAACTAAACGTAACAGGTAACTTAAAATCTACCACTACACGACATCACAAGGTGGAACAGAGCATTCTGAGGTTTGGCGATGTAGACAGACTAATAATAAATGGTTACATAAACAGAAAATGTGTGAATGAAACAAAACACAACTCCGGGTATGGTTTTGATGAGGTAACAACATTCCAAAATGCCTTAAAGCTCACAAGAGTCGATTTTGCGTAATACGGGACCTTTAAAAGAACCCCAAACTTTTCAATTTTCAAACCTTGCCCTTACTTTATTTTTACCCAATAACTACTGCCGCGAAATGGGCGCCACCTTTACCACCGCAGCTGTTGCTCCGTCCACTCTACAGTTCTATATCTCTGTCTAGTCCACACAAAACAGTTGACAGGCCATGCGTCTTATTGGTGTCAGGAGGGGTCAGCGGAGGGTCAGCGGTCCCTCTGACCTTGGCCATCCATTACACTGAGCTCATGATGGATGTGCGTGTGCGTGGGTTACAGTACAAACGCCTGTGTAGCCCTCTCCTGTTCTCATAAATGACCTGTCAGCCCACAGCAGATTGGACGTTGTCTGTGAAAAGAAAACCGTTCAAAAGGAGAGAATCCAAAGAATGGATGGAAATAACTAAATTGTATGGTTTAAAATGGTATAAAGAGATATATTTATGCAGTTTTTTCAGTTTTTATTAAAGCTGCACTGTGTAACTTTTTGGTTGGGGGCCTGTCACTTGTGTGTTTCTATGGAGATGTCATTACTCTGCCTGGAAAGTTCAGAAAAAACTTAAAAAACAGGCATTCTGACTGTGAGCGGGGTCGCCTCTCCACAGATCTGACCTGTAACTTGGTCTGATTTGGTCTCCATGAAGATAGAACATAAGGTTTAATGCCATACTGTGAAACATTCCAGACAAAGCTTATTTAGATCACCATGTTACCTATTGCAACATATTAAAAATAAGTTTTTTTTTGTTTTTTTTTACGCCCTAAGTCCTGCCTTCATTTGCTTTCCGCGATAATTCACTCCCCCTTCAGAGCTCCATTACAACACAACCAGCATTCATCCTGGTATTGTTTATTTGTTATTGTATGTATTGTTAAGAAGGATAAAACAATAACTGCAATATTGTGATTATTGTATCATCAAAGTCACACTATATTGAATTACACACTTCATAGACTGTGATATTTTGTTCCATTTCAATGCAGAAAACATGAAGAAATAAATGTTATATAGACCTTTTCTATCTAAATTCTTTGGATTATGACAGTAATACAGCTCCAAAGGCTTGTCAAGGTGTAAAAGCCAAAAGTAGCATTTCTTCAATTCTGTTTGCATCTCCAAAATATTGCAGTAATCTAATAATCTACTGTGAAATGAATATAGTAATAGTAATTGTACTGCACCATGTGATTTACATATTGTTACATTCCTAGTTTTTAACAGATATGTTATTGATAAATATTAAATGTTTAAGATGAGTCCTCCTCTCGAAAAGAAAGCACTCTGTTCCACCTTGTGATGTCATATGGTGATACAGGAAGTGCTCCACTGTGTTTTTAAACTCCATACAGCTTCACTAGCATCATTTGGATCATTTCAGCCCTGGAGTTGCCAATCACTACTGAACTAAAGATATAAGGTAGCTGATCACTTGAAAACTACCACTTCATGACATCGTAAGGTGGAACAGAGCATTCTGACATGTAGACAGACTAATTATAAAGCATTACTCAAACAAAACACAACTCCAGGTATGTTTTTGATGAAGAAACAACATTAGAACGTGGGTTAAAGCTCTCAAGAGTCAATTTTGTCTAATATACGACAAAAACAATACAATACAGACCCTTTAACTCTTATATTCTCTTGTAGAAACACCTCCATGCACAGACTTTAAACATACCTGTCTCTGATCCTGACAGCGTCCGTTGGCTGCTCTCACCGTCCTGACGTCTCACTCCTGATACAACTACAAACAGAGAGAGAAGAACACAGATTTGATTATCTGTGCTTAAAAACACACGATAAACAGAGATTATGAAAAACCATCAAACACCAAAGTCAAAATGGCACAGCAAAGGCCCACGCTAATCAGCCAGTTCCATCAAAGCGAACTACGTGGAGCCCGTAGGAAAGTTTGATAATACTTTGATTTGAATTTGATTTAGCACATAGCTAAAGTACATTTGGTAGGATAGAATAGGATAGATAGGAAGAAAAGATAAAAAAAAAAAAAAAAAAAAAATGGAAATGGAAATGGAAATTGGAAATGAATTTAGTGCACAAATTATAACCAAAATGCAGGAACGATTTACACAAAAGGACGGCATTTTTCTGTCAGTTTAAACTAAGGCTGAAACCGCTAATCGAGTACATCTCATAAGTAAGTAAGGCTGCATCTCAATTCTCCCCCTTAGCCCTCTGTCTTAGCCCTACCCCTCTGTTGTGCGCGTTCACGAGAGACAGAGGGGTGTCCCAATACTCTTTTCTGTAAGTGCGAGGGCTAAGGGGAAGGGCTGTTCTACCCCTTTGAACAGAGCGTTTTCAGATGCACCCTTTGCGCAAAGGGGATAGGCGTGGCTTAACGCAAGTCGGAGCAAAAAGCAACACGGAAATCGGGAAGTGTTGAGCAATCGGGAAGAAATTGGACAAATGTGAGTATTTGCACTCAAGAACCTCATAAAAAGTTGTATAAAACTGTAGTAACTTTTGAAAAGTTGTAGGTATACTCATGGCGCCTGCATTTACGCTTTCTGACATATACGGCTTATCGTAACATGCCCGGTTAGAATTATACGCTTGTTACGGTAGAATGTGTAAAGTATTACGAACATGCATGGCCTAAAAGAACTATATACACATATATGTTAGACTAGAATGTGTCAAATATATCGCTGTATTTCGCCTCGTAACTCGTCTCATGCGCTTTTAGAACTATACACATGTTACGGTAGAATGTGTAAAGTATTACGGACATGCATGGTCTAAAATATTATTGTTTCGTTTCGCCTTGTAAATTATCCCCTATTTAATGACATGTTATTAATCACATTTGTATTTTGTTTAGAAATTTCTTGTAGGAGGCTGGACTTGTTGGAGTTGTGTCAGCCCAACAAGCTTCAAAAAAGTGGGAGAATCTGAAAATAAAATATAAGGTATATTACATTCTATAATATTTGTAGGTACCAGAACAACTATATATGTTTATGACTATGTATTAATTTTGTTTTCTTTTTTGTGTGTACCAGGCATCCTCTACAACTCCGTCCATATCTGCAGCATTTTAATTTTGTGTTACAGTTGATTAAAATTTGATTTACATATGTTGTACAGAGTATAGTAATTTTAACAAATTAAAAAATTAAAAAAAAAACATTTGACTTTTTGCAAAGTTCATTTAAAACAAACTGAAAAGGAGCACAATACTTCAAAACTTTAAAAATAATGTCATATTGTTGCGACTGCAAAGGGGTGTCCCATTTCTAAGGGTTAAAACATACCCCTTTGCCTTACCCCTCTGTTTAAAGACAGAGGGGTAGGGCTAAGACAAAGACAGAGGGCTAAGGGGGAGAATTGGGATTGGGCCTAAGTCTCATTTGATTACTATAAAGATTTGATTCTTATTTTATTACTTTGATGATTATTTGAGTCCTTATAATTTGTTAAAACTACATGAAACTAAAGCACACCGAGCGCACAGAACCACGGTGGTGCTTGTTTCCGCACACCGCCGGCACAACAGTGGAGAGAGTGGGCTATTTTAGATCCACGTGTGAGTCTAGGGAGCAGACTTTAGTTGTGTGTGAGAGTCATGGTGAGAGCACGGGGGAGCACGGTGATTAAAACAAACCAGTGAAAATAAAAGAGCGAGATGAGAGGAGAAGACCCAGAGGCCAAAGTGAACCCACACAAAGCTCAAAGCACAACACGGCAGGACAAACACATGGAGCTGAAACTCTTATCCGAGCTGTGTCCCAAGTGATGGGACTAAAAAATTATATTTTCTATTAAATGAATTCATAGAAACTGTAACTGTAGTTCACATTTAGTGTGGCCTGTTTACAGTACAGTCTGTTAACAAGTAAACTGGTCTTGACTGTTCTCAGGACAAGTTGATTTGGTCTGTCTTAAGTGAAAAGTTTCTGTTTTGGGGACATATTGATGTGCAGTTAAGAATAAATGTGTTATTTCAAGCAGAAAAATGACATTTATTTGAATTATGAACCATAACTTAAAAACAAAACAAAACATTAACATTAACAAAGGTTATAGATTAGTTGATTAATCAAAGTAAATAACTGATTACTCGATTACTAAAATAATCGATAGCTGCAGCCTTAGTTGAAACATTTATTTGAGAAAATAACACTGTTGTCATTCGTTTGAATTTGTCAAAACACAACTTTTGTGTAAATCAGACGATTAGATTACTCTATTTGAACACTAGGGAAAAGGCATGATACAAATTTGGAGTGACTTAGTGTGGAGAGCAAATGGAGAAGAGGAGAAACTTATAAAACATGTTAATATGCTTTTGACAAATGAAGTATTTTTCAAAACAAGAAAAACTAACATGGCGATCTAAATATGTTATGTGTTAACAGTTAATACCTGAGTGCAGTGCTGGTTTACGTGTGTTGTTTCCGCACCATTGCTGATTTGTTCTGTTCATTACATTACTTCTATCTGCTGTCTGTTACCAGTGTTTGTATCCTTTTGTATTATTGCATTATGATGATAGTTGTGTTACCAAGCTATAACAGTGACTCATTGTCCTCACTTGTAAATAGTTCATATGGTCTAATGTAAAATGTCTGAAGAATGCAAAGGAAAGCTCATTATGTTAAATTAGAAGAGTGGGTGGGATTAAATAAGTTTTCTTCTTCCCACTCCTTTTTGTGCAAATGTTTTTGTTGTTATTTCTGTTATCATATGTATATGTAAAAGAATGTAATTGCTTATTTGCCCAAAATAAATACAGAAATACAGAAAATAACTCCTCCTCACTTGCAGATCCTCTTGGTCCTTTATGAACCGTGCTGATAAAATGACCGTCATCACGGGGCCCTCGTAAACATGTAATGAGCTGACCCAGAGTGTGTGTGTGTGTGTGTGTGTGTGTGATACTGTCAGCTGTGCACGAGAGATAGGGCCCATTCATCTGCTCCATCTGATAGTGTTTCGGAGTGGCTCTCTCTCACACTTTAGATAGCGAAGAGACCTTGTTCCAATCCCAGGACTGACATTTTTAAGCGCTCTGAGGTGGTCTGTATACCGAACTATTAAGTCTTGTACCTAGTTGGATTCTAAAAAGTACCGTATCGAAAATCAGATACTAATCGATAGTAAAACCAGATACTCAATACTCGTTTGAGCAGGTATCGATGCTACAAAAGTCACATTCACAGGACAGAAATGAAGTAGCTTTAGAATGATCTTGAGCTGTATCACCTTTTGATGTCAGGAAGTGCTCCACTGTGTTTTTAAATTTCATATAACTTCACTAGAATCCAACTCCAGGTATGTTTTTGATGAGGTAACAACAATAATTATAACGTGGCCGTTAATATTCTTCCATATACTCCTTTATCTTTATCATACCTTGGTTAGGACATGTAATATGCGCTGGGGTAAAAAGCTTAATTTCAATTCTTCTGCTCTACATATTAGGGTTGTCAAAAGTCAAAAATCAGATACTAATCGATACTAAAACTAGTAGCCGAATTAGATACTCGTTTGAGCAGGTATCGATACTACAAAAGTCACATTCACAAAACAGAAATGAACCTTTCCTGAGTAGCTTCAGAATGATCTGGAGCTGTATCAGAACAAGTCTAAGAGCACATAGACTAGTATACGCCCATGGACCACTATGGAACCTACAGGACCACTGAGGGATTACACACATATAAGGACACATGGGAATAGAAAAGAAAGTACTATGATTTAATGCTGAAAATGACATTCTATTGTCTAAAGATATAGTGTTTTTTATTATCATTGCGGTATCAGAATCGGTATTGAGAATCAAGTTTATTCCTTATCAGTCATGTTCAATCGTCAATGATCATCTTGGGTGATTTTTACTTAAGTAAGCGTACTGTTACTTCAATCAAAATATTACTCAAGTAGGAGTAAAAGTATGCTGCTAGAAAAGTACTCTGAAAAGTAAATGTTACACAAGCAAATGTACCTGAGTAATACCCACACCAGCTTTTAAGTATTGTTTTATTAAAGAGGGAGTATTACGCAAATGATTTTTTTTTATTTTTTTTCAGCTTTCTACCTGAAGAGGTTTTAGGTGCCATCCATACATGTTTGAGTAATTTAGAGATCTCCCACGGGCCCTATTCAAGCCCTCCTTACGGTTAGCTGTAAGATTTGTTCAATGCTCCTCCCACAAGCCTACATGACCCACACTCCAACAGGACAATTCTGCACGCCGACTGTGTTGTGACAGCGCTCTGAAGGGGGAGTGAAAGGGAAAGGAGACTCAAGAGCGGTAGGATTTTCACTTGAGTCTTTTGGTAGTTAAAGGTGCATTGGTAAAGGTGCATTGTGTAACTTTTCTGGTGGAGGGTCCATCAAAAGTTTTTTTCTCCATGGAGATGTTATTGCTTTGTCTGGAATGTTTCACAGTATGGCATTACACCTTTCTATCTTCATGGTTACCGGTCAGATCTGTGGAGAGGCGACCCCACTCACAGCCAGAAGCTGGGAGCTGGAATTGCACCGCCAACCTGCGTGTCAGCGGATCCGACCACTCAACCAACGATGTTTATAAAACCACCTGTAAGTGAATAAATAAAGAAAAGTAGAGCAGTTTAATTTCACACTGTGGAACATTCCAGGCAGAGCAATGACATATCCATAGAAACAAGCAGGTTCTGTTCTACACAAAGAGAGGAGATGTGCGCAGATCTTTAGCTTGTGCGAAGCCTAAATGAGCCCATTGTGGAATTGTCTGTTCAAACTGCTCGTATTTATAATGAGAGTGAGAGAAGCATTGGACCAGAGATGTCAATACTAACCTTCAGATTGTAGCCAGATACACTGGACTCCGCATGACCCTGTCCAACTCAAGTACCTACAGCATTTGAAACTTTGAAACAAGCAAACTCTTTTCTAACTCTCGCAAACTAGAACTCAAGGGTCCATATTACATTATTTTCTGATCTCTGTTATCATGTTGTTTCATCGTCAAAAACATACAGGGAGTTGTGTTTTGAAAGTGCTTCTCCATAATCCTTCACTAGAATCATCTGGATGATTTCAGACCTGGAATTGTCGATCTCTACTGAACAAATGCAAAAAGGTAGTCCATTTTGTGTAACCATTAAAGAAGACATTTAAATGCTTTTAGATGGTATTTGAATGTAAGCAGATTTTTAGTTCACTGCTTAATTGAAAACAGCTTAATCGAATGGGAATGGAACAACTGATTTTCCTTTCAAAATTGCAAAACTGATTGACCCTGCCTTTTCAAAGTACAATTTGTAACAAGCTGAGATGTTCATGTACGTGTATTTATTTTTGAAACGTGGTTAAGGAATGTTTTTGAACCTTAATTCTAAGTATTCACAACTAATTACTTTACAAAGCAGCCAGTCCCTTCTACATTCAAGAGACTGGAACACATCATTCAGAACAAAATATATAACATCTTTTACCTGCGATAAATAAGAGTTCTCTTCTGCGCTGTTTCTCAGTGCTCTGTGCTGTTTTTATTTTTTCCTTTTTTAACGTTAATCCGCCTGTCACTCACGCCCACTGAAATGAAAAGGACACAGCTCCAGACCCACTCGTCTTTGTAAAGTTTTGTCAAGCGTGTGGTTCTTGCTGGACAGTTAAACTAATTACAGGATAGGGATAGGGGGTAGGTGGAAACGGAAATTTTGTGAGACAGAAAGCCTCATATATGCAGTACAGTTTTATGACGAGTTATATCTTAAGCATTCTGAGCATCGTAATGAGTTTACAATCGCTTTTCGCAACTTCCTATCACTGTAATGCTAATAACGCCAATAACTAGCATGCTAATGCTCACTTCCTGATTATCAGACAATACGGGGCTTTATCATTATATGCAGACAACGCACAGCAGCCATATTTCCACTTGAAGAGCTGGTAAATGGCACTCAAGAGTACTTTACAGCAAGGAACCTCACACAGGAGACACAGGAGGTCAGGTGGGTTAAATGTCTTGCCCAAGGACACAACAACAGCATTCAACCTGTGTGTCAGCAGATCCAACCACTCAGCCAATGATGTTTATGTCGAGAGCGGGATTCGAACCAACCAAACTTCGGATCAATGGACAATCGCTCACCAACCGAGCTACTGTTGAGCTGCTTATACAGATAAATCTGTACTAGGGCAAGACGAATTTTGCTCAAATATATGGGAATAAAATCAAGTTTCATAAGAGCTGTCAGCCGATTTGAGCCCTGATTGATGGGGAAAAATATATAGACCTTTCCATATTACCATATCCGCTCGTAAAATCTCTGTATCATTGAAACATTTGACTACTTTTGGCGTATTCCACTCGGCTGCGTTTGACTGGAGTTCACAGGGAGCGTATTTGATCCCGTTTGACAGCCTGCTGAATGTGAGCCAAAACTATTAGGGCATCCATCACTGTCCACCCGAATCTCATTTGACTTTGAAAATGATTTTATCTGCTTCATAAAAACGTGGTGACAGAAAATGCAAAAAAAATAAAATAAATAAAATGTGGTAAGCAAGTCAAGCATTACGGCCAGCTAGGTGGTCCAGTGTGAGATTGAAATTAGTGTCTAGTCTATGTGTTTTTACTTTACGCAGTCACAATTAGTAGTACTTAAAGGCCTTATATTACGCAAAATTGAGTAGTCTTTTATTATAAGTCTGTCTACATCTCCAAAGCTCAAAATGCTCTGTTCCACCTTGTGATGTCACGTAGTGGTAGTTTCAAATTAACAGCTACATTTTACCTTTAGTTCAGTAGAAATATTACACTAGTTTCTGAACTATGTTATAATGTTGTTTCCTCAGCATAAACAGACCTGGAGTTATGTTTTGTTTCATTCACACATGCTTAACACACAAATCCTGCATGTTTAGGCTCTGTTGAAGTGCAGGAAGTGCTCCACTGTGTTTTTAAACTCCATACACCTTCACTAGAATCATTTAGATGATTTCCACCCTGGAATTGCCAATCTGTACTGAACTAAAGGTAAAAAAGTAGCTGTTAAATTAAAAACTACAACTGCATAACATTACAACGTGAAACAGAGCATTTTAAGCTTTGGAGATGTAAACAGACGAATAATAAAAGGTTACTCAAATATGTGTGAATGAAACAAAACACAACTCAAGTTATTTTGCGTTTTAATTTTTGCTTTCCTCATTATACTAGAATATGTGCCATTCATAATTTTGAGTAAAACTAAATGAAATGTGTGTCCAAACTTTTGACTAGTACTGGAACTATAATCACAATTATTTTTTTCCTCCCAAAATCAACTACAATAACCTTAGTACTAGCATCATTTCAGTGCATCGCGGTGTACTGCGTTGACTTGAGGCTGCCAGGAGTGCCAAGCTGTGCGTTAAAGATAAAGAAAATCTCCCCCCTTTTAGACCCCCAAACCTCTTCGGATGGGCCCCGGCTCAGGCCTCTGTCACCCGGGGGACGGTCGCTGTCTTGATCTGCTCCCCGGGACTGCTTTTGGGCCCTGACATCCCACAGTATCACCTCAGCTCACACATGGCTGACAGCTGCTGATGCTACTGGAGCTGTAAATGGCTTGTCATGGAAAAGGTGAAAAGAATGAGTTGTGTTGTGTGTACACTATTTTCTATGTTTCTATGTTCTATGTTATAATGTTGTACACACAAAAACCCTGCATAGATACGCTGAGTTCTTCTCTCAAATGGAAAACACTCTGTTCCACCTTCACTAGAATCATTTGGATCATTTCAGCCCTGGAATTCCCAATCTCTACTGAACTAAAGGTAACTTGAACTTGAAATCTGCCACTACATGACATCACAAGGTGGAACAGAGCATTTTAAGCTTTAGAGATGTAAACAGACTAATATAAAAGGTTATTCAAACGTGTGAATGAAACAAAACACGACTACAAACAATATAATATGGCTTAAAGCTCACAAGAGTCCATTTTTGCGTAATTTAGCAGCTTTAAGTTAGCAGAATATGAGTTAGCACTCAACTCACTCACTCAACCATTGAAATCAAACAAAAAAAAACATTTAAGCAACATGACTAATCTTGCTAATATAAGTAGACAGTTGTAATGAACTCTATTTGATATTAGAAATGCTCAAAACAAGTCCGCTGATGATTTATGGACTTAAAAAAGCTAGGAAACCCCTGGATTTACATCTGGTGGGTAACGACGTGTGGAAAACTCAAACTGAATTTTAATGAATTTCTGAGGCTACATGACCTTGTAAACAGGATGAATAAAACAAGCATGAAATATGTATTTACTACAGCCTTCAAAGATTTTTACATTGGATGCCCTGGATTGGGGCACAAACTTAAAGGGGGGCTGTTTTACTTCTATGGGGTATTAACTGCAAACACATAATATATAAAGATCACCATACCTTTTCTTGTTTTGAAAAAGCTATATTCACTGAAAACAACGTATTAACATGTTTTATAAGTTTCACTTACGTTTTTGAAGCTCTGAGTCTCCCCTTCCTTTGCTCCCTGTGTTGTTACTCCCCCTTCAGAGCGCTATCACAACACCATGATATAATGTTGTTACTCTCTCAAAAATAAGCCTGTAGTTGTATTTTGTTTCATTCACACGTTTACAAGTAACAAGTAACAACTTATTATAGAACGCAGCAGCTCGGCTTCTCACTGGTTTTAACAGACAGCAACACATTCCCCCTGTTCTAGCTTCCCTTCACTGGCTTAGAATTGATTTTAAGATTTCACTGATCACTTTTAAAGCTCATTTAGGTCTTGCACCAAGTTACATTTCAGCACAGCTAAACTTTTAACAGGGTTAAAAGTTCTGATCTAAGGCTGCCCTAGATCCTTAGATCCTCAGGCAGGTCCCTGTGGCTGTTCCAAAGTCCAGGCTCCAGACGAAAGGTGTTGGAGCCTTTTCAGTCCGGGCGCCTCAGCTTTGGAATGACCTGCCTGAGGAGTTAAGGTTTGCACCATCAGTATCTTCTTTTAAATCACTTCTTAAAACTCATTGTTATTGGTTGGCCTTCCTTTAGCTGGTTTTAGCTAGAATGTATTTATTATTTATTTTAATTCTATTTTATTAAATTATTTATTATAATTAATTGAATTGATTGCTTCATTGTCTGTTTTTGTTTGCTTTCTGTGTGCAATTTGTATTGTTCTTTGCTGCTTGTACAGCACTTTGTAAACCTTGTTTTAAAACGTGCTTTATAAAGAAAGATTTATTTATGAGTCTGTCTGCATCTCCAAAGCACAAAATGCTCTGTTCCACCTTGTGATGTCATGAAGCGGTAGTTTAAGTTAATAGCTACTTTTTATCTTTAGTTCTGTAAAAATGGGCAATTCAAGCTGTGAAATCATACATATGATTCTAGTGAAGGTGTACGGAGTTTAAAAACACAGTGGAGCACTTCCTGTATTACCACATGACATCATCAGGTGGAACAGAGTGTTTTCTGTTTGAGAGAAGAAGTCAGCCTAACTATTTGTGTTAAACATGTGTGAATGAAACAAAACACAACTCCAGATCTGTGTGTGATGAGGAAACAAGATTATAATTCGAATATAGATTGTTAAATTACTCAAACAAGAACAGATGACATTTAAAACCTCTTCAGGCATGTTTTTGATGAAGGAACATTATAACATGGTAAAGAGCTTAGAAAAATCAATTCGCATAATATCCTCTCTTTAACACCTACTCCACTTTCCCCCTCTTATTCTCCTCATCATCATCACTGTGCCCAACATCTGACAGCACAAGCCAAACCCTGTAAATTCCGCAGTACGGCTTTACGGCGAATGAGCCCGGACACCTGCTTAAATCCCTTATCTCCCGTTATAAAGACCATCTCTCCAGCTGAATTCCGCGCTAATGGGGACGAGGGAGCTGGTGAACAGCCACTGAGCCCATTTCAAAAACTCACACGTACACTGAGCGCGCTCCGTACGGCCAATTAGTGCGCCACCGTAAGCCCCCGCAGCTGGAGGGGAGGCCACATCGAAAAATTAGAGTAGAGACAACAACTCAATGAATCGCAATTTGCAGTTCCTTCCATAACAAGTATTGGTAATAATTATCGGTTGTTTTCAGATACTAGAATGTGATGATGTCCCAGATAGTTTTTATGATGCAGAAATTTCAAACTTCGATACGATTTCGATACCACGGTGATAATACTCTCTGATCTTCAACATTTAAGGTGCGTTGTGTAACTTTTCAAGTGGAGGGTCCGTCAAATGGTTTTCTTCGTGGAGACATTAATGCTTTGTCCGAAATGTTTCACAATATGGCGTTAACCCTTTCTATCTTCATGGAGACCAAACCAGACCAAGTTACAGGTCAGATCTGTGGAGAAGCAACCCCGCTCACAGTCAGAATGCCTGTTTTTCAAGGTATTTCTGACTTATAAAACCTGTAATTGAAAAAATGTAAGGCAGAGCTGTTTAATGTCATACTGTGGAACATTCCTGGCAGAGCAATGATATATCCATAGAAACAAGCAGGTCAGGATCATTCTAAAGCTACTCAGGAAAGGTTCATTTCTGTCCCGTGAATGTGACTTTTTCCGTATCGATACCTGCTCAAACGAGTAACTAGTTTCAAAACTCATTTTAATATCAGATTTTCGATTGTATTTTTATGGAGAATTGTCGTGTGGGCGCATGGACAGAATCTTACAGCTTACCGTAAGGAGGGTTCGAATAGGGCCCAGGAGAGATCACTAAATTACTCAAACATGCATGGATGACATCTAAAACCTTTTCAGGCACCTCTGTGTAAATGATTCAACTCTTAATTCAGTACAAAATGATAAGATAAGTGAGTACAGTTGTTTAATTATATTGTAATTAAGACTAGAGGTTCACTACTTAACCCAGCGTGTTGCGTCACACATATCAGATCAGGTTTTCTCCATGTTTAAATATATTTAATTATTCTGCAGTACATTCTGTGCCAGACGTATGACTCATACACAGAACTGATACTGGCCAAGTATTGATCCTTGGAAGTAAAGTACTTCCATAAAGACAGATAAAACTTGAATTTTATCTGTCTTTTTACATAGAAATACAAAAAAAACCCACCAAATCTTCAGCTAACTAACTCACTCACTCACTAACTTCTCCGGTATTGGTATCGTCCTATATGATACGATTCACAGATACTGATACTCAATACCAATAATCAATGCTGATTTTTTTTTTTTTTTTGTATTTCTGTATTTTTACACATGTAACAATTGAATTTATATACCAGATAAATACATGTTAATATTATTTTTACAAAAGTGAAGTTAATTACATTAGTTGGCCTCGCTATGGATTTTAAAGGTGCACTGTGTAACTTGTCCAGTGAAGTGTCCATCATCTGCTTGTCTCCATGGAGATATGCCTAGAATATTCCACAGTATAGCCATAAACTTAAGAATCGCCATAGAGACTTGTGAGCCAAATCACAAATTAGATTTATGGGGAGGAATAAATAACATCTGACTGATTAGTTTAATGCCGTACTGTGGACAATTTAAACCAAAGCCTTATTATCTCCATGGAGACAAAACATGCAGCGAAGCCCCTCCAGAAAAGTTGCACGGTGCACCTTTTAAAAGATCAGTGTCTGCAAATATCGGTTATCGGCCACAGCAGTAGGCCAAATGTTGGATATCAGTATCGACTCAAAAAAATCCCTATTGGACTATCCCCATCAACACTATCAACCGATTAACAGACTAAACGACTATATCAGGAGTCCTAACCACTGGTCCGGGGTCCAAAACCAAGCCGTGAGCCAGAGTTTATTTCTTTTTTATAGTCTACCACCATATTTGTGTGTTTTACTAAAATATAGTGCAAATTAACCTGGTAAACACAAGTATTAAGACCATTTTTTATGGTTAAGAGTTGTATTGTATGCATTTTGCACCGTTATTACTGGCCTTGGCCCCCTTCTCCGGTCCCTGAAAAATGTCCTTATAAAAAAACATTAGGGACTCCTGACCTAAAAGAGTACAACCGAACAGTGCAGATTTCATACATCAGACTACACATACATAACTGAAAAAGGGGTGATTTCAGGAGCAAATATGATTCACAAATATTAAAAATAACAGATTTAGTAGTAGACCGTGAATCATCAGTGACTCATGACAGAAAGACTGGAAAAAATATAGTAAAATCTAAATTAGTTTGACAAACATTGCCATAGGCTATTTTAGGCAATGAGGCACTGATGGCTATTTTATATTTCTGATTAAAAAGTACACTATGTAGCTTTTTGGTTGGGTCTGTCACCTGCTTGTTTCTATGGATACATCATTGCGCTGCCTGGAATGTTCCACAGTATGACATTAAACAGCTCTACCTTACATTTTATAGGTAATTTTATAGCTCATAGGTGGTTTTATAGCTCAAAAAATACCTTGAAAAGGAGGCATTCTGACTGTGAGCGGGGTCGCCTCTCCACAGATCTGACCTGTAACTTGGTCTGGTTTGGTTTCCATGAAGATAGAAAGGTTTAATGCCATACTGTGAAACATTCCAGAGAAAGCAATAACATGTCCATAGAGGAAAGCATCTGACTGGCACTCCACCAGTCTGACACACAATTACAGATTGCCATAGGCTACATTAGGCAATAAGGCTAACAAAGTGAATAACATTTTTATCCCCCTTGTACTGACGGCTTATTTATATTTCTTACTTAAGGGTTTTAAACTGGCTTTCAAAATTAATTTCATAAAAATGACAGAATTTTAATTGGTACCAAAAATAGTCCAATTATCACTGCAAAGTCTGAACTCTGCTCCAAACCACATGCTTTTCCTGACAGGACTGTCTGTAGACCCTCAATTTGAAATAATATGATTACAATTTGATTAATTGCACACTCCTTCTTCATGATCAGACCATGCCAGTCCAAACCAAACACAAGCTCTGAAAATGAGACTGTTTTGAGTGTTTTTGGGAGTCTCATTAGAAAACATGACCATGTGTAACACAGTTTAGCATAGCCCACTATAAGTATAAAATGCTAAGTCCTGTAACCATGGAGACCGTGTAACAGGCAAGCTAAGGAGCTAGTTATGTACATTTGACATGCTACACCATATGTGGC
The DNA here is from genome assembly GCA_029959045.1 of Taenioides sp. WSHXM2023. Classification (NCBI taxonomy): domain Eukaryota; kingdom Metazoa; phylum Chordata; class Actinopteri; order Gobiiformes; family Gobiidae; genus Taenioides; species Taenioides sp. WSHXM2023. Next base: position 31,365,945 of record CM057090.1, read on the forward strand.
AGCAAATGTGGCAGAAGACCTTCCAGAAGAAACACTTTGAGGGAATGGTCCATTTCATCACCAACCGAAACACAAGAGCAGAGTATGAACGAGGCAATTCCTGTTGTGTTCACCCAGTTCCCCCTGGACACTGCTGTGGTGCTGCAGGACACAGAGGAGGGACACTTTTGTCCAGAGGGCTCTTCCTCTCCTCAAACTGCCCTCCTGTTAAATTGCACTGAGACACTATATCCACTGAGAAGAGCAGTGTAAATGTTGCTGCAGCAAAACTTTAACTTTCCTCTGGATCAATATCTCTTTAGCACATTTTTGCCATCAAAACTCACACAGTGGTCATGTGTTTTTCTATGACCACAGAGAATCACTTTGAGTCATCTTTTATCACTTATTTTCAAGACGCCAGACTGCTGATCAACTTCCGTTTTCACCGCCACTGGTACAGGCCCAGTCTTCTGTACTTACTTTGTTCTCCAATTTTATTTTCTTAATCGGTGATACACGTAGGATTCAACCTGTAGTCATGTTGCTACAAATGAAAAAAAAAATAAAAAAATCAGCTGCTGCTCTATTGTGTCTTGTTTCTTTTATTAAGTCGTTTCAGATGAATATTGAGATTTAAAATGTGCAAATTATAACATAACGATCCACGGGTGTCATAGATTAAAACTATATAGCAAACACAAGCACAGTAAATCTTTTTAAAGCAAAAATGTTGCTTTTAACAGGAAGCTGAAAGTATTTGTATATGTGTGACTCGTACAGTTTAAGCGTGTGCATAATCCACTCTTCTAAATGTCAGTCCAATCTCTCAGGGCAACCCTATGTAGATCACTGCACCATGGATTCAACAGCCAGAGGACACGTGGAGCTTATCTAGTATTGACTTTTTACAGTAAAGCGTTTTTCAGCTTATAGAACCTATTGTTCCTACACTTCTTTGTCAGACGCTGTTTTTTATGGTAGCGGTCTGGCCCCGTGAATGAGGTGTATGGATAATTGCGCTGCAGTGGGTAGATTTGTATGTTTGTGAATGAGATTTTCAGGCACAAACATATGTGTTCAACAAGCTCAGTACATTCACAACCAAATGTGCAAATTCTGCTTTCGCTGTTACGACTACTGATGAGAATGGAACTAAAAGGACTGGGCTTTATCAAGAGTGAACGTAGCCAGAGATTTGGTTCAAAACAGGCGTATGTTGATCAAACCTTTGTAACTTGAGAATATAGATTACATTTGTCTGTGTATGGGTTAAGGAATCCAGCATTTTCATGTCTATTCTGATTTCGATACCCGATATCAATCTATACAAGTGCACAGACAGAATTTATTTCCGTAAAACTAAAAAAAAATAAGACAAAACTGATCCAAATGTGTGTTAGTTGTTATTTTTACATCAAGTTATTACAGAACAACTTTGTAAAAATAATAGTTCAAACATTATGAGGCTTTCTGGATTCACTACAACCAGTAAATAGACTTTACATCAGTTTATCTGTCCAAACAGGATATCGACTGAACCGATATTTGCCAATATCCTGTACCAGTGTCAGATCGGTGACCCTAGTGTCGGTTCAATGGATTTTTAACTAAATTTAAAAAAAAAAAAAAAAAAAAAAAAAAAAAACATATAAAGGATTTTTTTTTTTTTTTTTTCTTTAAAAAAAACCTGAAATGTTTAAAGATGGGGTATTTTACTTCTGTGGGGAATTAACTGCTAACACATAACATATTTAGAATACCATGTTTTGAAAATGCTATATTAGCCGAAAATAATGTAGAATCTTACAGCTAACCGTAAGCAGGGTTCGAATAGGGACTGGGAGAGATTACTGAAAATGCATGGATGACATCGAAAACCTCTTCAGGCATGTTTTTGATGAGGAAAGATAACATGGTAGCAAGCTTAAAAAAAGAAAAAAAAGAAAAAGAAAAAATAGATTTTGCATAACACACCCTCTTTAACGGTTTTGTTTAGCTGTGCGTATGACTGAAAGGTTTTCATTCTGCACTCTTCTCTCTCATTTAATGTCATGTCACTTTCTCTTTTTTAATTTTATGATGATTATTTATGTTTTGATTTGTTTGTATTGTGATTTTAACATATTTCTTACTCTATAAAGCACTTTGAATTACTGTGTACGAATTGTGCTATACAAATAAACTTGCCTTGCCTTTAACATCTGTCTATGCAAATGAAAAGAAAAACGGTTCAGTAGTTCCTAAACAAACTTAAACATTTCTTCCATTTACACCGCAAAGCTAAGCTAGCAAATAAAAAATAAATAAATAAAAAATATTCAAATCAAGACTAGCAATTGGGCTTTTTAATGAATATAAAACCGCTGATTGTTTTGGCTGTGCTGGCTGGATTTTCCTTGATTAATTTGCCCGACTCTTTTCAAACATGATACGTAAACACAAATCGATGCACATGGCAAATTAGCGGACTATTGACTGCTAAGCTCTTCAACCGCCGCTTAAAAAATGCATGAAATCAGAGTGGCTAATTACTCGCAAGCATAAACATGATTAGCTTGTATCATGGATGTATTAGTGCGCTATAATAACACAGCTGGGGTCCTGGACGAGACACCGACATGTTCATTTGAATTAAAATGGAGGTTGTGCATTTGTTCAGCCTATAGAAAAGGTTACAGTGCTCATTTGCGGCCCTGGTTTTCATAGCGTGGCAAATTAGCGATGTTATGTAGGTGACATAATGGGGGTTTGAAATTAAAGGTCTTATGTTATGCAAAATTGATTCGTGTGAGTTTTTTGTCGTGTTATAAATATTGTTACCTCATTAAAAACATACCCGGAGTTGTGTTTTGCTTCATTCCCACATGTTTGAGTAATCCATTTTTTTCTAGTCTGCTACATATCCAAAGCTCAAAATGTTCTGCTCCACCTTGTGACGTCATGATGTGGTAGTTTTCAAGTTAACAGCTACGTTTTATCTTTTAGTTCAGTACAGATTGAAAATTCCAGCGCTGAAATTATCCAATTATCTAATTCTGATGAGGATGTATTGCTCACTTCCTGTATTACTACATGACATCACAAGGTGGGACCAGAGTGTTTTATGTTTTTGTGAGAAGAACACAGTCTAAATATGCAGGATTTGTGTTTTAAACATGAATGAAAGAAAGAAAACACAACTCCAGGTCTGTTTTTGAGGAAACAACATTATAACAAAGATCAGAAAATGGCGTAATATGAGCGCTTTTGATGGTACAGTAAATTTCCCGAGGTGCACCTGCATGATTCAATGGAACGTTAAAACCGTACTTCTAAAAAGTTACATACTGTGGCTTTAAAGATACTGAAACAAAGTTCAGATCAGTCTACAATCGAGTCGTCTACATGTACAGTATTTAAAGATCAAGCAGAAAACCGTCATATGACCAAAGACGAGCTAGTCTCAGTGCGTCCTCAGTAACAAAAGAGCTCCACTGTGGACAGGGCCATCCCTGCTGACTCCCTTTCATTTACTCACTTTTACAAATGCGGAAATACCACTAGCCTGTAGCGCTAGCCTCAGCTAATCAGCGCAATGCTAGAACCTCCTCCAGAAAAGCTACATAGTGCACGTTTAATGCTGTACCTTTAAAATCATCTTTTTATGCTTTATGTTATGACGCTTTTCCCTCATAAAAAAAAAAAAAAAAAAAAAAAAACCTCTTTATGCTTAGCTGTAAACCGCCCACAAGTCTACATCATGTTGGGGAAGATCTCTTGGCTTTCAAACAAGTACTCCAAGAAAAAAATCAAAAATCTACTGTTTGTTACATCTTCCTACATCTTTTGTTTTGGTTCTGATCCTTAAAACGCTTTATAATTAAACGCAAACAATAGACTGCGGTCTCATTTTGGCCTCGAGAGCAACTTCTACAACACATCTGCACTGCCCAAGACAAAGTTTGCTCAAACACATGGAGAAAAAAAAAAAAAATCACTTTAAGGTCGTCCGTCCCTTCTCTGTTTTGATTTGTTCAGAGTATTCAAACCCTCCTAAACCTCCCACACGTCTAGATCATCCACACTCCCAGACGACAGTTCTCCATAAATATACAAAAACATGATACAAAACTGTACACTACAACTTCACAAACCTAATACAATGTTCAGTAGTTTCATTAGCGGGATGCAAGCGATTGTAACATGATAGCGCTGAGAAAAACAAGGCAAAAAAAGACAAAAAACAAGTACACGGTGGGCTGAATATGTTACATGATAGCAGTTAATACTCCACAGAAGTACAACACCCCCTCTTTAAAGTGCCCTATAATAGAAGCATACACAAACTCTCTGGGCCCATCAGCAGACACTCATTCTGGTCTAGTGAATGTAATAAAATAGTTTGGATTAATTAGCTGCCTTTGCTAAGAGGCTTCTATTTTACGACTGGTTTCGAATTGCGCGCTCATGCAGGTTAAGTGAGTCAAGTGGCGAGGCAGGGGATAAGCAAATCAATTACTCCAAAGTTGGGACACATTTTGCAGTATCTTGTAAATAAATGGGTGCTTTTTTTCTCTGCTGTATGGTCTGCCGCCTGCTTGTCTCCATGGAGATGCTATTGCTTCACCTGGAACCTTCCAAAGTGATCGCGTTTGCTCAATTACACGATTTTCTGATCTATGTTATAATGTTGTTTCCTCATCATAAACAGACCTGGAGTTGTGTTTTGTTTTATTCACACATGTTTAACACACACATCCTGCATATTTAGGGTGTCTTCTTCTCTCAAATTGAAAACAATTTGTTCCACCTTGTGATGTCATGTGTCAATACAGGAAGTGCTCCACTGTGTTTTGAAAACTCCATACAACTTCATTTGTATCATTTCAGTCCTGGAATTGGATGGTAAAAGGTGCTGTTAACTTGAAAACTACCGCATCATGACATCACAAGGTGGAACAGAGCATTTTGAGCTCTGGAGGTGTAGACAGACTAATAATAAAGGATTACTCAAATGTGTGAATGAAACAAAACAGAATTCCAGGTCTGTTTTTGAGGAGGTAACAACATTCTAACATATTTTAAAGCTCACAAGAGTCATTTTGTGTAATATAGAACCTTTAATGTCAGACTGTGGAACATTCCAGGCAACATAACATCTTCATGGAGACAAGAAGATAGTGGGTAGTGCAATCATGCCTCAGTCTTCCATCGATGTCCAATGTTGTTGTTAACTAGTGCTGTCAAAAATGTTGCGCTATTAACGTGTTAACGCAAAACAATTTTAATGCAGTTATTTTCTTTTATCGTGAGATTAACGCTCTTTGTGACCTGTTGAACTATTTTTTTCATAATCTGTGGCCACTGCTAGTAATGTTAGAAAAACTACAGGCTCCAGCTGTAAACAGGAAGGAAAACAATTTGTACGAAACTGAGAAGTGGAACATCGAACACAAAAGTTGCCTCACTGACAATTGTTATGGTTTGCAATAAAAAGCGGCGTCAGTCCACTTTTCATGTTGATAAGAGAATTAAAATAATGATTCAAGGGCCAAAAATGGGGACATTCATGAGATTAATCACAATTAAATATTTTAATCGATTGACAGAACTATTGTTAACTAAAAAACTTACAAGTGGAACCAAACTTCTCATTCTTTGTTGAAATTCAAGGGCGATCTGCCAACACATTATTGAACCGTAGCTGTGCTCAAGTGTAAAACAATTTAAAAGTAACAATGTGCTGTCCCCTGATAGCTGAAAGAATGCCGTTTATGAAATAGAGGAAAAGGAAAATGTGGATTGCTGAACAATAAGCGCATATAATAGAATGTGAGAGTGGTTTCAGCCATTATCTCTTCACTGCCTTAAGGCCTCTCATTTGTGTTCATCTCGTTGTCATATGATACAAGAAGTCATACAAGAGACAGCCACACCTAGACTATGTGGTTTACGGATCTCAGAGTTATTAGTGGTGTTATTAAAGACGCACTGTGTAACTTTTCTGGAACGGGGTATATGGGACGGGGCATTAACACAACTGGGGAAGCTCTCTTTGATTTCAAATGAAAACTCCAAGAAAAAACTCAAAAATCTAGTTTGTTACATCTTCCCTGTCCACAAATGCACAAAGCGCTTACCTTCTACATGTTTTTCACAAACTAAATAGTCTGTATTGATGCTATGTTTGTTTTGGTTCACTTGGGTGCTCGCCCTTTGGCTTCTGATGAGTTTGTGAACTGGCAAATATTGTGAGAATCTGTCTTGCTAATGCAGAAAAAACAGCCGGGCAAGTAGTTTGGACACTGTGTTGTGATTGGATTTATATAGCCCCTATATGCATTCTAAGCATCCTCATTCTTTATTTCAGAGGCCAGAGTTTTGTCATCACGGTAAAGCGGTAAATAACAACTGGCATATTAACAGTGCACTTCCTAATCCTTAAAATGCTTTATAATTAAATGCAAACAGTAGACTGCAGTCTCATTTTGACCTCAAGAGCAGCTTCTACAACACATCTGTACTGGCAAAGACAACGTTTGCTCATACACATCGAGAAAAAAAAAAAAAAAATCACAGGCACTTTAAGGTCGTCCATCCCTTTTCTGTTTTGATTTGCCAGTGTCAGCTCCATTTTTTCATCAGGCAAACCAAACGTCTCTAACCCCCTCTGAATGCTTGCGTTTTAGAGTACCAGCCTCTGATTTATGTGTTAAAAAGGGAAGTTTAAAAGCAAGACGCTACGGGTGAAACCGAGTGTGAGATTAAAGCCCACTTCCCCTCCGCCCTCGTTGCTAAACGATCTGAGGGCTGTAATTAAAAAATGCACTTTGCTTTTCCAGCAGCGGGCCAAAGAGCGCACACTAAATTACAAGTGGTAGACGCTTAACTAATCATTCGAGTGTTTTGGCTAATATGAAAGTAACGTCATAAATTAAGAGTGGCGTTTCTCTGCGTATCGATCGGGGCGGATTGTGGGGCCGATGGAAGCGCAGGCCAGTTATTGCATCATTATTTGGGCGCGTTGAGGTTAAGGTGGATTTGATTGTCCCTGTGAGGAAATTTGTCCTCTCTTTGATTGGTGAAAAAGAGCAACTCATGGGTGTAAAACTGAACAACTGAAGTGATAAGGGAACTGAACCCAGGACCTTGCTATAGTGCCAACTGCTTTGCCTCACAGAGATGGGCAAGAGTGTATTGATACTTTGCAGTGACGTCGCGCTGGGGGAGTTCTACTTGCATGTTTACGGTGGAATGTTTTGAAGACAAGCAAATATTTCACAAAAAAGTTTTAAGATCGTCTGAACCCCCCCCCCCCCCCCCCCCCCCCCCCCCAAAAAAAAAAAAAAAAAAAAAACAACAACAAAAAACAGTGTATTTTCAGGAGCCTGTCATCAATACAAGCGTCCTGTTGAACTGTTTGATTTTCAACAAAAAGGTGTTTGAGAGGGATTTGTTTAACAGTACAAATCAGCTCACATCCGCTGGTGTAATTCCAACTAAGCCAGTTTTCTCTGGTCAGATTGTGTTCAAATAAAACTTAGATTAAAGTCTACCTTAAGTAACAGTGCTTCAGACAGAGCTTTGCCCTCAGTTAGCATCACACCCCCAGTGAATGCTGATTACATCAGCTGCAAAAAAAAAAGAAAAAGAAAAAGTGTCTGTATTCAAATCTATAGAGTGGGTTATGTTGGTAATAATATGTTTTTTATTACAATGATCTTAAAGAACCGTATGTAAGATTTTGATTTTAAATTATCTAAACGTGACCCATCTCTATTGCTGGATAAAAGGTAGACATAAATCAGATATAGCTTTTACTATTAACAATTGTAATGCTGATTTACAGAGGTGGGTTGTATATTAATTTTTTAAAGAAATTGTACTTTTCAGAGTACTTTTTAGTGATGTAAAGGACTCTTGAATAAAGGTTGTGGTTTCTCTTCCCACTGTAAGTCTACAAGTGACAAAAGCTGTATGTGACAATATGAAATGATTTGAACATTTGTGTTTCTTGCTCCACTCCTGTGTCTGTCCTTTACCAGATTTTGTGCATGATTTAATGTTTTGTCCTTGTAATCACATTAACTTCAAATTATAAATCAGATGTTGCGTCCTGACAAATGATTCATACTCGAGAAGCAGTTTTCCCAAATACTTTTTACTCTTTCTTGAGCAAATTCTTGGACCACTTCTTCTTGAGTATTATTATTTTGAAGTAATACTACTCTTACTTGAGTACAATGGCTACTCCACCCACCTCTGATGATTTATTTAGTTAGAAAAACATTGGACATGATGGCCAAGCTGAGAACCCAGGTTCAGTTGTGACTGCATTTTTTAAACAGCAACGTACAGTCCCTTAAGCAGAAACCATTTACTTTTTAATATTTAATCAAAAGTCAAGTTTAAATGAGTTGTTTTTGCACTGAAAACAACCACACCATTAACATTAGCTCACACATAGTTGAATTTTCCAAAAAGTCTTTGTGGGAAATGAATGAGAAATGTACTCTGAGAACTTCGACGGACTTTGACTCTTATTAAAACAATTCAACACCTGAAAATGTCAAGAGTTCCCTGCGTAGTTTTCTCAGACTTTTCTTCACCTAAACAAAGCCATCTTCTCGTATAACACTTACAGCTGCTTCAAAGTGCAGCCGGTCAAGTGAACACTATTACCACTCTACTCTGCTAGGATCCCTGACCTTCTGTGGCAGCCGTCTAACCTGCAACCCAACCTCTGCCTCCTCGTACCTCCTGCTGGCCGGTCTGCACGTCTGCGCTTGACTCCGGAGTAATTAAGTAGCACGTGAAAAAACCTGGAGACTCACTGCTGTCTAATGAATGTGTTTTCTTCAGTGCCAATTAAAGCTTGATTACACAAATTAACTATTCCAGACCACTCTAATCACAGATGGCTCACACAGGTCTGCTACTGAAGCATGAAACCACCTGACCAGCCAGAACCTTCTACGTTCTGTTCGAATCCAAAAGGGACTGGAACCGGACAATACAGAGCAACAGTGACTGCTCGTACACGTTCCGGAAGTACATTTTCCATTATTTTTTCCCATAGAGTTTTAAAAAAAAATTCAAATATTAAAGGCACTTTGTGTAACTTTTCTGGTGGAGGGTCCATCACCTGCTTGTTTCTATGGATATGTCATTGCTCTACCTGGAATGTTCCACAGTATGACATTACAGCTCTACTTTACATTTATTCAATTACAAGTGGTTTTATTGCTCAAAAATAACTAGAACAGCATTATGACTGTGAGTGGGGTTGCCTCTCCACAGATCTGACCTGTAACTTGCCCTGGTTTGGTCTCCATGAAGATAGAAAGGTTTAATACCATACTGTGAAACATTCGAGACAAAGCCATAACATCTCCATGGAGATGGTCCATGCACCAAAAAAGTTACACAATGGACCTTTAAGACACAATTTCCACAAAAAAATAATATAATTCCTGATATACTGTATAAATTCCACAATTTAGTTTCCAGTTTTGGCATTACAGTTTTTATTTATTTGACATTTATTTGAAATTTTTTGTTGCCATTATAGTACTGCTTTTTGGAACATAAGTGTTGCAATTCACCAACCCGTAATCCTTTTTTTTGTCCAATCCAAATGTAAAAAAACTCACAAGATAATTTTTCTCATGTATCTTGTGGCACGAGCTCTTGTACCATCCTTACTAATATCCATAATGTGGTTATTTAACTCCAAAAAGGACCTCCATAGAGCACGAAAATCCTCTGTCGTAACTTGAAACAATCCAACATTTGTCTCTCAAATGCGGAAAACATCTCCTCTTCAAAATTCTCGTAAACTTCAGAACAAAATATATAATGTCTTTTACCTGAGATAAGTAATAGTTTGGTGCTTCGATTGTTTATTCTGCAAAAATCTGCACTATTTCTCAGTCCTTTATGTCGTCACGTTTGTTTTTGACGTGAACAGAGCGGTATATTTTTGAGGAGATAACAATATGATAACATGACTTAACGCTCATAAGAGTCAATTTCGTGTAATATAGGAGTAAATTTATATAAACACTAAATAAATAAAGCACACAACAGTTTTATTCAAATAATCGTTGGAAGACAGTTGACTTGTAGAAGTACTCACTGATCTGGATGACCTGCATTCTCATATAAATAACATAATCATACATGTATTATTTGGACTTGTAAGTAGATCTGTGCATTTTTAAAGTACTGCAAATACTTGAAGACAAAAAGAATACTGCAGACCTCTCCGTAGAGTTTGTCTTTCCCCTGTAGAGCATGTGAGAAAAGTTGAAAAGTTCAAATCAAACAGTTTTTAGTAGAAAAAGAATTATACATGATGGCGTTTGTGTTCTTTTCAGGTCAGGAAATCTGCACTGAAATGCAATGCTAACAGAGGGAGACGTACCAGAAACTAAAAGCAGAAAAAGTGAACTTGAACCGAGCTATTTATATGATTCAAACCGAATTTATTTTGCCTACGTAATTCATAACTATTCTCGTGTTTTGTTTGTAAATAGGGATTTATATGCACGACACCATAAAGAAGAATGCATGGATGAAGAGAGAAATCAGCCTAAATACGCAGGGTTTGTGTGTTTATTGTAGATGAGAAAATAGCGCAATAGGGGCCCTTGAACTGGCTTTTTTACTCATGAAGATGCTGTTTACTGGTACTTTTCTGTCCACATTGCAACAATTTTGTAAGCCCTTTTGTTGATTAAGACTACAGGCAGACTACGGCGGTTTATCACAAGATCAAGTCAGAGGTGAGGAATTATTAATATTATTAATATATTATTATTTTATAGTGATATCTGCTTTTTATGCTCAATCAGCCTCTCTTCTCAATGTAGCAAATATGGGAGAAGTGTCTTGCCCAAGGAAAATATCAAATTCAATGTGCCCAGAGGGGAAACCAACGTATGCACAGAAGAACATGCAATGCAATGGAATTACACCCAAACCCATTTACTTTTAGTTTAAGGCCTGGGTCTCCAATAGGCGGACTGTGGGCCAAGTCCGTACCCTGAGGGGATTTGAACCGGCCCGTATGACCCCTACCCCGATTTGAATGGGGGAATTCAGATATATAAGCTACTAACATTGGTCAGGGCCAAACTTATCAGCTCTATGAGTAATAAAAATGCCCACTAGGGAATATGAGTGTATATTATACCTCTCTTGGCATACAGACTTCAGTCAGGGTTGCGCATTTTGTTAAACCAAACCTTCCATTAAACAAGAATGTGGGGAGCAAGTGGAAATTCTGTTTATATTTGTTTGTCTTGTATTTAAAACACATTTAGAACAAATACATGCACACCATACAGGTATATACATTTTAGGTTTTTAATTAATTACATTTTACAAAGTCATATATTTACTCGTGTCAGTTTGATCATGTGACTTAAGCCTCGCATTTCACAGCAGAAGAATTTGACAGCGGTTCCCTGCCGAGTGTCTGAAATATTCAAGAAAGATACAGCGAGGTATTAAATTTGAACGACTGGCTACAGAAGAACAGCCTGTTGTGGATTTATTTACTACTTTCTGGGTGTACTACACACATCGACTGTATATATAAATGACTATACAGCGCAAAAGAAGGAGGCCGGAGCAGAGTTAGTATGCAGTTATTCTGATGGGAAAGACAAAGAGCATATTGGCTAAAAAGAGGACTACATTTCGTCCAAATGGAGTAAGTAAGAAAACCCGCTAGGCACTAAAGAAATAGTACTACTGTTACTTAATGAGATGCTTATTTCAGTTTGTTTCAAATAAGTTCTGGAGTCATTCTGTCACATTGTCATTGGTCAAGTAATAGCGTCTTTGTTATAGCTGATCATAGTGCGAGATAAGATTGAGACTTGCTCTTAACATTATGTGCATAAAACGGTTGTGTGGATGCCAAATTGAAGCTGAAATGCGCATTTATTATACTATGAAGTATACCTACCATTCCTAAGCTTGTTTGATTACTTATTAGGCTTTTATTTTCTCTGTTTGGTGAGTGATTTGTGTAACTAATAAAGACAGTTCAAGTGAGTCACCATTTCAAGAGCGAACAGACAGAGGAATTTTGTTTTATTTTGCCTGAGCACGGTATTATGCCTACGTGTTTGATTTGTTTGCAGACTGTTGCGCTGTGCAAAAAGGAAAATCTTAAGCGGCACTTCAACACTACTCATGCTGCTATTTTTAATGCCAGTTACCCAGAAAAGTCAGCCAGTCAGTGTGCACCCTTAGTAAATGGACATCTGCTCAAGAGAATGCTACTGCTGCATCGCTGACTGTGTCCTGGAACCTTGGGAAAGCGGGAAAGCTCTTTACCGATACTGAAATAGTAAAACAATGTGCTGTTGATTTTACTAGGTGTTGACTTTTGATGGCAAAATGAGGAAAACTGTTGTAGAACTATTACAGCAGGTAGACAGAGTATTTTATATATAGCACGTAATTGTGTAAAGAGATATGTTTTTCATTGGTTATATTTACAGTGCAGTTCTGTTGGTCAGTTGTTGATTTTGGTAAATAAAATATTGTCTATTGGCAGATTTTTTGTGGACCCTGGTTTTTCAATGCAGAATTATTTTGGCCCTCAGGGAAATTGAATTGGAGACCCCTGGTTTAAGTGAGACACCACAGGCAAAAATCATATTTATCATTCTTTTTTTTTTTTTTTTTCCTCTGGTCAGTTTGCTCACTCAACATATAATAAATACACGTTAACAGCAAAAATAGTTTTTAATGCCTGTTTTCAGTAACCTGTAAAAAATGTAACCTGGCTCTATTCATTTTTCAGATTCGCTTCCCAAATGACAACATTTTTACACATAAAAAGTGTAATGTTATATGAAAACATTACATGATGAAAATATGTTCTTTTTTATTATTATCATTTATGTCACTACAGAAAACGTTTCAACTTAAATGAATTCAATGTTAGGGATGTAACGATATCAAAATCCCTCGATACGATATTTTCACGATATGCATCTCACAGTTTGATATTAATTGTGATATTTTGTAGAGGTTAGCAAAATTGTGAATATGCTCATACGTTTTCCTTTTAAAAACCTTGTAAAAGGTTGAAAAGCCTTTGGAACAGTTATAAAATTAATAATTAAGATTTGAAAGTGCATCATAACAGTTATTTCTTCATGAAGTCTGCACCAAAGGATCATGGTCTATATGGTTTATGTAGTTCCCTGCACCCTGGCAAGGCAAAAAGTAATTCAGAGTGCTTTACAGAATAAGAAAGACATTAAAAAAAATCACAAAGACAGACATTAAAACCACCATAACTATTAATTTAAACAAAGAGACTTGCAATTTGATATATTGTGATGGCCTCTGATATTGTGAGACTTTTGACGATGCGGTAACACGATATTTCTGTTGTTACATCCGTATTCAGTGTCAGATCTTTTTCTATTCCTGCGAAGTGTCTCAAATTCCATCACTTTTTCAGCACACTGCAAAACCCACACGATGACTTATTCAAGACAAACGTTACTTAGCTTCTCCTTCAAAACACTGACTTTGTAAAAACCCAGGAAAAAATAGATGCTAAAAGCGAAGCGGCAATGTGTCATTGCTAACGCGGTGCCAAAAATAGTTGTAGATCTCGACGGCTGGCCGCGGGGCTGATTGTGCGTGTCCATGTGGGTGGTGCTAGCATTGTAGAGGCTATCTTACGGACACATCAATATTACCACTTAGCTAAATAAAGACGCTAATGTACGAGTCATGAAGTCTGCGGGGCTTTCAGGAAAACTCAAACGTGAGAATAGACACAGGGTACGATGTTTATTTCAGATGTTTCAGTGTTCGTGCAAAAAGGATGCTCGGAAAAGGCGATTATAAATTGATGTAGACTGAGAATAACTATTTCAGCGCACCTTTAGCCACAAACATGGGTGCAAAAAGTATGGCAAGTTCACCCAGTACCAAAGAAGCACCTGGTCACTTGGCATGTGGTACCTTTCCATTTGAGTCAAAGGGTCTGAACTAATGTTGTCACGATACTGAAATTTCAAACTTGATTTTGATGCTGAGGAATAAATTTGGTACTCAATACTGATTCTGATACCACAATGACAATAAAAAATGTCTTTCTTTAGACAATAGAATATAATTTTCAACATTAAATTGTAATACTTTATTTTATATTACCATGTGTCCTTATATATGTGTAATCCCTCAGTGGTCCAAGTAAGTTACATAGTGGTCCATGGACTCAAGATCATTCTAAAGCTATTCATCCATCCATTCATCCATTTTCTTCCGCTTAGCCGGGGCCGGGTCGCGGAGGCAACAGTCTAAGCAGGGACTCCCAGACTTCCTTCACCCCTGACACTTCCTCCAGCTCCTCCGGGGGGACCCCAAGGTGTTCTCAGGCCAACCGAGAGACATAGACCCGTGTCCTGGGTCTTCCCGGGGCCTCCTCCCGGTGGGATATGCCCGGAACACCTCCCGAGGGAGGCGTCCAGGAGGCATCCGGAACAGATACCCGAGCGACCTCAGCTGGCTCCTCTTGACGTGGAGGAGCAGCGGCTCTGCTCTGAGTTAATCCAGTGTGACTGAGCTCCTCACCCTATCTCTAAGGGAGCGCCCAGCCACTCTGTGGGCGAAACTCATTTCGGCCACTTGTAACCACGATCTTGTCCTTTTGGTCATTACCCAAAGCTCATGACCATAGGTGAGGGTAGGACCGTAGATTGACGGTAAATCAAGAGCTTTGCCTTTTGGGTCAGCTTCTTCTTTGCCACAACGGTCCGGTACAGCGACAGCATCACTGCCGACGCTGCACCGATCCACCTGTCAATCTCACGCTCCATCCTCCCCTCACTAGTGAACAAGACCCCGAGATACTTGAACTCCTCCACTTGAGGCAAGGATTGCCTCAAGAAGTATTCACGAAAGAACTTTTTTAGTACCCTAATGAGTATATAGTTTCAATACAAGTTTTAGTATCGATTAGTATCTGACTTTTGATACTTTTGACAACCCTAATCTGTACTATGCTAAGATATTGTTGTATTATGTATGCAAGTTTGACTAATCCTTTATTTTTTTCTCTTCGTTAAGCGCTAAGGGGTGCCAGCGGCTCAGTGGTTAGAGCAGTGGTCCTCAATGGATTAGGCAAAATACTTCACGCGCTTTGCCTGGAATGAATGTTGTTTGTTGTGTTATATAAATCCAGTGCATTATTAATTACATAAAACGCTTGGTTCCAAAGCTGATGGCATCCTAGGAAATGCTACGTAGGGTTGTTAAAGGTCCTAAGTTACAGAAAATGGACTGTGGTGAGCTTTGAACCATGTTAGAATGTTGTTACTTCATTGAAAACATACCTCGAGTTTCATTCACATATGTTTGAGTAATCCTGCAATATTAGTCTGTATATATCTAAAATTTTCAACATGCTCTGTTCCACTTTGTGATGTCATGTAGTGGTAGTTTTCAAGTTAACAGCTACTTTTTACGTTCAGTGTGTGGAGTTGTGAAGATAACGATGTACAAAAGTAAAAATACAGTACCTAAGTAAAATGTTTAGGTATCTGTACTTTACTTAAGTACATTTTGCAGTGGACACTTTTTATTTTTACTTCACTACAAGTACAGCTGTACTTTCTAGACCACTACATTTTAGATCTGGACTGAAAAGTAAAACGTACTGTTCTTTATGGTGTGAGACCTGCTGAAACGGCTGAGACTTATTTTTTAGCACATTTAATTTGAGTTAACATTCTAATTTTGAGCAAAACAAATACACAAACAGCTAGGAATTTAAGAAATCAATTCAGTCATTTAAAATAAGCAATTTTTTTAATCAAAATCAATACATTTGATGCTTTGATTTTCTATAAATCTCTGAAATACTTTTACTTTTTACTCTTTAAATACATTTTTAAACAGGTACTTCAATATGTTTACTTAAGTAGTTTTCATGTGATACTTTTACTTGAGTAATCTTTTGGCATCTTTTACCTAAGTAACAAAATGGAGCACTTCATCCACCACTATGGAGTTTAAAACCACAGTGCAGCCCTTCCTCTATCACCACCTGACATCACAAGGTGTATCTTCAACGTGCGTGAACCGAGATTAGAAAAATAGCACAGTATAGTCCCTTTAAAGTCCTTTCTCTCAGTTTGTCTCTCCTCTGCTCCCTGTCTATCTCTCTCTGTCTCTCACTCTCTCCATCCAGAGTTCAGGTGTGCCTAATAACCGTCTGAGTCCGTTTAATCCTCAGGTTGCGGGTTAGAAATGAGCTGTGTCTGCTTTAGCGTGACGTCCTTGCGCTTAATAAAGGCCCCACCGAAATCAAGGCAAGGCCGCTACAGCGCTAACCTGCACCACCGACCTGAAATGGGGTTAATCTGCATGCTAATTTATTTAAAGCTCAGGGACCGGGGGAAATAGAGTAATGTTGTCTGAAACTTGCAGGAAAAATAATGAACCACTGTGCTATTGATTGTCATTTTCTCACGCATAGAAATGTACTAGATTATGTTTTTTTTTTTTTTTTTTTAGGTTTCGCTTCAAGGTAATGGTGAGTTTTAGTGTGCATTGTTAAAAGCAGTGAATACCAGCTAGAAATTTGATGACAATTATTGAAATCGTTACACTTTGTCAAATGACAGACAATTTGCAGATTTCAGATTAATTTCTATTAACCTTTATGTGACAGTACAAATGAAACTTGCTCAGAGACAGTGATATGGTGATGTTAAAGCAAAACTTATATTAAAATGGACTTTTCAGAGCTTCTAGTTATAGTTTCCTCTCTACATTTACACTCTCAGTTGGATTTGGAGTGAGTAATCGCATATTTTCAAGACGCCAAATACTGTGATTTAAAACGTCCAGATTATAACGTAGCGATCCACGGGCGTCATACATTATAACTACTAGTATAAAGCAGGCATCTGTCTTTTTTTTAACTCTTAATGATCTTAATTATAATGATAATATAAAAATATAAGTGTGCATATAAAGATAGCCACTGAAAGGATTGCACAGTTCCTCCCAGTTGCCACTAGCCACATACTATACATTACTTGTATTTGTATATGTGTATTATTATTTTCTTTTAGCTTTCTACCATGTTATAAAATTGCTCCCTCATCAAAAAAACACGCCTGAAGAGGTTTTAGATGTCATCCGTGCATGTTTCGGTAATTTAGCAATCTCCATGACACAGAACTGGACACAACATGACAGACCTGATGGGATGTGCAGTAGTTTCATTAGCAGGATGCACACTGATTGTGTTGTGATACGCTCTGAACGGGGAGTGACTTAATATGGTCATATGCTGTTTTCTGTAGAAGATCATTTGTTTCATCACAATTAAATACCGCTAAATTTTCACACTGAATGTATTAACTGAAAAAAGATGTTTGAAGTATTTTTATTCTGAATTTTAGTTGCTGAAATTTTAGGTGTACATTTTAAATATTCAGCACAAATATTCTCAACAGTCAAAAAATTGCAGCAAAGAGCCAAGATGCAAAGACAAAAGCAATTGATTGTGTGTGACTATTTCCTATTGGCCATTCTCATCTGTGGGAGGGGTTTACACTTTAGAAATCAATACCCGTGTCTCATTTCGGGGTCTGCAGCCTCCGAGGCTGGTTTTCAGGCCGCATACGCCACTTCCGGCGCGACAAGGCCTGTCCCATTTCATGCAGCCTCTCAGGATGCAGCCTGAAAACCGGCCTCGTTTCCATGGAGATCAGTCTGCGAACGAAGGACATGAAAATGTATCCTTTGCGGCCTCAAATATCCCAGCATGCACTACACGCTACTTCTTCTACGGGAAAAAATGGAGTCCGCGGCTGCGTCCCCTACCAGCTGCAATTTTACTTTTAAATGTAAGTATTGGTTTACCTCGCCTACAATTCATTCTAAGTGACTCGCTACATGAAACTGTTCATAAACAAGTTCACTTAAGTTGAACTTAAGATGTTAAGTTAAACATATGTATGAAGGTAGTCGTTATGGTTATCGTTATTAGTGGTTAGTAGCGTTATCCCTTACACTTGTTTATTAGCTTAGCTGTTGTAATGTTGGATATTCTCCAGTATGTAAGAATATTTTTGTCTTCAGGGAACAAGGAGCAGACCACCCGACTGATCGAGCTGAGGCAGGAGAACGACCACCTGTTCACCGGGGCTAAATTCTCCGTGAACATGGCTTGGAGGTAAGTATTAAAACAGTGCTATATGCTCCTGTTAGATAATATAACATCAGCCATGAAAACTATATCAGCGCTGGCATTACTGCCATTTGAAAACCTTTTTCATTTGTACATATGTGAGTAGTTGTGAATTAACCTGGGTTTCCCCATTTATTTCCTATGTTATCCACAGCCTGTACTTCTGTGATTACTAAATGATGGCCGGGAAGCTGGTGATCTGAAAAGTATACTACACAATGTAGTACTATCATGTGTAGTAATGTAGTAATATCACAGTGGAGAACTAAACCTACCTATTTGTCAGTAGACAGTTGTTCACAAATAAGCTGGACTTATTAAGTGTTACTATCCATTATATCTCCCTTACAAAAGCACCTTGAAAACTGTAATTAAAAAGAAGACATAATTAACTACATAAATGAAAGGATAGTGTTTGCTGCATGGTTATTGAACAAATGTTTGCAGTAACACTAGGAGATCTGTAACAGATTTCATATTATATATAATTATAAATGTACTGTATTTATTATTATGTAAATGTGAATGTTTATGTTCTGTTTGACTCAGGACAATACTGGAGAAGTTAGGCCTGCAATAATAAAGGCTGCAAATTAATCATGCTCATATTGAAATCTAAATTGTGAAAATATGTGTGGGATTCCTCTATTAATTAAGATGTTTCGATTTATCTAAACGGCCTTTGGATCTGAATGTATATACACTGAACCAAATTTAACTGTAATAGTTTTGTAGTTTTCTTAATGTGTGTGTCATTACAGGTTTTCACTCTGCAGGACAGGACTTTGATCAATCAGACATAAGGCCCATTCTGCTCTTCCTCCTCCAGAAGACAAGGGACACATCACACTGAGTGGTCCAAGTGCACTGGGTCATGTCTCCACTGTCCATGCTGACTGTAGAAGACCTGTGGGGTCTCTGGTTGCATCAGGCCTCCCTCCTGCACGTGCTGCTGCTGACCTTAATGTGTTCTATTAGTGATGTTTAGGTTTAACTTCTAATTTCCTGCAGAAGTAAAATAGTCAAATGGTAGTTTCTTTGCATCTTAGCAGAGGAGCACCTAAACATCTTAATCACTGAGGAAGTGTCACATGATAAATGTGGCCTTATATGACCTTAACAAGTGTGTGAGACAAAACTGAAAACATATCATTTGCTCATATGTTTATTTGAATGTTTTTCAGTCTATACTGACATTTGAATCATGGTGAAATGTGCCACTTATTTGATGTCTCTTTTGACAGTAATTAATTACATGTACTATAAGAATGTACTATTGTACTGCAGTTAAGCAGTGGTAATCCACCTGATCATATTTTGCAAAGATAATTTGTTCATTTTGGACTGTCACCTGCTTCAGCAAAAAGGGAACAGAATTTGAGAGTTCACTGACATACAGCTGTTTTTACTCACCTATTATTGCATTGAATGTGTGTAATGGGTTCAGTGTTTTAACATTATGATAAAGTATTTCCAGAAGTTCCTTTGAATGTTTAATAAACCATCTTTTCTCAAAGGAGAGATGTCTTTCTTTATAAACTGATTTAAATGCATTCCCTGTATAAAGTTAATCCTTGGTCAATATAGAAATATTTAATAATGATAATAATAATTAATAATGCATATCTCATCACTGTATTTGAAACTTTAAGGTAATTTAGCCTATTTCAGATCTATCCCAGAAATATAACAGTTTTGTTTTGCAAAAGTTAAAAATACGTTTTCGTTTTAGCCACAAGATTTGGATGAGAATTATTAGAATAACTTGGTGTCAAAATCTGATAGTTCAATTACCCAGGCGTAATCTTTGTTATTGATCCGTGTGCGTAATCTGTGTGGTGCGTGTTGTTAGCATTAGCGTTAGCAGCATGTCTCGGTTGCTGGGCGACGGGAGCGGCTCCGTGGGCTGGGCCTGTCCCATTTCGCCAACGGCCATGCGGTCTGCGGAGGCTGGTTCGAAGGCTGCATCCTTCACAGCCTTCGAGGCACCGGCCTTTGAGGCTGCAGACCCTGGAATGAGACACTGGTAATGAGATGAGGTTTTGATGAGGTTAATTCTGACCAATCAGACTCGGTCACTGCACCATTTCCTGCTTGTTTCTAAGTTAGATCGGATCACTCTGGATCGACTGCTTAGGCCTTGGCATTTTGGATCCTTGCTGTGAATTTCGACTGTTGAATTTGAGGGCTTGAAAATATATGTGCTGAATATTTAAAAGGTGATTTATACTTTGAAAATGTAATATTAAAAATTTCATTCAGAATAAAAATAATTCAAACATGTTTTTTCAGAGTTAAAAATGAAACAAGTTATCTTCCATAGTTTTCACCGAATATAGTGTAACCCACATTTAATAAAGAGACTTTTATTTTGGTGGGTCCACTTCCTGTTCCGTTGCCCCAAACTTTCCAGTTCCTTTAAATTCACACAGTTTACTTCCCCTTCCTCTCTGCTGTGGCTGTGGCATGGTCTGTCAGCAACTTCAAACAAAATACCCGAACTATCTCAAACTACACATTTCACTCTGCATTTTAAGGGCCTCTGTACATGGCGGGCCGTGCACGGAGTATAACTCTAGCCCGTGAAAATCAAGTTCAGGTTTTTTTTATGAATGGAATCCACTTTCAATGGACAATAACCCACTTAAACTCAACAAACCACCAGATGGCGAGCTAGACAACTATGCGGTAGGACAAACTGTTCTTTTTCCCCGCTGCTTCTCGAACTGTGGATTATATGTGACTGATGAACCCTTGTGGAGAAAACCTGAGTATTTTTGTTTAAAGGACTCAACTTATTTCCACCTTTTTGAACTTTTGTGTACTGTTTTTGTTTCTATTTAATTTGTCAAACCTCACTTTAATATACATATATAATAACTACACTCCGGTTGTATGTGCTTCATTTACACCTTGGGCTTCTTCAAGAACCACTCTTCTGTTCCCACTAATATTCTTAGTCGCAGTCATGCTGCCTAGCCTTTAATTAGCGTTACAATAGCATTTTCAAAACAATAAAAAGTAACATGGTGATGTAAATATGTTATGTGTTAGCAGTTAATACTCCCTGTTTATCGAAGACATAAAAAAACAGATGTTACGGGTAAGCTAAAAACAACTGGACTAAAGAAAAGAGTGAGGGAAGAGGAGGGGCGGGATCTATAAGGAACGGCGTGATTGGCCTAACAGGTATCCACACTTAAGACTCCGCCCCTGCAGCCAGGTGTTCATACTCTGTGTGATGTCACCAACTACTTGCAATTGCAGAGGCCACTGACAGCAGCACAAACATTTGATTTTTCTTCTTTTTTTGACACCATATACACAGTTAAAATGGAAAAAAAGTGGTTTAAGTGTTCCATTTTAACCACTCTACGCTACTTGAAACCAATTATAAAACAACAAATGATTTCATTTAATTCTAGCTGGTGTAGCTTTTCCATTTCTGCAGTGTGTTTATTTCTACCTGCTGCAGTGGCTCTCCTCCTCCTCCTCTTCCCACCTCTCTGCTTCCTCCACTCTCTTCATCCTCAGTCCACTCCTGAACATATGGTGTTGTGATACGCACAGTCCACATTTATTCTGCTAACGATCTTCCACAACATCAGTGAATACGCAATGAGGAGCTGCTCCAGTAACTCCTCTGCATCTGCTCTACTCATTCTACTGCTGCAAGGTGTCCATAGTGATGTTGCGTCAATGAGCAAGGCACTTCAACCACACCACACCGCACACTCGGGTGATACGTTATGTTTATTGTTTTGAAAATGCTATATTCGCTGAAACGTATTCAGATGTGTTATAAGTTTCACGTTCGTTTTTGATGCTCTGAGTCTCTCCACCCTTTGCTCCCAGCGTTAAGTCACTCCCCCTTCAGAGCGTTATCACAACTCAATCAGCGTGCATCCCTCTAGTGAACCCACTGCACATGTTTTTGTATATTTCTGGAGAATTGTTGTGTGGGAGCATGTAGTATAATCGGAATTTGGACATTTTGAATCACTATTTGTAATGAAATGACTAAGCAACACAGCTGAATCCTATGTGTATTTGGTAAATGATAAACAGTCACATTTTTATATAATGCTTTTCCACCTTCAAGGCACTCAAAGAACTTTTAATTAGTTTGGAGAACGAAGTCAGAACAAAGCAGTGGGCGTGTACCGGTGCCGGTGAATTCAGGAGTTGATCGGCAAAATTGCAACTTGAAAATACGTGATTAAAGATTGCACATTGCAGCATGCATGAATCACTCCAAAAAGATATTCGTGCTGTGTTGTTTAATTACCACTTTGGTAATTAAAATGGGACATGGTTTCGAAGAGGAACTACACCAGATTTATTATCGAGTGATTGTGTACCTGTGAAGTGTGGCAGCTGTTAATTGCTTCAGAGCTAAGCCAGTGAGCGCAGTCTAGTGTAATGTTATTATGTTTATGGAGAATTCATGAATGTAGGTTAATAAGTGCATCCGGTGAGGTACTGAAGACTCATTTAAAAGGATTAGTATAGATTCTGAGTTCATGGTTAACAGTTCTCCATGTGTCACAATAAGAAACCACAGAAAAACTTGAAGATTTTGCTTAAAGATTTTGCTTTTGTGTAACTTTTCTGGTGGAGGGTCCGTCAAATGCTTTTCTGCAAGAACATGTTATTTCTTTGTCAAAAATGTTTCACAGTATGGCATTAAACCTTTCTGTCATCATGAAGATCAAACCAGACCAAGTTAAAGGTCAGATCTGTGGAGAGGCAACCCCGCTCACAGTCAGAATGCCTGTTTTTTCAGAGTATTTTTGAGCTATAAAACCACCTGTAACTGAATAAATGTAAGGTAGAGCTGTTTAATGTCATACTGTGGAACATTCCAGACAGAGCAATGACATATCCATAGAAACGAGGAGGTGACGGACCCCCAACCTTGTCTTCATATCTTGAGAAAGAGTACCTGCCTTTTGCTCAGTTTTGAAGTTGATGGGTGAAAGCGGATCGTCTTGACGACACCAGAAAAGTTACATACTGCTCCTTTACTAGAAGAGGTAAACTATTACTTTGCTTAAAATGACCTGCTTTTTACCCATGTTTGAAGTTAATGGGTGAAAGCGGATCACCATGGCAACATGAATGCAGATAAGGAAAACATACCATCACTATTTTAAAAGTAATTATTTAAGGTACAGTGCGTAACTTTCTGGAGGTGGCACGTTATGCAAAAAACAAAAACATTTTATTATATAGCTTATATTTTAGTACATTTTTTGGGGCTAAAAAGTTACATTCCATGGCTTTAAAGTTCTATATTATGCAAAGTTGACTCTAATGTTGTTAACCTCACCAAAGAAATACCTGGAGTTGTGTTTTGTTTCATTCACACATCTTTGAGCCCTTTTACTACCCTATTATCAGTCTAGCTACATCTCCAAAAGTCAAAATGCTTTGCTCCACCTTGTGACATCATGAAGCGCTAGTTTTCAGCTATCTTTTACCTTTTTTGTTCAGTTAAGATTGACAATTCCAGAGCTGAAATCATCCAAATACTTCTAGTGAAGGTGTGTGCGCATGAAACAAAAACCTAATTTTGCTTAAGATAAGATAAGATAAGCCTTTTGCTCATTTTTGAAGTCGATCAGTGAAAGCGGATTAGCATGGCGATACACATGCCAACGCGGTTTTAAAAGAAACATCTCCAATCTACCACTATCAAATTGCATTATTCATTTCTGTCTTTCCTATTAACAGTTTCGTTTTATTTGCATTTATTTCTCATTTCGTCTTCATAAATGGCGAGATGTATTTTTCTGTAATGTTGCTAGCATGTGCGTGGTAATGAGACGAACGGCAGCGGTACGGTGAGAGGAAGTGGAGAAGGATGTTAACGCACACACGGGGGGCGTATTTAGGGCAAATGTAGAACTCAAATGAAGCTGACTCCATTAAGACAAACTCGAAGCTTTTCCACTCGAAGCTTTTGGCATCGTCTGACTAAGCCCACTAACCATAATCATAATCTTTTTTGGTTTTATGGTCAATACATTTTCTTGAGGAACTCTATTCAAAATTTTCGCCTGGGTTGAGAATCCATAGGGCAGATTTGGGCAAAATTTTGTGCTTTTTTATTCTTTGTTTTAGAGTTGTCAAATGTATTGAAAATCAGATACTAATCAATACCAAAACTAGTATCAAAATGAACTTTAAGCAAGCGCGTTAATATTGAAAAAAAAAATCACATAACTAGATCCAAAATGAAATCAAAACTGTAGTATCATGCCAACAATAGTTTATTTGTTGTTTTGTACCAGCACTTTTTCTCTGTTGGAAAATGTGCGCCATGAGGCCTTACTGTGACTGGGCTTGCATCTCCACAAACCTGACTCTTACTTGTTTCCATGGAGATGTTGTTCCTTGGCTTTACTATTCCACAATATGGCATAAAGCATATCTCCATGAAGAATGTTCTGAAGTATGGTTTTAACTTTGTATTTGCAGTGGTCCTGAGTTATTCTTCACTTTCCTAAAGCCAACCCTAATTATTCACCGCGATTAAAGTATAATCACCTGCTAATGCTAACAACAACCAGTATGCTAACAGCGCACTGATGCTGTCAATAATATGTGTAACATGAACATTTTAATGTAATTATTGGGTCAAAAAGTATATTCATCCTAATAATATTTATATCACAGTACTTTACAGCCATATCACTTATAAAAAAAAAACAAAAAACACGTGATTGGCTGCTCTTTGGCCGACTGGCTAGCACACTGAGCAGTTTTAAACTTTTAACATTTTTGTCTTCAATTTTTAACTTAATGTTTTGTGGTTTTGAATTCCAGCATGTGCAGTTTCAAGGACAGAAGTTAAGGACTATTCGATTGTATGATTTGAGCCGTTTGTTTTTCCTGTTTCCATGGCGACCCTGCATTGAACTAGCTATGGGACAAAGAGGAGGGGCACTTTGGTCCTGAAAGCTCTTATCCTCCTCAAACCACTCAGACACTGGATCTAATGACCCCACCTGTTGAGTCGCACTTTTATTTGAGCTTTTCTATTCTATTCTATTCTATTCTATTCTTATCTAGCTATTTTTTATTGTATTTTACTGCTCATTGTGCTTAAATTGGCCCTCAGTAAATGTAAAGTGATATTGATTGATCAAAATCTGTAATAATTCTACAGTCAGAATTTCCTTGGAATTTTCTTGCACTTCACTTATATAAAAATAACAATTTCTTCCTCACTCCAAACCCAATGACCTTCCTAAAAAGATAACTGCACCAGCCCCCAAACAGATCAATATAAACAAACCAACGAAAACACCACGACAAAAATAATCTTAGCAGTAGTAAGTGAGAGACTGCGTGGGCTCCAGTTTAGAACTCCTGCCTCTACTGCCTTGAGAAAAGCAGCCAATTTACAACACAACCAGATGAGAATTCTCCACTCCCACAGAGCACTGCCATTCTAAACATTTTTTTTCTAAACAAACTGTGTACTTGGACTCTCCAGGTTTTCTCAGGCTAGCACACAGAGATGAATAAATGTATGCAAAGCTGAACTGGGTGCCAAGATCTGAAAATCAACTAGCAGAGGTTTTACGGGTACAATATGTCTTTCAGAGATAGTTTTTAAAGAGGGAGTGTTTTACTTTTATGGGGTATCAACTGCTAACACATTACCTATTAAAATCACCATGTTACCTTTTATTGTTACAGGACGTGCTAGAGGGGTGAGGAAAAGTTTATATGTCAATATCCATCCATTTATCTTATCCAGGGCCGGGTAGTGGGGACAGCAGTCTAAGCAGGGACTCCCAGACTTCCTTCACCCCAGACACTTCCTCCAGCTCCTCCGCAGGGACCCCAAGGTGCTCCCAGGCCAGGCAAGAGACATAGTCCCTCCAGCGTGTCCTGGGTCTTTCCCGGGGCCTCCTCCCGGTGGGACTTGCCCAGAACACCTCCCGAGGGCATCCAGAACAATTGCCCGAGCCGCCTCAGCTGGCTCCTCCGAGCTCCTCCCGTGTGACTGAGCTCCTCACCCTATCTCTAAGGGAGCGCCCAGCCACTCTGCGGAGGAAATTCATTTCAGTCGCTTGAATCGAGAGCGTTGCCTTTCAGCTCAGCTCCCTCTTCACCACAAAGGTCCGCCTGTCAATCTCACGCTCCATCCTCCCCTCACTCCTCATCAATGTATCGTGTGTTACATTTTTTGATATATGATACAATTGGTTGCTCTTGTGGCTGACTGCCTGGCGCACTGTTGTGTCTCAGGACTTCACCAGGCTCTTCCTGGACAGAAAGAGCCTATCCCTAACCCTAACCCTAACCCTGAGGGCTGTTACTCACCTCACACTACCCTGCATCTGATGACCCTATCTGATGACTGTTGAGCTGCACTGACACTTTTGCTTGAGCTTTTCTATCTGTATTTATGTGTCTGTATTGTCAGCCCCCTATCAATTTTTGCAGTATCACCGCTTTTCTTGTCTTCATACTTCTAGGCAGCACAGTTTGTTGCTTCTTGCTCCGGTTTTGCTGTGCTCCTTTCTCTCGCACACATTTCCAGACAGTATAGTGTAGTCGGGGGCACCTCTCCTCTGCCCCAGTCCGGACCCTCTTGTCTGGGATCAAAGCTGCTTTAAACCTCTGCTCTCCCCCTGACTGTTCCATCTTTCTACCTTTAAGACATCAAACGGGCCCAAGCTCTGGCTGTGAGATGGTTCGACCCTGAGGTGCAGATCACGTAGATACAGTACTGCGTATAAACATCAGTGGAGTGTCAAGAACTGTCAGATGTACCAGTAGAAGAGGGAAAACAACTTCAAGGGCCCATATTACACTATTTCTGATCTATGTTATAATGTAGTTTCCTCATCACAAACACACCTGGAGTTGTGTTTCGTTTCATTCACACGTTTAGCACACATATCCTGCGTATCAAACAGGAAACGCTCCTTGTGATGTCATGTGGGAATACAAGAAGCACTCTCCATGCACTCCATACACCTTCTCTAGAATCATTTGGATAATTTCAGATCAGGAATTGCCCATCTCTACTGAACTAAGACATCACATGAGATCGTTTTTGAGTTTTGGAGACAGCCTAAAAACGCTGGAATACTTAAACACGTGTGAATGAAACAAAACATATCTCCAAGTATGTTTTTGAGGAGGTAACAACATTATGACATGGCTTAAAGGTCACAAGAGTCAATTTTTCATAATATAGAACCTTTAAAGGAACTGTACATAGCCTGCACTCTCATTGTTTTAAATAAGGCACCATAATCACAACTGAATCCTGGTTGGTAGTGCCTTAAACTGTAGAGGACACATACAAGTATTTCTCATATTTCTCAAGTATATGGACAGTCCAGGACTCATGTGAAGCTCAGAACCTCCAGAATTCCCTCCCTGAGCTCCAGAGGCTGCACTAGCACTGATTCATGATGGGTTGCTGATGCTGGGGTTTAGGTAGCAACCATTCAGAAAGAAAAGTACTCTGAAGGCAATGAGTTTAGAAGTGCTTTTCACAAATTTCAGAGACCAGAGCACACTTCCTGATTATCGGACGATACAACATTTAGATGCAGACATCAAGCAGAGGATATATATTTTGAGCTCAAGAACTGCTTATTGATACCGTGCAAGTGATGCCATCAACATTCCCTGGGGGTGTGATGCTAACTGTAAGCACTGTTCTGTCTGAGGCTTGTTAGACTTTAATCTGAGCTTTAACACAATCTGACCAGAAAGAACTGGTTTATTTAGAACAACAAAAGGTAAGTTGATTTAAGTCACTCACTCATAAAATTACTGTCATAAACTAACTAGTATTAGCCAACTTTTTTTTTTTTTTTTTCAGTTAGTCACGCTCACCTTTTTGTTGATCACTGGCTTCTGAAAATGTGCTGTTTAAATCCATTGTGTGTCCATATTTACATAAGTATCCATGAACATTAAGTGGGGCCATTTTCTATTCATTTTTTTTTTCATCCAAATTTTGAAAAATATGTTTGCGAAGCTTATCTCGCATTTCAAAGACACAGCTGCTATTAAGGCCCATAAAATCCAATGTAACGGATGACTGCTTTCATGCTGTTCTGTTTGAAGCACGGAGAAAAACTCATTAGAGAAATCATACATACATATATATTTTTGTCTCTTAACGTAATTTTTTTGTAATGTTGTTTGGATCAAGCATTTGAAGTGGTACACAAGTAGAACCTTTGCAGCAAAGAGTTTTCTGTAAGAAGTAGTGTTTCAGTTTAAAGGGCCCATATTACGCCATTTTCTGATCTGTGTTATGCCCTGTTCCCATCAAGAGCGAATTAAGAGAAAAAATTGCGTCAAATGCCCCTAGTTGTCGCCACTTATTTTGAGTCACTTGCTTCATTCGTGCATCAAGGATGCTCGAGTATGGGAGTTTGGTTGTGCAAGTAAATCCGCACTATTCTCTCTGTACGCTCCAGGAGGATCAACTGCAGCTGCGCGGTGCCTTCTGCGTCTGTTGTTTTCATTTTAAAAAATGGCGGACTTGGACTACATCGAGGGGGTTATGGTGCTTTATTTAATGTGGAGGAGACGAGAACCAAGGCGTGCTCAGTGCCATTTCTGGGTTCACCCAATCCTCCAGCAGCGCTCCGAGTTTGAAGAGTTCCACCATCTCCTCCAAGAGCTGCATCTGGATGACGGCCGTTTTCAGCGGTACTTTGGCATGTCCCAGGGAGATCTGCCAGAGCAATGCAGCTGTCACTGCATCTGGGTGTTTGACCTGCTGCTTTATTCAATTCTCTGATCGACCCAATACAGAAACACTGCACCACATAAATCTCTATTACAACAGTATGACATTGGAACTGCTTTATATGTGTACTTTATTCATTCCTCTTGATTATTGAAGATCCTTGAAATGTTATATTTTCTGTAGGCTGTATTAAATGTTTTAGTTATTGTCACAATCCTATGTGTTTGTTGGTGTATACTAGTGTTATTTTCTATTGTCAACGACGATGAAACATTAACAGTTACAAATGGTTTATACATAATCAGTAACAAATATGATATGAAATTAATGATGTGGATAAAAAGACCATAGAATGCCAATTTTTTTATGTACAAAATACATAATGTACAATAAAACATATTAACATATTACAGAGACAGGAATACAAAAGGACGTTGCTTGGAGAAGGGAAGAGGTGAGGGACAGAATAAAAGAGAGGGGGAAAGAGACAGGTGTAGGTCCTTCAAAACACGGCCCGATTGGTTGACGCGGCGCAAATAGACATAGAAAGTTCAACATGTTCAACTCTGACGAACTCGCCACTTAATTTGCGCGCCCCTCCCGTTTCCCGTTTGCGCCCAATTTGGTTCATTCGTGCCGCAGAACTGTTACTTGCACGTCAACGCGCCTTTACATAGAGTTAACATGTAAATCAGTGGGATCAGGGATTTGTAATGTAGTTTCCTCATCACAAACATACCTGTTTTGTTTCATTCACACATGTTTTAGACACAAATTATTTAGGCTGTGTTCTTCTCTCAAACTGAAAACACTCTGTTCCACCTTGCTCCACTGTGTTTTTAAACTCCATACACCTTCATTAGAATCATTTGGATCGTTTCAGCCCTGAAATTGTAATTCTCTACTGAACTAGAAATAAAATGTAGCTGTTAACTTGAAAACTACCGCGTCATGACATCACAAGGTGGAACAGAGCATTTTGAGCTTTGGAGATGTATAATAAAGGATTACTTAAACGTGTGAATGAAACAAAACACAACTCCAGGTCTGTTTTTGAGGAGGTAACAACATTATAACATGACTTAAAGCTCACAAGAGTCAATTTTGTGTAATATAGGACCTTTATTCAGTGCAACATTTTTGCTTTGAACGTGTGCATTGTGTCACTATGGCAACTGCTGAACATTCCACCATAGAGATGCATGTAGAACACCCCTAATGTGATAGCAATGCAAAGTATCAACTCATGCACTCTGTTTCCCATCTATTATAATGCCATTTCATTCACTTAACAAAGCTCTGTGCAGCTATCTCCGTTCCTTCACAATCAAGCAGAAAAAGCAGGGTGAAATGTCTTGCACAAGGACACAATGGCAGTTTAAATAGAGGTCTACCCAAACAGTTAAAAGTACTTAAATCAATTTTCATATTCTAAATTCAAATCTCTTTAAAGATCCTATATTAAAATAAATAAATAAATAAATAAATAAATAAATAAATAAGAACGCTGTTACATCCTCAAAAACATGCCTGGAGTTGTTTTTTTTTTTTTGTTTTTTTTTCATTCACACGTTTTAATAACCCTTTATTATTTGTCTGTCTACATCTCCAAAGCTCAAAATGTTGTGGTCCACCTTGTGATGTCATGTAGTGGTAGTTTTCAAGTTAACAGTTACCTTTTACTTTTTGAGATTGGCAATTCTAGGGCTGAAATGATCCAAATGATTCTAGAGAAAGTGTGTGGAGTTTAAAAACACAGTGGAGCACTTCTTGTATTACCACATGACATCACAAGGTGCAGAGTGTTTTCTGTTTGAGGGAAGAACTCAGATGTTTTGGATGAGGAAACAACATTATAACATTGAACAGAAATAAAGAAATAGCCTAATAGGGGCTCTGTAACTAAACAAATCTTATAGAGTTTTCTTACTTATTTCGAAAACATAACATTTGATATTGTAATTTGTCTTTTACTCCCTGTAGAAATTTGGTTGAACAAGTGCCTCAGGTCTTACTTAATAACCACATTTTGCAGTGAAACATCAGAATTTTTCAACAGATAGCGACACCAATTTAATTGTTTTCTAGCCTGCTGCTCAAACAAAACAGAATTCTCAAAATTTTCACAAATGACGTGTCTGTAATTCTTCTTCTTGGTTCTGGATGAACAGGAGCCTGAGGCTGTGGATAATTGCCATGTTTTGTTGTGAAGAGTCTGAATTCTGAGAAGATTAAACTAACTGAACTAACTTTTCTGATGGAGGGTCTGCTTTGGGATGGACACATTTTGGCAGGAATGTTCCGCAGTATGGCATTAAGCTTGCTGAAAGTGAAAGTGACTGCACAAGGCAATTTTACAGGTCAGATCTGTGGAAAGTACGAATGTAGTGTTGTATGTATTAAAAGATCTGATGTTTAAAGGTCCCATATTACACAAAATAGATTCTTGTGAGCTTTAAGTCATGTTCCTCAAAAACAGACCTGGAGTTGTGTTTTGTTTCATTCACACATTTGAGTAATCCTGCATTATTAGTCTGTTTACATCTCCAAAGCTCAAAATGCTCTTCCACCTTGTGATGTCATGAAGTGGTAGTTTTCAAGTTAACAGCTGCATTTAGTTCAGTAGATATTTGCAATTCCAGAACTGAAATCATCCAAATGATTCAAGTGAATGTGTGTGGAGTTGAAAAACACAGTGGAGCACTTCCTGTATTACCACATGACATCATGAGGTGGAACAGAGTGTTTTCAATTTGAGATTGTGAAGTGTAAATGAAACAAAACACAACTCAGCACAACACAATGTATGAATTAATTTAATCAACTCACACCCATAGAGTTCTATGGGACAGTGTAACTTTTCCCAAAATACAGTTTTCCCTGTAGGAACATAAGGATCAGCCCTTAAAGTAGCACCTATACACCAACATTTACAGTCTTGTACATAACATAACATTTTGACCAAATGTACAGAAGGATATTTATATATCTAATTCCAAGTCTGAGGTGACCACAATTTAACTCCGAAAATTAGGTGAAAATTTGTACTTGTAGGCTTTTTTTTCAGTGAGATTGTGTGTGTGTGTGTGTGTATATATATATATATATATATATATATATATATATATATATATATATATATATATATATATATATATATATATATATATATATACTTTTTGTCAACAAAAAGAAGCAAGCAATTTAAACCTGGCTCCATCTATTTTGAAATTCAAATGTCCCAAAAGATTGTAAATTTTGCCTATTTTTACACATAAAATGACTTATTTTTATATGAAAATATCTTAAGATGAAAAACTGATAATACATTATTTTATTACATCTATGAGAGTAAACTACAGAAGAAGTTTCAAATTATTTTCTCGAAATGTAAGATTTTGTCCTATTCATCTGCAGCGTCTTACCTTAATTCAGTATATTAATATTTGGTACTGATCCACCCACCACTACCAAGGAAATATTATTACCAGAACTTTGAAATGTCTTTGTATTTATTACAGAATACTGCCTGCTTTAAAACGTATTCTGTAAGGTATTCTGAATACTTAGAATATTTTAACAATGAGTTGCATATAAATTATACTGTAAAAAAAAGGATTAAAATGCAATAAAGGATTAAAAACAGCTTCATATTTATTTGACTGTTTGTTATGTATTTCCTATTACAAACTGAAGAAGGAAGAATCACACATGCACAAACCACAAGAGCAATTCCTTTTTCTCACTGATTATGTGCAGTTTGAAGTCTAAATTGTACATCAAGTACCACAAAGTATTCCATTGATTTTAGAAAACTGTAATCTGAATACCCCTAAACAAAAGAGTAAATGTACCAGAATACAGTTACTCAAAATTACAAATCAACAGTGGTGGATGAAGTACTCAATTTTGTTACTAAAGTAAAAGTACAGAAACAAGGGCAAGATGTTACTCATGTAAAAGTATCAGATGAAAAAATCTACTTAAGTAAAAGTATTGAAGTACCTGTATTTTTTAGAACAATTAACGGATGAAATGAAGTGATTTTGATAAAGAACTTAGCAGATTTTAAGTGATTAAATTGACTTTTTGTTTTTTTCTAGCCATTTTTGTGTTTTTGTGCATTGTGTTGCTCAAAGTTGGGACAGAAACTCAAATTAAATGTGCTACAAAAAGAGTGTAGTGGAGGAGAAAGTACAGATACATGCTCTCAAGTGTAGTGAAGTAAAAGTAAAAAGTATCCACTGTAAAATGTACTTAAGTAAAGTACAGATACCTAAAATTTGCACTTTTTCTTTTGTACTACGTTACCTTCCACCACTGCTAATCATAATACGTATTCTCGGTGCATGTATTCAATTATTTTTTGATTTTTACTTTGTCTAGATAGTTCCGCAATATGGCATTAAACCCCAGTCAATTGCACGTTCATTTGCAGTCGTACTTTACTGCGCTTCTCCCTGTGGTCACTGTGGTGCCTGTCACTCTGGCCCTCACACTTAATCAGACTCTTGTTGGAGAGCCAAATGGTGAATTCTAATTTCATTTATGAGTTTTGGCTCCGGGCCCCGGGGACACGCTATCTTTGGAGGTCATCGCAGCACCCATTTTTCTGCAGCAGGAATGGAGTGAGAAGAATGGCGAAAGGAAGCAGCACCCGGATTAGTGCTGTCACGATATGAAAAGTTCAAACTCCATTTCGATACTAAGGAATAGACTCGATACCGATTCTGATACCACAATGACAATAAAAAGCACTCTTTATTTAGACATTTAGACTATTTTCTGACCTGTTCTAATGTTGTTTCCTCATCACAAACAGACCTGGAGTCCTTCTCTCAAACGGAAAACACTTTTTTCCACCTTGTGATGTCATGTGGTAATACAGGAAGTGCTACACTGTGTTTTTAACCTCCATACACCTTCACTAGAATCATTTGGATTATTTCAGCCCTGGAACTGCTCATTTCTGCTGAACTAAAGGTAAAAGGTAGCTGTTAACTTGAAAACTACCACTACATGACATCACAAGGTGGAACAGAGCATTTTGAGGTTTGGAGATGTAGACAGACAAATAATAAAAGATTACTCAAACGTGTGAATGAAACAAAACACAACTCTGGGCATGTTTCTGATGTAACAACATTCTAACATGGCTTTAAGCTCATAAGAATCAATTTGGTCTAATATAGGACCTTTAAATTGTAGTACTTTCTTTCATATTGTCATGTAGTACTTATATCTGTGTACTCCCTCAGTGGTCCTGTAGGTTCCATAGTGGTCCATGGGTGTATACTAGTCTATGTGCTCTTATACTTGTTCTGATAGAGCTCAAGATTATTCTAAAACTATTCAGGAAAGGTTCATTTCTGCCCTGTGAATGTGACTTTTTTAGTATCGATACCTGCTGAAATTGCTATCCGATTTTTAATACTTTTGACAACCCTGACCCAGATATACTTTGTGTACTGTCTAAAAACGAGAATCAGATGTTATGTCCATATATTCACTGTATACAATTAGTCTTAGTAGTACTTTTACCAAATATTTTTTTACTCAATTCTTAGACTGCTACTTTGCACTTCTACTTGAGTAATATTATTTTGAAGTAACGTTACTCTTACTTATTACAGTTTTGGCTACTCTACCCATCCATGGTAATATGTTAACAAAAGTGAACAAATATAGGATTGTTAAACCTTTTCGATTTTTAATCTGCAATATTTATTGAACTTCAGGCATTTCATACACACAGTTTACTAGGGATGTAACAATATTGTGATACTGTATAGTCAAAAGTCTCACAATATTATTGTGGGCTGTCACAATATATCGAATTATATATATCATCTCATTTCTTATATTCATCGTTATGCTGCAGTATTAGCTAAAAAAAACTACACAGACCATGATCTTTTGCTCTATTTCAGCTCAGACTACATAAAGAAATTATGACGCACTTTTAAATTTTAATTCTTTGGATTATGACAGTATCAAAGGCTTGTCAAGGCATTTTAAAAGAAACAACTAGCATATTCATAATTTTGTTAGCCTTCACAAAATATTGCAATAAATATTGTAACTGTGAGATGCATATTGTGGAAAATATCTTATCTTGCCCTCTCCGGGAGGATGGAGAGTCCCTGCTTCAAGTGGAGGAGTTCAAGTATCTCGGGGTCTTGTTCACGAGTGAGGGGAGGATGGAGCGTGAGATTGACAGGCGGATCAGTGCAGCATCTGCAGTGATGTGGTTGCTGTATCGGACCGTTGTGGTGAAGAGGAGCTGAGCTGAAAGGCAAAGCTCTCGATTTATCGTCAGTCTACATTCCTCCCCTCACCTATGGTCATGAGCTTTGGGTAATGACCGAAAGGACAAGATCGCGGATACAAGCGGCCGAAATGAATTTCCTCCGCAGAGTGGCTGGGCGCTCCCATAGAGATAGGGTGAGGAGCACAGTCACATGGGAGGAGCTCAGAGTAGAGCCGCTGCCCCTCCATGTCGAGAGAAGCCAGCTGAGGTGGCTCGGGCATCTGTTCCGGATGCCTCCTGGACGCCTCCCTCGGGAGGTGTTCTGGGCATGTCCCACCGGGAGGAGGCCCCGGGGAAAACCCAGGACACGCTGGAGGGACTATGTCTCTCTGCTGGCCTGGGAACGCCTTGGGTCCCCCCGGAGGAGCTGGAGGAAGTGTCTGGGGTGAAGGAAGTCTGGGAGTCCCTGCTTAGACTGTTGCCCCCGCGACCTGGCCCCGAATAAGCGGAAGAAAATGGATGGATGGATGAAAATATCTTACTGAAATTTGGACGTTGTTACATCCCTACTGTTTACCTCATTTTTTCCACTTGCAACTTTATATTATTTATGTAAACAAAGCACAGACAAACTTTAAAATTGATCCTTTTTATTCCTGATCCATTTGCATTCTCGCCTTCACAAACCTCTCCCTTTATGGAAGTATTATTGATCTATATTGTGTCGGTGCGAGAATATGTCTGCCGCGGCAGGGTGCCACAAAAGCCGTGTAATGCATAATGCTTTGTGATATCTGTCTTCACTGTACTCCTTTGTATTTGAGCCCCTGTTGGCTCAATACTGCCTCCTCTCTTGAATCTTACATAACAAACTGGTAATGTACCAGTGTGTCCTGCCCAAGGATTTTTATGTCCCTGAATAGCGTGATGAGAGGAGGGGAAGTAACCATCTCAACAGAGGAAGAGGTAAGGGAAGTGTGGACTTAGTGATGTCTCAAAGGTGTATTTGAAATCTGAAGGATGTTTTGGAGGAGAAGTTTTCTAAAATGTAAAAATCAAAGACTGGCAGTGGAGAAACCCGATAAGACATGATAAGACACATAAGACACATGTTCAACAAAGTTAATATTCAAATTCTACTATGTTTTTCACATGAGATCTGCAACTTTTTTTTTTTTTTTTCGAACCAGATGAACTTAGCTGTATTTGACACAGTAGACAGAGCCTTGTACATGTACATTGTCTTCATGCTAGAGGGGATTTTTTGATTTGCTTTTTGTAGTACCATAAGTTTGGAGCAGTTTAGGATCAAATAAGCGACTTCTATCAATTATAGATATAAACTAATTTGCATTTCATTCTTATTTGTTAAAGTTCTTTTTTTTTGTGTGTGTGTGTATTGTCTATATTTTCTTCAAAAATTGGCCTACTTGGAATTTTAATTTTAGTCTGAATATGTCTGTATCACAATGTAATGTAATGTGATAAGATAATCCTTTATTTGTCCCACAATGGGGAAATTGCAGTGTCACAACGCAAGTTACAGAAACAGTAGGAAAATAAGAGTATGCATCAAAATCAAGATAAATAATAATAATAAGTATTTACAATCAACTAAAAAACACAACACTGTAAAGCTAAAGGCACAGGAACATTGCACAATAAGTGTTTTTGATTCTGAGATGATTGTGTACAGTGCAGTGATGGACAGTGGTGGGTAAATAAATAAGTAGCAGGTAAAGTGACTTTAAATAATATTGCACATTGTTATTATTACTATGAAGATGACACATGGTTGCTATGGAGATGACACATGACTAGCATTGATCATTATACAGTCTGACAGCAGCAGGAAGGAAAGACCTGCGAAATCTCTCCTTAACACAGCGAGGGTGAATCAGTCTGTCACTGATGCTGCTCTCCAGAGCAGACAGGGCGTCCTGCAGGGGGTGACACTCATGGTCCAGCATAGACATGAGTTTAGCCAGGACCCTCTTGTCCCCCACCTGCTGCACCGAGTCCAGAGGACAGCCCAGGACTGAGCTGGACTTCTTGATGATCTTGTCCAGTTTCTTCTTCTCCCTCTCTGTGACACTGCTGCTCCAGCAGACCACACCGTACAGGATGTCTGATGCCACCACAGAGTCATAGAAGGTCCTCAGGAGTGATTGAGGTTCCAGTGGTAAAATTACTTCAATCAGTTGTTAAAATCATCAGCCGGGCCATTGAGGGCCAATAAAAACTGGTCAGTGGGCTACATTTGGCACTCAGGCCATAGTTTGGACAGCCTTGCTCTATACTATAATAATATATAATGCTATAATGCTATAATACTATATAGCACATTGGATTTATTTAGTCTTTTATGACACCTAATGACACCTAAAGTGCTTTACAGAGCATTATTCATTCACTCCACACAGAAGTGAGGCTGCCAATCTACGCCCCTTCAAACACCACCAGCGCTCACAGACATCACATTCACACTAGGCAAGGTAGGTGAAGTGTCTTGCCTATGGGCTGTTTCCACTTACTGTTACCTCTGTGACACCTGCTATTCCCAGCAGTCTCACATCCAAGCACTAAACAGGCCTGGCCCTGCCTGACAAGCTGCTATGCCTATTGACTGCAATATAGTTCTGAATTATGGGGGGGGGGGGGGGGGGGACTACATTTTTACAGCAATTTATTAACGAGCTGTCATACTAGTATATCTGTTTGTAGTAATGATTTATGGACTTAAAATCTGTG
Organism: Taenioides sp. WSHXM2023; assembly: GCA_029959045.1. Classification (NCBI taxonomy): domain Eukaryota; kingdom Metazoa; phylum Chordata; class Actinopteri; order Gobiiformes; family Gobiidae; genus Taenioides; species Taenioides sp. WSHXM2023. The sequence goes on from CM057090.1 coordinate 31,403,895, forward strand.
CAGAGACATTTGCGTCTCTGATCTATTATTAAATAAAGCAAAATGTACTGTCTTTGATGAGAGAACATTGTTATAACTGGCTAACCATGGGCGCGCATTTAGCAAACCTGCCTATTCAGACAAACACGGTCCAACCTCATCTATCACTATGGCGACGTCGGGGACTCCACGAGCCAAATACCCACCTGCCTCCCCCCTCTCCAAAAACCTGCACCCCACTTGAGCAATTACCCCCCATTACCGCTGTCCCCACCGCGCCCGTCCCACCAGCGACCGAAACACTTAGCCATGATAGAGCGGGCAGGCGCCAGATTGTCAAACCGAAATACTCCACAATTTGAGCATGAACGTGGCGCTGTCACAGAGAGAGAAAGGCAGAGCTGTGGTCTACACGGGCCTGTCAGCCAACAGCACAATACAAGGGAAGAGTGAGGGAAGAGACGGATGGAAAGGAGAGCAAGAAGGAAGGACAGAGGGAAGACAGAGAAGAAAACACACGAGGAAAGAGAGGGAGGAAGACAAAAGACAGAAGGAGCACTTGGTCATCATCTGTCTAAAGCTGGAATTTGTGGAATAGTCTTGAGAGAAAGTCCTAAGTACAGTTCTTTTAAAGCTCAAATGTTTATAGAGGCACTCATTTATAGAGGCACTGTGATTTTAATTCATTTTCTATGGAGACATATTTGCATGTATGGGCGAAATATAAAGGGGGTGTGTATGGGGATTGTGCAATGACTGGATTTTGGAGTTTGCAGTCAGAATGAGTTGTCGAGTGTGCTGTATATAAATGGGTCTTGTATTTATAAAATGCATTTGTTTTATTGTTTCGCCCTTTTGTGACCCTCGCCCTTTGGGACAGGGGATGGAAATGAACCTTTGACTATAATCTGGTGTTTTTACATTCATGTTGTATCATATCTGTCCCACTCAAATACATAAATAAAATGAACAAAAAGAAGGAAGGAAAAGAGGGGTGAAGGATGAAAGACAGGAAGTGAAGAAGGAACTACTACTACTACTACTACAATTTCTACGATTTATTTATTTACACATGTACATTTTTATTCACCATTTTAATACATTCCAACATTATTCTTTCATCTATTTATTTCCAATCATGTCACTTTTGGTGCTCCGTACATGGCGGGTTAGAGAGTGGATGTCTACCCGTCTGACAGAAGCACAATGAGGCAGAGAACCAGAGGGGCTCTGGGAGGGTCTAACCTGACATCTATCACTTTACACGGGCTCTGGAGAACCATCTGTCAGACCGGCCACCACACCAGAGGATACACCGGTACTAAGGAGGGGAGATGGAGGAGTGTTAGTGGTGAGATTGGATGAAAGTATGGTTGTCAAAAGTATCGAAAATCAAATGCGTGAATCAATGCTGAAACTAGTATGAAAATTACATACTCAATACTAAAAAAGTCACATTCACAGGACAGAAATGAACCTTTCCTGAGTCGCTTTAGACTGATCTTGAGCTGTATCAGAACAAGTATAAGAGCACATAGACTAGTGTACACCCATGGACCATTATGGAACCTACAGGACCACTGAGGGATTACACAGAAGAAAGTGCTATGATTCAATGTTAAAAACGACATTCTATTGTCTAAATAAAGATTGTTTTTGTTGTCTTTGTCGTAAGGGAATCGTGCATCAAGTCTACTCCTTACTATCGAAATTTTACTATCAAGAGACAAAGGAAGCAGATAAGAAAGGAAGGGAGAGAATGGTGAAAGAGAAGCGAGGGAGCCATCAAGGAAGCCAAGAAGGAAGAAAGATAGGACATAAAGAAGGGAGGATAAAAAGGAGACAATAATTAAAGCAGACCTATTATGCAAAATCAACTTGTCAGTGCTTTTAACCATGTTATAGTTGTTTCTCTTCTCATTTACCCTCTCGAAGTCGTATCTGGAGTGATTCGTGCGTATTTGAATTATCTTAAATCTCTTATTTTCAAGACGCCATTTTGCGATCAACCCTTGTTTGCACCGCTACCATCATGTACCCACTGCTCTTTACTTACTTCGTTTTCCAATTTTATTTCCTTAATCGATGATACACAAACGATTCGTCTTCGCTGTATAGTCATTTGGGTAAAAAATGAAAAAAATGCTACTCGCTAGTGTGATGTGCAGCTATCCATCGGAGGGGCCGACAGCTGCGCGGCACTTTGTTGTGATGACGTTTACATCGACATCGACTCCCATTGCGCACCACAGTTTTCTAATGTGGAAGTCATTTTAGATTTTAGATTTAGAATGTCCAAATTATAACACAATGATCCATGAGTGTCATAGATTAAAAATATATAGAAGACACAAGCACGATGTGTCTTCTTTGAGGCAGTGAGCAAAGAAGGAAGGAGAGAGAAGTAAGGAGGGTAAGAAGGATGAAAGAAAGGAGAGGTAGAAAGACAGAAGAGGGGGAGAAAGAAAGTTAGAACAACAAACAAGAAGGATAGAAGGAAAGACAATATTAAAGAAAGAGTAGTAGTCAAGGTGGCCCTCTTTCGCCAGTTCATTTCGAGGGAGAAAAAGAAAAGTTTGCTAAGTGACTAAAGTTTGTGACAATAGCGCCTGGAGCTAACAGCTAGCTTATGTAACCTTGTGTTGGCTATTTTTAGGCTAACTGTGCGCTGTATTAAATGCGGCAAATGCACTGACAGAGGAGCTGCACTGTCCCTGTCTCTCCGGTGAAATACGAGGAGTTCCAGGCAATAATGGACTAGCGCCTTTTGCTATCCTTTACCCCTAATTAGCTTCTGTCCTTAACTAGCGACATGTTTTGCCCTGTTTTGAAATGGATTTCAGCAAAAGAAACATCCACATTCTTGAATTTGAACCATGCGTCGGTCTTGAACACAATTTGATCACAGGACAAGTCCGGTGATGACTTATGGACGTAAAAGCTGCCCAGGAGAAGTCCACGCTTTTATCTATGATGCAACTAAACAGGCAAAATGCAAACTCAGCATTTTTGAGTGTATGAATGAAACAAACGTGAATGAAACAACACAGCTCCAGGTATGTTTTTGATGAGGGGACAATATAACATGGTTAAAAGATAAAAAAAAAAAAAAAAGTAATTTATAAAAAATCGTTGACAGTTCCAATAATTGTTTGTAGTTATCTGGACTATACACAATCTTAAACACGTCTCAAAATTCTTTGCATAACAGAAATAGTGGCATTATTAAATTAAAATTATTAAATTACACAAAATTAACTCTTGTGAGCTTTAAGCCATATTAGAATGTTGTTTCCTCCTCAAAAACATACCTGGAATTGTGTTTTGTTTCATTCACACATGTCTGAGTATTCCTGCTTTATTTTTCTGTCTATATCTCCAAAGCTTAAAATGCTCGGTCCCACCTTGTGATGTCATCAAGGGTTTGTTTTCAAGCTGACATCTACCTTTTCCCTTAAATTCAGTAGAGATTGGCAATTCCAGGTCTGAAATTATCCAAACGATTCCAGTGAAGATGTATGGCATTTAAAAACACAGTGGAGCACTTCCTCTATTACCGCATGACATCACAAGGTGGAACAGAGCGTTTTCCATCGGAGAGAAGAACCTATATACACAGGGTGTTTGAGTTAAAAATGTGTGAATGAAACAAAACACAATTATTTCAGTTATGTTTTTAATGAGGACACAATATTATAACACAGATTAGAAAATTGCATCATACAGGCCCTTTAAATAAAAATTAAAATACAGAACTAATTAATTTTTTCTCATATCACCATCCCTAATTCTAGTCTAAAACAAGATCCGGGAGAGAAGAGTGCTCTGCATGATAATAAAACCTGACATATGAATTTCTATTTGAAGACCGCCTATGACAAATTCCTCAGTCAACTCTTAATTAAAGGGGAGGTCATCGGCGGGACATTGGCTGGACGTGGTCACTTCTCACGTACCCGCTAGGCCCCCGTAATCAAGTACATGCAGTCTCACACACGCGCATATGAATCTGCACACGCACACGCACACAGCCGGAACACCCATGCGCTCCTCTCATCTGTGTTAAACAATTACAGCAGATGTGAAATTCACTTAACCACACAGTAACGAGGAGGCGGTCAATTAGAGGCTCGGTCGGTACGATAATCACCATCCACTCAACAACAGGAGCGTGACTTTTACATAACTTTGATGCGCACAGCGTCCAGTGTGTTAACGATCGCGCGGTTGTGTTGGTATTTCGAGGGACCGTATTGCGTTATTTTCTGAGCTATGTTTGTTCTAATGTTGTTTCTTCGACAAAAATATACCCGGAGTTGTTTTTTGTTTCATTCACACAAGTTTAACACGCAAATCTTACGTGTTTAGGCTTTGTTCTTCTCTCTTCTTCTCTCTTCTCATCGGTTCCACCTTGTGATGTCATACAGGAAGTGCTCCACTGTGTTTTTAAACTCCACACACCTTCACTAGAATCATTTGGATAATTTCACCCCTGGAATTGCCAATCTCTACTGAACTAAAGGTAAAATTTTGCTTTTAACTTGAAAAGTACCACTACATGACATCGCAAGGTGGGACGGAGCGTTTTGAGCTTTGCAGATGTAGACTGACTAATAATTCAAAGTTCAAAGTCAGCTTTATTGTCAAAACCATATGTATAGGTTGCACACACAGGATTTGAAATTACAGCGCTCCCTAGGCCCACAGTGAACATTTAACATCTTATAGACGTGACAATAAACACGATGACAAAACATAACATATGTACATAGCAACAAGTACAGTAGGCTTGTATATAATACAAATAAGTAAACACACAATGTGTAGCATCATAATAATAAAAGATTACTCATGTATGAACGAAACACAACCCAACTTCTGGCATATTTTTGATGAGACTGAGGATGAGGACATTATAAAGATGGCTTATAGCTCACAAGAATCCATTTTGTGCAATATAGGACCTCTAAAATGCATGTTTTCATGGTTTTCCAATAATCGGTTTGGTTGGATAGTACCAGTGGTGAATAATTATTTATCATAGTTTTACATCAGTTAAGTGGCAGTTTAGGGTTGCTAGGTAATAGTTATGAAATTACCTTTACATATGTCATATGTGCTGACCATGTCCAAACCAAGAAGTAAAATGACCACATAAAACTAGGCAACATTTTTTTTTTAATCTTTAATTGAATGATGTTCACTATGTTTTTGTAAAATGAATAGTGCATTTGCATGACTCAGTGGAGTTTAATACCATACTATAAAACATGATCAAAGCCATGACATATCCATGGCAACAAGCAAGACATTGGTTGGACATGGTCACTTCTCACGTACCCACTAGGCCACCTAAAGTACATGCAGTTTCACATGCATATATGAATCTACACACACATGCACACACATATACACGCACATACATTCATTATGTGTGGCTCTTTTGCTAGTATTGGATTGTTGTATGGAGGATTTTCCAAGGAAAGAGAAATACAGCGACTGTTTGTCCTTTTTCAAATGTTGCGCCTGCGTGACACTACCACAACTCCTCCACAGCTCCCTAAGTAAAAACGCCTCCTCCCGCCTCCTTCTTACCCTAGAAATCCTGCTTATTAACAGCCGGTGCGTGTTTAAATTGCTGAACAGTAACTGTTGAAGTTATCTGTCCAGAGGTAATTTAGCGACCAACACGTCAGTCTTTATACCCTTCTTTTCATTTTTTTTTTTTTTTTTTAATTACAAGGCTACTGCATCTCTATAATGCTATTTTTAACTTTCACTGACAATTTGAAACTAAAAAAATCCTCCATACAACCTTTAAGAGAAATATTAAGTAAGTAACATTAAAGTTGAACTAAACACCAAATCTTTTTTTTTTTTTTCCGCTACTAAACTGTGTCATTTTTTCCAGCTTCAGTGCAAAATAGGTACAGCTGCAGCTTTCTAGTCAAAAACGCCTAAATCTAAGTGTGTGCTGACTTCAGTGGCCTCTGCGGTTTCCAGTACTCACAAAAAACTGCCCTAATTAGAGTGAGGTGTTTGTGAGTAAAAGGAGGGCGGTGTTTGAATTGTGGATACCTGTTAGACCAATCACACTCCTCGTACCTCCAGACTCGTCCAGGTACTGCCCAGTTTGACATCTCTATCTGAAATGTGGTTGAGGGCGGAGTTGGATGTAAAAACAATATGCATACACATTGCTCATGTAGATTAGTGTGGATCGGGCTGAATTTCTCTGTCTAAGCCCAGCCCGTGTCCGACAGAGCAGTGATCGAATCCGACCCGAGCCCCACAGGCATTACGATATTTGTGTCCGAACCCGACACAATTAAAATCACACTATTTTCATAGACCTACTAATGACACACGTAGAATATTGTTTGTTTGGCCTCTAACGGACACAGAGACGTAAAATACAAACTCGGAATATAGCAAAAATAATGAGAAGAGATTATTCACCTCTCATAAAGGTAAATTTAAAGTGCAGCATCTTATCCACATTATCCATAGAAATTGTCCTCCACAAAACAGCACTTTAAATCCAGTTTGAGGCGTTGTTTAAAAGTAAAAAGGCGAAAGTAGTTCTCGTGTGTCTGTTTACATCCACACAGCGCACGGATTGAGGTGAAGCTGCAGATTCGCGATAGTGACTCTACTTCCTGTGGACTTTATCACCAATCTTTTATGCTTTAAAAATCATGTATCCGAATTACTAATAATAACACAGTTTTGACTTGTATCTAAACTAAGTGCGGGGCTCTGATCTTTTGAACACTTAAGAGTCTCAAAGCGAGTGGTTTTACTGTAGACAGGAAACAGTTGACGCGCTGATGTGTCCGAGTCCAACCTGAGCCCCAACATAAGTTTTAAATATTTGTCCCGTCGGGCTTTGATCGGGTTTCCATGCTCTTGTGTAGATTGTCTGACCAGTGAAAATGAAAAGCATATATGTGCATATGCTGCGCTGCTACTGCTTTGGTGTAAATTATGAGTTTGCAGTAATAATTAAAAAAATGAAATATGTTTTGGCTTGCTAACAGCTTGCTATGTGTTGGCTTGCTAACAGAGAGCTGTTGAGGTTTATAGTGTAAACAATGGGAGCGGTCATTAGCACTTAGCAGTTGTAAGGTACTCTGACCTGGATCAATTGACCCTACATCTGCTCTGCCCACAAATCAGGTCCACTCTCATTAAATCATTAGACACTATTTTACGCCTCTTGAACACTGCTTCTTAATGCACCGCAGATATAAACAGCTAATCATGTGGTAATTACTCTAATCTAAAAACATATTTTCTGAAGTACCTGCAATGAAACAAGAATATTATTAAAATCATAATGGTGTATTATTTACACTTATGATCTTTATAATTTCACTGTGATTGGTCTAACAGGTATCCACCCCTGCAGCCAGACGTTTGTACTAAGGACAGTCTTTTGTGATGTCACCAACTACTGGAAATTGCAAAGACCACTGAAGCTAGTACCGAGTGAGATTTAGATGTTTGTTTTTGATCAGAAAGCTGCAAATTTACCTAGTTTGCACCAAAGATAATACTATTTAAACACCATATACACAGTTTAGTAGCATAAAAAGTGGATTTCTTATTTAATTCCAGTTTAAACATGTTGTGAGCTATATTATTGTTGTTGTTCACCACTCTGGTAAGTTTTGACTAAAGACTCAAATATCCAAACATAGGAGCAATATTAGAAATGGAGACCTAAGAAACCCTGTTGCTGCTCATTTTAAAGAAGTGCAGCACCCTCCATAGAAAATCAGAGCCACAAGCTAGCTAGATAGCAACAGTTAGTCACACTCACCATTTTTATTGAAAATCAAACACCTAAAACAGGACCATGAACGCTCTTACTGACCACATGCTCCTGAAAATGTGCTGTTTCAATCCATTTTGTATTTTTTCTTCTTTCACTTTTTTGTCAGTGTTTGCTAATGTATGCGTTGTGTCGCCACGCTAACTGCTGCGCGTTCCACCATAGAGACGCATGTAGAACGCCCACAACGCGACGTCGCTGTAAAGTATCAATCACTATACTGTACGAATGAAACAAACAGACCAGCCTGTCCTTCTCAGCCCTGGCATCCACAAAGCTGACCACTCGATTGCTTGTAATCCTTTGGTGCGCGACCTCCAGACTTCGGAGCTAAAATTGCATTAGCATAACATAATAAGGAGCGCGCATACACGTCCACACGCGGCGCACACAGAGGACAGCTGAGTCAGCCCCAGCGACTGCTCAGCTCCTATCGGTGCCCACATCTGCTGGTAATCCAATAGGCCTGTCCAACATGTCTGAGAACAGCTGCTAATGTAAGCATGGGGCCCCGAGAAATATGGAGAGCCACGGAGCAACACTGTGCCAGGAAATACGCAATAAGAAGTAGAGCGTTGGAAGGTAAAGGCACTATATTGTGTTTTTTAGTTGTGTTTTGTTTCATTTGCACGTTTAACACACAAACTCTGCATATTTAAGCTGAGTTCTGCTCTCTGAAAACACTCACTTCACCTTCACTAGAATCATTTGGGTAATTTCAGCCCTGGAATTGCCAATCTGTACTGAACAAAAGGTCAAAAGGAGCTGTTAACTTGAAAACTACCACTTCATGACATCAGAAGGTGAAGTAGATGCTCAAATATGTGTGAATGAAGCAAAACATAACTCCAGGTTTGTTTTTGATAAGATAACAAAAGCTCACAGGAGTCAATGTTGTGCATATGACAGCTCAGACTACACATTTCTCTAAAATACAGTTATTATATTTAAAGAGGGGGTGTTTTACTTCTACGAGGTATCGACTGCTAGCATATAATATACGTATTTAGATCACCATGTTACCTTTTTTCTATATTCCCCAAAAACAGTGCTTTAAAATAGAAGTTTAATCTTCATTGTTGACATAGTGACTCTGCCCTCCCTTTGCTCTCCATGCCAAGTCACTCCCCCTTCAGAGCACCATCACAACACATGAAACTACTACATATCGCATCAGGTTTGTCAAGTTGTTGGGTACATTTATGTAGAATTATCGTATATATATATATATATATATATATATATATATATATATATATATATATATATATATATATATATATATATATAAATATAAATAAATAAATAAATGGGTGTTCATGGGGGCACTTCCAGCTCCATCGACTCTAATTCACTTTACTTTGAAAAATGGTCATCCCTCTCTCTGTAACTGCTGCAGTGAGCCTCGTCACTTTGGTCTTAAAATGTTCGAATTAACCCGCCCTACATGAGCCTGGTGTTTTTTATTTCACTATTTTGTCTGTAAATTAATTCCAATTCCTAATACGGAACTATTTCCACTGAGACAAGCAGGTGATGCCACTAGACCAGGTTACATGTCAGATCTGTGGAGAGGCGAATCCGCTGTTAGTAAGAGGGCATGTTTTCCAAAAAAAAAAAAAAAAACTTGACCCAGATGATTCAATTTAAGATGGATATGTTTAATGCCATGCTGCGGAACATTACAGGCAATGCAATAACATTTTCATGAGACAAGTGGGTGAAGGACTGTCCACCAGAAAAGTTACACTATGCACCTTTAACTATTTCTGGTTTAAAAAATAACAACAGTAATATCTAGTCTAGTCTGTGTGCTCTTATACTTGTTCTGATACAGCTCAAGATCATTCTAAAGCTATTCATGAAAGATTTATTTCTGTCTTGTGGATGCGACATTTTAGTATTGATACTAGCTCAAATGACTATTTAGATTCAATACTAGTTTTAGTATCGATTAGTGTCTGATTTGCGATACTTTTGACAGCCTTACTTAGACCTAAACAAACTGTATTGACCAACAAGAAATAGTAGTTTGGACACAGTAGCTATCACATTATAATATAAAAACAAAGAGCAAAAAATATATGGTAAAAAAATTCAAAACAATGCAAGAAGCAAGAATAGTAAAGAGTAAATAAGGTACAATTACTCCGCATGTAAAGAATATGTCATAACTGGTGTAAAAGTATCTAAACATGTACTTTTTGTCTTCAGGTTCATCACTGAGGCCTAGGTTTCACATGAGAAGAGCTCCCCCAACAGGCCACTATGAGAACTGTGGGAGAATGTGCTGCTTTCCCTCAAACAAAACATGCAAGGAAGGATTTTTTGGGGGTTGATACTATGACTGCTGAAACTATTATAACTACTACTACTGCAACTACTACTACTACTGTTACTAGTCCTACTACTGCTACTATTGCTGCTGCTGCTGCTGTTACTACTATAACTACTATTGCTATTGCAACTACTACTGCTACTGTTACTACTAGTGCTGCTGATACTGCTATACTACTACTACTACTACTACTACTATGACTACTACTACTACTACTAATACTACTAATACTACTAATGCTGCTGATACTGCTATACTACTACTACTACTACTACTACTACTACTACTACTACTACTGCTGCTGCTGATACTACTATACTACTAGTGTTACTGATACCGCTATACTATACTACTACTACTACTACTACTACTACTACTACTACTACTAGTGCTGCTGATACCGCTATACTACTACTACTACTAATACTAATACTACTACTAATACTACTAGTGCTGCTGATACTGCTATAATACTTCTACTAGTGCTACTGGTGCCGCTATACTACTACTACTACTAATACTTCTAGTGCTGCTGATACTGCTATACTACTACTTTTTTTTTTTTTTTTGCAATAATACATGTGTTGAAGAATTGAAGAAGTGTAAAATGGTTCCACAGCTGGACATTGTGAATCAGGGAACACACTTTGCACCAAATTTTATGAAAATGTCTTGGATTAAAAAAAAAAAAAAGTAGCTTCCTCTTTTCATGCGTGCCCTGAACACGGTGACATTGGTCCATTCTTTCTGACTGTGGGAGGCGCAGAGCAGCTGTCACACACGAAGTCCATTTTAATGCAATTACCCTCGGCAAGGTTAGCAATAATGACGTGCACTACTTATATTAGCATTATCTGCAATCTGTGTGCGCTTTTCATGTGGCCAGTGTTCCAAACTGTGCTCCGTTCCAACTTTTAAAATATGCAAATTGAACTTTCGGTCAAATGCATAGTTGTCCCTTTCTTCTCGTGTTTAAAGTGGGACTGAACCCCTAAACTCCGCCTACAGACGCATTTCAAACAGAGCCACTAAACTGGGCAGTACCTGGAGGACTAAAGAAGGGCGTGAGGGGGAAGGAGGGGCAGGGTCTGGTAGTATAAGGGACAGTGTGATTGGTCAAACAGGTATTCGCACTTCAAACTCCGCCCCTGCAGCCAGGTGTTTGCGATTAGAAACCCCCCAAAATTCCAGAAGCCACTGTAAACAGCATAAACAGATCTATTGAAAGACTTTTTGTAACATGTTATAACGTTTATTCATCAAAAACATGCCTGATGTGGTTTTAAATGTCATCCATGCATGTTTCTGTAATCTAGCAATCTCTCCCTAACCCTTACTTAGATCACCATGTTACTTTTTATTGTTTTGAAAATGCTACATTCGCCTAAAATAACGTATTAACATGTTTTATGAGTTTCACTTTCGTTTTTGACGCTCCCGTCTCCCTTTGTTCCTCGCTTTGAGTCGATGACGTAGGCTTGCGTGGGCCCGCGACCCCCCATTGTATACACAAGGGATCAGCTGTTAGCGCTGCGCTGCGCTGTAGTGTTCCCCCGAGACCGCCATGACATCCCGGCGGAGCTGCTACGGAAGACGCGCAGGGGCCGACGTGCTGGACGCAAACTCCGGGAAAAGAAGAGACGCTTCAGACCTGTGCTCCCCTCTGTCATCGCGGGAAACGTTCGGTCTATTTCGAACAAGACGGACGAATTAGCGGCGCTCACGCGATATCAGTGGGAATACAGAGACAGTAGCATCATGCTTTTCACGGAGTCCTGGTTGACCCCGCAAATCCCGGATTCAGCTGTTGCTATGGACAACTTTCACCTGCTGCGCGCAGACAGGACGGCAGAGAGTGGTAAGAAGAAAGGAGGAGGTCTGGCTCTGTTTGTGAATGAGAAGTGGTGCAAAGCTGGACATTGTACAGTGAAGGAACAGCTGTGTAACAGAGACATTGAGCTGCTGGCTGTTAGCATGAGGCCATATTATCTGCCCCGGGAGTTCTCACATGTGATAGTGATCGCTGTCTATGTTCCTCCCTCTGCTAATGCTGAGACAGCATGTGACACACTGCACTCCTGTACGAGCACACTCCAAACAAAGCATCCACAGGCTCTCTTCCTGATTTCTGGAGACTTCAACCATGCATCTCCTGCACCTGTTCTGCCTACATACACCCAGTATGTTACCTGCCCCACAAGAGACAATAAAACACTGGATTTATTTTTTGCCAACGCCAAGGAGGCTTATTCTTCATCCCCACTGCCTCCCCTGGGTAGAGCTGACCACAACATTGTCCATCTGCGGCCTGTGTACCAGCCTGTTGTGCACAGACAGCCTGTGGTGCCCCGTGTGGTGAAGAAGTGGACTGCTGAGAGTGAGGAGGCTCTGAGAGACTGTTTTGACACCACAGTGTGGACAGAGCTCTGTGACCCACATGGGGAGGACATCAATGCAGTGACAGAGTGCATCACGGACTACATCAACTTTTGTTTTGAAAACATCGTCCCCTCCCAGACGGTGCGGTGTTTTTCAAACAACAAGCCGTGGATTAACCCTGACATAAAAGCTCTGCTGAAGGAGAAGAAGAGAGCTTTTAGGTCAGGGACCAAGGAGGAGCTGAAGGCTGCACAGAAGAGGCTGAGGAGGAAAATCAGGACGAGCCAAGCCAGCCAAAAGAGAAGGATGGAGCAACAGCTGCAGCAGAAGAACATCCAGGGGGTGTGGAGAAGCCTCAAGACGATCTCAGGCTTCAAAGCGCCTCCTGCCCAGACGGAGGGGGATCTGCGGTGGGTAAACGAGCTCAATTCTCACTTCCTGAGATTTGATCAATCACCCACCACTCCCCCCACCCAGCTGCCAGCTCTCACCTCCCCAGCTGGACAATGGGGAACTCCTGCACCTCTTCACACCTCTGCCTCTGCTCTTCAGCCCACCACTACACATGGACTCACCCATCCCCCCAGCCTGCCACTGTCATTTTCTACAGCCCAGGTGAGACTGGAGCTCAAGAAGATCAGACCCAGGAAGGCAGCAGGACCAGACGGCATCAGCTCCAGGCTCCTTAAGTCCTGTGCAGACGAACTGTGCGGAGTTATGGAGCATGTCTTCAACATGAGCCTTAAGCTGAGGGTGGTACCACAACTCTGGAAGACCTCCTGCGTGGTACCAGTGCCTAAGACACCGCACGCTAAAGACCCCAGCAGCTTCAGGCCGGTGGCTCTAACATCGCACCTGATGAAGACACTGGAGAGACTGGTCCTTGGCCACCTCCGCTCCACCGTGAGCTCAGCGATGGACCCGCTGCAGTTTGCGTACCGGCCTGGCATCGGAGTGGAGGACGCCGTCATCTACCTGCTGCACCGCTCACTGTCTCACCTGGAGAACCCCGGCAGCACTGTGAGGATTCTCTTCTTTGACTTCTCCAGTGCTTTCAACACCATCCAGCCACTGCTCCTGAGGGACAAACTGGAGACCGCCGGTGTGGACTGTGACCTGGCAGACTGGATCCTGGACTACCTCACAAACCGGCCCCAGTTTGTGAGAGCCAAGAACTGCGTGTCTGACCTACTGACCTGCAGTGTGGGGGCGCCCCAGGGCACGGTCCTCGCGCCCTTTCTTTTCACACTTTACACTGCAGACTTCAGACACAACACGGACAGCTGCGTCCTGCAGAAGTTCTCTGATGACTCTGCCATCATTGGCTTCATTAAGGATGATGACGATGTGGAGTACAGAGGACTAGCGCAGGACTTTGTGGACTGGTGTCAGCAGAACCACCTCATCATCAATGCAGGGAAGACCAAGGAGATGGTGGTGGACTTCCGCAGACGCCACTCTACTGTCACCTCAGTGAACATCCAGGGAAGGGACATTGAGAGAGTGGACTCTTACAAGTACCTGGGTGTTCATCTGAACAACAAACTGGACTGGACTCACAACACAGATGCACTGTACAGGAAGGGCCAGAGTCGGCTCTATCTCCTGAGGAGACTCAGGTCTTTTGGAGTGAGGGGGCCACTCCTGAAGACCTTCTATGACTCTGTGGTGGCATCAGCCATCCTGTACGGTGTGGTCTGCTGGAGCAGCAGCATCACAGAGAGGGAGAGGAAGAAGCTGGACAAGGTCATCAAGAAGTCCAGCTCCGTCCTGGGCTGTCCTCTGGACTCAGTGCAGCAGGTGGGGGACAAGAGGGTCCTGGCTAAGGTCATCTCTATGCTGGACCATGAGTGTCACCCCCTGCAGGACGCCCTGTCTGCTCTGGAGAGCAGCTTCAGTGACAGACTGATTCACCCTCGCTGTGGGAAGGAGAGGTTTCGCAGGTCTTTCCTTCCTGCTGCTGTTAGACTGTACAATGAACACTGTTAACACTGAACATGTGTCATTCAACTCTATGTATGTGCAATACTGAAGACCTCTGGTACAATTCACTCATGTCACTTACTGATATTTATCCTGTCTGTACATAAACATAGTCATTACTGTAAATAACATAATATACTGAAGTCACTTTACTGAGATTTACTCTGTTCATATGCTGCACTGTTACTTTTATTGTACATAATAGTATTTTTTGGTATTTTATATTTTGTATTTTATATTTTTGCTCCACCAAAACAAAATTAGAGTCTATCTTTAAGTCTATTTCTAAATTATTCTCTTTTTAGCTATTATCTATTATCTTGTTTTATTGCATGTTCCATTTTCCTGCTGTTCTTGAACTGTGCGTTGCAACACTGGAATTTCCCCACTGTGGGACTAATAAAGGCATATCTTATCTTATATCTTATCTTATCTTATCTTGTGGGTAAAGTATTGCACAGAACTGCACAGACTCTCACAGCTAACTGTACCTAACCCACGAGAGATCACTAAATTACTCAAACATGCGTGGATGACATCTAAAACCTTTTTCAGGCATGTTTCTCATAGCTCATGGTGCAATACATCACAACAAAGTGTTAAAATAAAGCAATATGCCCTTCCTTTCAGCATTTGATTAACCCAAACAAAATATGGTGAATTAAGGCAGATCGCTGATAAGCTCAAAAGCTCTGTCTCTAAAACAGACTATGATTACTCAAGCAAACAAGAACGCACAAAAACACTAATCCAAGTTCTGGCATGAGACCGACAGCCATCAACGTGATTTAAAACTTAAAAAAAGACGATTTAGCACAACACTGAACCTCAAATTGTCTTTATCTGTTTAATTCTCCTCCATCTGAACAAAACTTTGGCATAATCCACTGCTCTTTCATTCGATAAAACCCTTTAAAATGCCATTTACACACGAGTGCAAACAAAACCCATCGAGGAGTTATGAAGCAAGACACAAGCAGGGGGGAGGCAGGCGGAGAGACAGTAAATGCTCCTATCACGTCCACTTTGAAATGAAAGAGCAATGGGCTTATTTAAATGTGCTCGCGAACCAGACTGACTTGGCCCATCTAAAGCCCCGTATTTACGAGCAGGGGTGTGGGCATCGATCGAGCGAGGGATGTGAAGGGGAGGAGGAAGAGGAGGAGGATAGGGCGGAGAGAAGGAAAGCCCAACAGGATCAGCGGACTCAAGTGCTCAAAAAGAATTGCGTCCTTTCTAGGGGATAAAATAAAAGGTATTAACCATCAGGGATTGTGGAGTTGCAACCTGGAAAATGTGCAGCTCCGAACAGGCCACTTGGCAACGTTTATCGAATCAATGAGTTGCTGTGCCAATGCGCCGTCCCCCGTTGAGCTGGCCTATGCACACACCAGCAGGCATGGAACTCACTCATTGGCAATTCACCACCCAGAGTCAGGCTGGGGTGAGTTAACTCTTGATATGCTAGCAAGAGTTTCAAATTCAGAATACCTTTTACTATTTGTTCAGTAGAGATCGGCAATTCCGGGGCTGAATCGCTTTAATCAAAATGATAAAAACACAGTGGAGCACTTCCTGTATTACCACATGTAATCACATGTTTGAGAGAAGAACTACGTATGCAGGGTTGTGTGTTAAGCATGTGTGGATGAAAATCAAAACACAACTCCAGTTTGTAGAGTTTGTGATGAGAAAACAACATTATAACATAGATCAGAAAATAGCATAATATGGACCCTTTAAATGTCACCTTGTAGAACCATGGATAATCATTTTATCGTTAAGTCAGGTTAATTTATTTGCTATTTGTAGTTAAAAAACACATTAGAAACAAAACAAAAAGGAGGACTGAAAAGTAAAATTATTATAAATCTGATTATTTTTATTTATTTATTTATTTATTTATTCATTTATTATAGTATTAGTATTACACTTCAATAAGGTAATGATTGTTAACATATTTAGATCACCATGTTACCTTTTATTGTTTTGAAAATGCTATATTCGCCAAAAACAACACAAGTTTCAGTTTTGTTTTTGACGCTCCCCCTTCAGAGCGCTATCACAACACAATTAGCGCACATCCCGCTAATGGAACTACTGCATGTCACATCAAGTTTGTCAAGTTGCTGTGTACAGTTTTGTATTGTGTTTTTGTACCTTTATGGAGAATTGCCATAAGGAGGGTTCGAATAGGGCTTGGGAGAGATCGCTAAATTACTGAAACGTGCATGGATGACGCCTCAAACCTCTTCAAGCACGCTTTTGATAAGGGAACAACATTATAACATGGTAGAAAGCTAAAAATACCCCCTTTGAAAGATTTGTATCGGACATCGCTAGTTAATACATGTCTCTTTCTCATCACGCAGATTTTCATAGAGGCATTTGCGCTAACCACTCTGTCACCACGCGCTAGTATATGATGGATGAGCTCAATGAACAAAATAATTTCCCTGTGGGCATAATAGTGTGTAACTCAACCTAATGTGATTTGCTAGTACATTAATCTCCATTGCTTTTTAGTCCCGGTATGTGTGGCCCTGCACATGCCAGTCGGTGACAGCACGGTGTAATCCATGGTGACACTATATGACAACTTGGACTTATTCTCGGGACTACATAGACCATGATCCTTTGCTCCAGTGCAGCCAACATGAAGAAATGACTGAAATATGAAATCAGTTACGTCAATTTGTCTGTCAGCCATCTACAGTCCCATAATTAGTAACACGGTATGACATCATAACTTCCCATCACTCTTCTGAACTACATAGACCATGGTCCTTTGCTCCAGTGCAGCGAACATGAAGAAATGACTGTTATTTATCACTTTTTCTGTTGTTAATTTTTGAAATATGAAAAAAAAAGAAATATTGCAATTAGTCTGTGAACCATCCAGTCAGAAAATGTATAATTTGGTATGACACTGTAACTTCCAACCACTCGACAAAAGTACACTGACTTAATTTGTAACACGGTATGACATCATAACTTCCCACCACTCTTCTGGACTACATAAACCATGATCCTCAGCTCCAGTGCAGTCATCATGAAGAAATTAAATCTTACCCATCACTTTTTCTGTCATTATTTTTTTCAAATAGGAAAACAGTCATTTCACTATGTCTGTCCACCATCCACAATCAGAGAATTTGTAACTTGGTATGACGTTGTAACTTCCCATCACTCCTCAAAACCACATCGACCATGATCCTTTGCTCCAATGCAGCTAACTTGAAAAAAATAAAAATAAATAAAAATGTTATTGACTGATTTTTTTAAAATATGAAAACAATAATGTAATTGTCTGTTAACATCCAGTCAGATCATTTGTAACTTGGTATGACATTGTAAGCTCTGAAATACATAGACCATGATCCTTTACTTCCGGTGCAGGCAACATGAAAAAAAAATGCTGTCATTCATCACTTTTTCTGTCTGAATTTTCTGAAAGATGAAAACAATCATTTCAATTTGTCTGATAAGTGGTAACACGGAATGACATCATAACTTCACACCACTTTTATGAACTACATTGACTATGATCCTTTGCTCTATGTTTTGAAATATGGCAATAATAATTTCACTTATGTGAGAAAAGTGTCGAGATGTGTATTCATCTGTCACTCACATAGACCATGATGCTTTGCTCCACTGCAGTGAAAATGAATAAAGTACTCAATACTCATACTTACCAAAGACTATTTTAGTCCAGTCTTCTGAAATGTTATAATTCCATAAGTCTCAGAAAGTGTTATTCACCCCTCCACAGTCAGATCATTAGTAACACAGTATGACAACTTACCCTCTTTGTCATTCTGTCCAGAGTTATAAAGATCATGGTACTTTTCTCCATAGCCACAAATATAAACAAAGTACTTTTAATTAACACTCCCAAAAACTTACCATTGCTCAGTCTCAAGTGTCGTACAGCGTAGTACTGTGCATATCTGTCAGTATGCCACAGTCAGATCATTATTAACACAGTATGACAACTTCACACCCTGTCATTTTCCTCTTTCCTAGCCTCTTATGAACTGTATAAGCCATGAACCTTTGCTCTAGTGCAGCAAATATGAAAAATATGTTATTATGTTATTCGTTACTTTTTCTGTCTTGATTTTTACAACAAAATTTTGCAAGTCTGACAGCAATCCACAGTTGGATAATTACCCCCTGACCATACCTGACTGTCAGTGCCCTATCTCGAGGGGCGCTGACAATCAGTGCTTCTAATGGACACTATTGTTGTGTCCTTAGGCAAGACACTTCACCCACCTTGCCAAATACGAATATGGTGTATGCATGAGTGTTGGCGGTACTAAATATTAACACGGCATGACATTATGACTTCCCACCGCAGTTCACACCTACGCGGACCATGATCCTTTCCTCCACTCTAGCCAACAGTTTTCCAGCACTTACTTTTGACCTAATGTTTTGAAATCGGATTATAACTAATTAATTCATCTTTGAGTGTTTTTGTGCATGTTAGTCACTTATCTCAACCCTTCAGAACTACACTGACCATGATTCTCTGCTCCACTGCACCGAACATAAACAACATACTCTTATCAAATACCATTTTAGTCCCAGTCTTTTGAAATGTGAGGGTAAATCCACTGTTCTCATAAAGTCTTGTACTGTGCCCTAGTGGCTCAATGTCCTTAGGCAAGACACTTCATTCACCTTGCCTGGTATGAATGTGGTGTATGCGTGATTGTTGGAGGCGGTAATGTCACGCCGTGTTATTAATTAGTTACACAGCATGACATCATAACTTCCAACCACAGTTCAGAACTACATAGACCATGATCCTTTGCTCCACTCAAGCCAACAAGTGCCCCACTGTAGCCAACGTGAGGACAGCACAGTTTTCTAACACTTCATTTTGAAATGTGACTAGTGTTTTTTCGCTCTGCATGTTAGTCACTTACCTCAACTCTTCAGAACTACACTGACCATGATTCATTGCTCTGCTGCACTGGACCGTGAACCTACTCTTATCAAATACCAATCTTTTGAAAAGTTAGAAAAGTTAATTTCACTAGTCTCTGGAAGTGTCATTACTGTGCATATGATTCAGTCCTCCACAATCAGATCACAAATAACCAGTGATGGATGAAGTACTCAGTTTTGTTACTTAAGTAAAAGTACAGATACAAATATAAAAATTTACTCAAGTAAAAGTTCACATGAAAAAAATCTACTTAAATAAAAGTATTAAGGTATCTGTTTGAAAATGTACTTAAAGAGTAAAAAGTAAAAGTATTTTGCAGAGAATTTTAGAACAATTAAAGGATGAAATGCAATGTTTTTGAAAAAGAATTCATTAGATTTTAAACGATTCAACTGATTTCTTACTTTTTTTCTAGCCGCTTTTGTGTATTTGGTTTGCTCAAAGTTGGAATGTTAACTCAAATTAAATGTGCTAAAAAAAAAAAAAAAGTCTGCCATTTCAGCAGGCCTCAAACCATAAAGAAAACTACTTTTTACGTTTCAGTCCAGATCTAAAACGCAGTGGAATAGAAAGTACAGATACACAGATGTAGTGAAGTAAAAGTAAAAAGTGTCCACTGTAAAAATTTACTTTGGATATGCCATTGCTCTGCTTCGAATGTTCCACAGTGTGTCATTAAACAGCTCTATTTACATGTATTAATTTACACGGTTTTATAGCTCAAAAATACCTAGAAAAACAGACATTCTGACTGTGAGCGGGTCGCCTCTCCACAGATCTGACCTGTAACTTGACCTGGTTTGGTCTCCATGATGATAGGAAGATTTAATGCCATACTGTGAAACATTCTAGAGAAAGCTCATGAAGAAAAGCATTTGACAGACCCACCACCAGAAAAGTTGCACAATGTACCTGTAAGTAAAGTACCGATACCTAAAATTTGTACTTTTTTGTATTGTACTTTTGCTTTTGTACTTCGTTACCTTCCACCGCAGTAGGTAACAGGAATTATACTTTTAATATTCTGAATAAGTTCCATAATTAAACAACTGTTATAGACTTGTACTTTGTTATGAGTGAAAACAACAGTGATCTAGAAGAAAACATCAAAGATAAGTAGCTTTTTTCCTCACATTCTGACGATAACATGGCGATTATATTTGTTGGCAATTCTCACAATTATATAACAATATTATTGTTTCGTGTCCCATCCCTAACTGTGCATATGATTCAGTCCTCCACAATCAGATCATTAGTAACACAGTATGACACCTTACCCTCTTTGTCATTCTGTCCAGAACTATACAGACCGGGGTGCTTTTCCTCCATTGCAGTGAACATGAACAAAGTGCTCTTATTTAACACTCCCGCTGCAGTCAGATCATTAGTAATACAGTATGACAGTGTGTCTTTTCCCCTTTTCTCAGCCTCTTAAAATCTATATAAGCCGTGATCCTTTGCTCCGGTGCAGAAAGGACTTGCGATTTAACTACATTTTGGCGTTATTCTTTTCAGATATGACCATAATGACTGCAGTGAAAACACGGTAAGACATTTGTAGACAAGAACTAAGATGATCCCGTGAACCTTTTACAAAATATGTGCCAACGATTCTCATTCATTTAATATTTTGTAGTAATTTCAGTATTGACTAATTGGTAACGCCCATATTAAGCTGTTTTCTGGTCTGTGTTATAATGTTTCCTCATGGCAAACAGAAAACACTCTGTTCTACCTTGTGATGTCATGTAGTAATACAGGAAGTGCTCTAACATGACTAAAAGCTCACTCCATTTTGTGTAATATAATTCTAACTGGCCATAATAAAGCATGAAGAAAGCATGCGAACCTTCACACAGGTTTCACATCCGCCATCTACTAGTTAAAAAAGTAAATCAAACCAAATTACGAAAGGTTGTAAATAGTAAAGTTATTATAAAGTGTTACCAACAAAACTGAAAATGTGAAATTTAAATTATAAACTTTAGAAGCTTCGAAATCTCACAAGACTACACCTGAGTGGGAGTTCATGCAAAGACAATTTATGCTGAAAAAAGTACTAGGAAACAATGCATTTATATAAAGACTAAAAAGACAAAGAAAGTATTTTAAGTAAAAGTACAAATACAGGGGGAAAACATGTACTTTAAGAGTAACAACAATTAGAACAATTAAAGCATCAAATGTAGTTATTTTTTAGCAGATTTTTTTTTTTTTTTTTTTTTTTTACCTGTTTTTGTCCCTTTGGTCAAAGTTGGGACATTAACTTAAATTAAATGGTGTCAAACCATAAAGAAAAGTACTTTTTACTTTTCAGTCAAGATCTAGAATGTAGTGGAGTGAAAAGCACAGATACATGCTCTCAAACGTAGTGAAGTAAAAGTAAAACGTATCTGCTGTAAAATGTGCTTAAGTAAAGTACAGATACCTAAAAACTGTACTTAAGTTTTGTACTTTTACTTTTGTACTTTATTTCATTCCACCACTGCATATAAATAGTCGTCCAACAACATTTATTGTCAAGTAAAACTCCATTGTCCGATTAATCGACTGAAAGTCTTAAGCAGTTCATGATTCTGCATAACATTAAGTCGTAGAAAGTGTCGCGCCGTGCATGCCAGTCATCCTTCCGCAGTCAGATCAATGGTAACACGGTATGACCACATCATGACTTGGCCTCACCCCGGACCCCCACCTTCCCCTCCACCCCTTCGCCCCCTCCACGGACGACCGGGGCACTGCGGATGCAAAGTCAGCACCTTCCACCCTCCCACTAATGTCAAGGTCCCATCTATACCACCCGGCCACATACCCCCGCCGCCCCCTACCCCCTCCCATCGCCGCAGACACGCGTCCAGCTGTCCCGGCTCGACTACCCCCCCTCGTCTGTTCTGGTCCTGTGGCTGTGACCCCTCTTCCCCCAACTCCCCCCTCCTCCTTAGGCATTTGTGGGAAGCTTGAAGTGGAATTGAGTGAAAGCGATCTGGTTCGGCGGGTGCTGAGCAGGGGGACAGGGGCTTGGTCGGGGGTGGCTATTGATTTGATAAGCAGTGCCAGGCGTGATGTGAGGTGGAGTGTGCTGAACAATGCAGTATGCCCACTATATGATAACGGTTCTTCAGATAAATATGTCTGGATACTGGCGATATTATGCAATGTCATGAAATGGCTTTTATTGGATCCTAAACTGCAAGGTGGTTGGGCCTAAATGAATATATGAGTGAGCTTAAAACGGTCATAACTACGGTTGGATTTCCAAGACAATTGCATTGAAAGGTTAAGTCTCCATGGAGATGCTGTTGCTTTTGTAAGGAATGTTCTCAAACTGTGGCATTAAACTTAGATATCTCCATGGAGACCAGCACACACCAGTAATGATACATAAGAAGAATGTGAACTTTTGTGAATTTGGTGACAAAACTTGTATAAAATTGTTTGTGTAATATTACTACTACTACTACTACTACTACTACTACTACTACTACTACTACTATTGTACACATTTTAGGAAAAAAAAAATATTGTAATTTATCATATTTTTTTCCTTAAAGTACGAAATTTAAATGTTAAATTCTCAAAATTTGGACCAGAAGAATGAATAACCTTGAACAAAATTCCTTTGTTTGAGTCACTACAAAAGTGGTTAGCACTCTTCCCGGATCTTGTTCTTCTCTTCTTATTTTCCATGATTTCAGGATGTCTGGCGGGTGCTCCAGTCAGCTTAGCACCTAAACTATACACAACTAACAGGCTAATTGATACTGAAATAACTGTCAACTAAATCAGTAATCAAATAATCGGTAACTGGTCTATATACAGGCTCCAAAACAGGCCATAAGCCAAGAGCAAAATCTCATATTCACTTTTAAATATGAGATTTGAGAGAGATGAGTTTTAAAGGTTCTATATTACACAAAATTGACTCTTGTGACCTTTAAACCATGTTATAATGCTGTTACATCCTCAAAAACATACCCTGAGTTGTGTTTTGTTTCATTCACACATGTTGAGTAATAAAGGATGAGTAATCCTTTATTATTAGTCTGTCTTTATCTCCAAAGCTCAAAATGCTCTATTCCACCTTGTCATTTTTTATTTTTTTTTTCAAAATCAGTCACTAGGGGTTTCTACATTTTTTTTTATTCATATATGCATTCTGTTAAATTAATCTAGCATACCTTAGAGAACAAGTATCATTTAAGTTGGGAAAAAAATAAGCCTAAACTAATCTTAAATTCAAGCAACTGGGAACACAGCAGAAGAAAATTTATCTACCCGAAGAATCAACCAGTAATTAATGAGATTAACAAATTAAGAGCCATAGCAGTGTGTGTCCATGGTTATTCTATGTGATAGCTGTAAACCCTGTAGTTTAGACCGCTACAAACATGTTCTGAAATGCCTCTGTGTCACATGCCCTCCCTGTGTGTCAGATGCCCTCCCTAGTGTGGGAAATGCTACAGTCGGACTAAATCCAAACCCTAACGCCTGAACCAGCGGCGATCAGCTCTGGTTCAGGCTGGGCTCAGATGAGTTTCAGCGGGGAGTGGCATAGGTGCCTCAGCTGGAGCAACACTTCCTCCCGGGAAAAAAACAAATGCGCGGGGCACTAACCGCTGAGAACAAAATAGGCCTATAACAAACCAGACCAGATCCACGTTTCTGTCTGGATGCTTTGCTCCACCTCAGAACCAGTCACAGCCCTCGAGCATGGAGGACAGCTAATAATCTGAGGGACCCACCCGGACCTCTCTGCACACTCTCGCTTTCCCTGTCTGGAACCAGCGCAGAGGGCGTCGCCACAAGATCTAGCATACCGGACTGGATCCATGCTCCAGGCCTCGGAAACAGACCCGCGGGAGGGTGGCACGGAATTGCTCGAACCCTATCCACTGTGCGCTGGCCTTGCTCGCCTATATGTGACCAACAGACCCAACCGCGCTATGGTGAGTGCTACTGTGTTTAATCGCAGTTGGCTGCTGCTGGTAGCTGAACTCATGTGCTTCTGCTATCGAACGATATAACCCATGGAATCATTTTTCCTTCCTGCTGGACAGTTTTACGGCGTTGATTGTACTGTGATTTGATTGGATGCTGTGGCGTTCGACATAGTGCTGAGAGAGTGAGGGAAAGTGAGGGAGAGAGCGGAAAATCCACGATACTGACTTAAACAATGTTTCTATACTTTTCCATACCATTTTGAGCATCAAGTCTTTCCAAGTCAAGTCCCAAGTCAGTGGTGTTCAAGTCCAAGTCGAGTCCCAAGTTTTTGGTAATTTTCCCAAGTCAAGTCTCAAGTCCTTAAATTGGTGACTCGAGTCAAGTCCCTACCTCTAGTGTATGCAGTTTAAAAACACAGTCAAGCACTTCCTGTATAGTAACACATGACATCACAAAGTGGAACGGAGTGTTTTCAGTTTGAGAGACAGCCTGAATATGCAGGGTTTGCGTGTCAAACATGTATGAATGAAACAAAACACAACTTCAGGTATGTTTGTGATGAGAAAACAACATTATTACATCAATTAGAAATTAGCGTAATATAACAAATACTTGATTAATTGGAAAAATAATCGCTACCATAATCCATTAGCAAAATAAAATTTCATTTTAGCCTGCTCCTAACCAACACCCACGGCGTCTCATCATTTGTGCTGCTTCCAGTGAATTATGAGATAAAAGCAGATCCCTGTAGGTTCAAATAAGCTTGAATCAATGTCTAATACATCTTGTTTGCCAGCATTTAGTTCTCAGTCACGGTGCGCAGAATTTGTGTGATCAAAGAGATAGCTAATGTCCCCCATGTAATGTTACTGCAGTGCGCGCTATTGATTAATATTAATGCATTTGTTAGCACACTCTGACACGACATCAAGAGCAGACGCCGATAAAACAAGTTCATGTCCTCACATAAACCATCACGGACCACACGGGCGAGCAACTTACCACATACTGAGCTAATGTTCACGGCATACAGAAAGCGTTTTTATCCCATTTGTGAATATCTGGTTATGAAGCAGAAAGTAAAACGTAAGAAAAGGTAATAACGAAGTTGTTTGAAGGTATGAAACATTTGAGTGGCAAAGAGTTACATTTTAGCATCCTTCTTCTAGCTCAGGGGTCGGCAACCTGTGGCTCTTTCATCCTTCCGTTGTGGCTCCCTGTGACTTTGGAAAATAAATGAGTATTTAATTACAATGCATTTTTATTTTAGTTTACTCATTTTTAAATGTAATTCTAAATTTGTAGATAATGGTAATCTTGTAACATTTAAATAAAATGTTTTTAATATTTTTGTCACTCAGAATGTGTGTGCACCTACACCAGCAGTATGATTTATTGAGCTTTTCAACCCCTGGTAGGTAAATGAAAGATAAATCCAAGAAAAGAAAAAATTCTGAAGAAAACAAAACGTTTAATGCTACATGAACAGATTCATTTGCTTTCACGGCTGATGAGACTGGTTTAGACGTGATAAAATGATGACGGAGCACAGACGCAGACGCATTTTTGGTTTGGTGCAGGTGGATAATTTATGTTTGGATTTTTATTTCCTATGAGGAGGACTCAAATAGACATTGAGTATTTCATTTGAAAGTAAGCATCAACTGAGTGTCTTTTCACAGTTCAAAATGTTTTTTGTTACAGAAATAAAATTCCGTGTTCTCTGTAGCATTTCATTGATTTCATAAATGCAACACACTACAGTCTTTTATACATAACGTACAGATAAAAAATGAAATGCAGTGCAATCCTCATTTTAGATGTCAAAATGATTTTGTGGATCCGGGTGTTTTCTTTTCCGTGGGAGACGCTCCAAACGGCTCTTTGAGTATTTAAGGTTGCCGATCTCTGTTCCAGACTGATGTGGTCTAAAGGTGCACTGTGTAACTTTTGGAGATGTTAACTGGAATGTTCCACAGTATAGCATTACACTTATTTATCTCCCACAGCAGGTTACGTGTCAGATCTGTGGAGAGGCGAGCCCACTCACAGTAAGAATGCAAGTTTTGAAGGAAATAAAAACCCATGGTATTGAGTAAATGCAAGATGGATGCCATACCTGAACAATCCAGACAAAACAATAACATCTCCATGGATACAAGCAGGTGGCGGACCTTCCACCAGAAAGGTTACACAGTGTTAAAGAGGGGGTATAACCAGGAAGCGCTCTCTGACAATTTTCATAAATATACAAAAACATGATGAAAACAATAGACTACAACTTCACAAACCTGATGTGATGTGCAGTAGTTTCATGAGCGGGATGCACACTGATTGTGTCGTGATAGTGCTCTGAAGAGGGAGTGACTAAGCACTGGAGCAAGAGGAGCAGGGAGCATCAAAAACAAAATCGAAACTAATAAATCACGTTAATACGTTATTTTTGGCGACTATAGCATTTTCAAAACAATAAAAGGAAACATGGTGATCTAAATATATGACGTCTTAGCAGTTCATACCCCATAGAAATATATTACCCTCATTTAAGTTGATGGCTTTTCTCATAAAGTATAGCTTATGTTTGCTTTCAGTGAGTTACACACTGTTAGCTAAAAATTTCCTGACGTAGAGAGTGCAATAATTTTTGTCACGTATTTGAAAATATTGAGATGAAAAGGTGTTCAGAGAGAGTGCTTCATTTGAGCTGCACCGAAATGGACCAGAGATTTATAGCGTATGCAGTCTCTTCCATTCAGCAACAAATAAGACTTTTTACACTTGACCAGTAAAATTTCACGTTACTGCCATTTAAACACGTCTGGGCATGAAATGATGATGGTGTATAGACTTAAAGAGAGGTTATTTTTTTTAGTTTTCTACCATGTTATAATATTGTTACCTCATCAAAACCATGCCTGAAGAGGTTTTAGAGGTCATCCATGCATATTTGAGTAATATAGCGATCTCTCCTGGGCCTCATTAGAGTTAGCTGTTAGACTGTCCAATGCTCTGTCCACAAGCCTACGTCACTCATGCTCCCACACGACAATTCTCCGTAAATATACACCGCAACTTCACAAATCTGATGTGATGCTCATAAGTTTCATAAGTGGGATGCACACTGATTGTGTTGTGATAGCGCTCTGAAGGGGGAGTGAGTTAGCATGGAGAGCAAACAGAGGGGAAACTAGGTGTCATTTTTGAACATTGAGAGAAAGACAACTTCATAAACAGGATTAAAGGAGGTCAAATTAAGTCCACTGAGTGCTGTCCGCATCAAATTATAACAAATTTATTGTCTGAGAATCTGGCCTCTGACAGACTAATCGTGAAACTCATCATGGTGAATAATTAGGATGCTCTGAATGCGTAAGTAATTGAGGAATAACTTTAGACCACTGCAACCAGTTCTGTTTTTCACGTTTTTAAAACAATAAAAAATTAGGTACAGAGTCTTTACTAAAACAGGTGTGAATGAAAAAATACAACTCCCGGAACAACACTGTAACATGGACAATGGATGTTGTAACACAAAAATGACTAAGAATTGTATAATATTTGAAATTCTAACCAAATTTCCAATAATATTTCATGACATCGTATTAGTGTTGTCAAACTCAATTTCCATACTCAGTTATAGACTCGATACTCAATACTAGGGATGTAACAATAATTGAGTCAAAGTCAAATAGTCAAAGATCACAATAATATCGTGGAGCTACAAAAAAAAAAAAAAAAAAAACTACATAAACCATGATCCTTTGCTCCGACATCAAGAAATAACTAGTATATCTTAGTTCTTTGGTTCTTGTCAAGGCATTTTAAGAGAAAAAAAGTTGTCCTTTTAGTATTGATACCTACTCAAATGAGTATCTAGTTTTGGTACTAGCTTTGGTATTGATTAGTATCTGGTTTTCAATTCTTTTGACCACCTCACCTCTACACCAACTTAAGCAACAGATGGCAGTCCCCCTTTCTTTTCTTACAATGTCTGAATGCGCCAACTTCTCCATCACCCCCCTTCTTCTAAATCCTCTTAACCCCAAAACTAACCCCGATAGCACCCCGACGCTAACTTGCTGGCGCACTTTCTACCCGTGACCCCCATCCCCGACCCCCCACGCCGACCCCCTTCACACAGCCACATTCTTACCACCCCTCCCCCCTCCCCCCCTCCGTCCAAAGTAACCCTAAAATATTCTAGCCAGCATGCCATCTGTGACTGGGAGAAAACGGGTGGCTGACCTTTTGAGCACTGAAAAAAAATGCTGCCATTTAATTGCGATTAAAGTGTATAACTTTATCTGGTGGAGTGTCCGTCACCTGCTTGTTTCCATGGATACAGTGTGACATTAAACAGCTCTACATTACATTTATTCAATTACAGGTGGTTTTATAGCTCATAAATACTTAGAAAAACAGGCATTCTGACTGTGAGCGGGGACACCTCTCCACAAATCTGACCTGTAATTGGTCTGGTTTGGTCCCCGTGAAGATAGAACGGTTTAATACCATACTGCGAAACATTCCAGAAAAGTTCCATCAGAAAAGTTACACAATGCACTTTTAATGACAAATGATAAATGAACTGACAAACTAATACAAGAATCGTATTTTGGAAGAACAGAGCTGCGGGTTTTTAGTCATTTAGTTGATTAATCGGTCGATGGTGTCTTAGCTGAACAAAGTTTATACGAATCAACTAACAATTTTATTTATAGTGATTTATATGGGACGACAGCAAAAAGGAGAAGTGATATTTACAAAAAGGCAGATTTAACTCATAATTCACATGTTAACCTCATCATAAACAGACCTGGAGTTCTGTTTTGTTTCATTCACACATGTTTGAGTAACCCTTTACTAGTCTGCCTACATCTCCAGAGCTCAAAATGCTCTGTTCCACCTTGTGATGTCATGAAGCGGTAGTTTTTAAGTTAACAACTACATGTTACCTTTGGGTCAGTAACAATTGGCAAGATCAGACAGACAGATCAGAAAATAGTGTAATATGGGCTCTTTAAACTCATGATTCATAAGTTAAGTTAGTTCTCATTATATAAATACATGGTTTCCTTGTACTTTTTTCTGCATAAATAGTTTTTGCTGGAACTCCTATGCAGATGTAGTCTTGTAAGTGCAGTTTGTGTCAGATACACAGAGATACGCAACAGTTTTGAGAGCTTTTGCCACACCCCCTTTTTAGTCGACCAATCGAGGTCGAGGTAGGTCATGTCTTTAGTCGACCAAGAATGTCTTTCGTGGACTACAGCCCTTCCGAACATGTTTCTAAACTGAAGGATGAGCAGTTTTTCTACAGTATTAGACGGCCTGTTTTACTGTTTGTGGAGGAAATGATGGTACTTCAAAAACTGCAGCCTCTGCGTTTTGCTAAATGTGTCCATTAAAGGCCCTATATTAAGCAAAAGTGACTCTTGTGAGCTTTAAACCATGTTAGAATGTTGTTTCCTCATCAAAAACATACCTGGAGCTGTGATTTGTTTCATTCACACGTTTGAGTAATCCTTTATTATTGGTCTGTCTACATCTGAAAAGCTCAAAATGCTCTGTTGCACCTTGTGATGTCATGATGTGGTACTTATCAGCTACCTTTTACCTTTAGTTCAGTGAAGATTGGCAATTCCAGCGCTGAAAGTACGTAAGTGATTCTAGTGAAGGTGTACGGTTTGAAAGAATTACACATAAATATTAAGGGTTTGTGTGTTAGATCATAAAATGGCTTAATATGAGCCCTTTAAACAGCAATTTTACTTTGATTGCAATTAATCTTGCGGCTGTAATGGGGTGTCATTAGTTGTCTAACATTTTGAGATTATTTTTTGCTGCAAGTTAGTCACAGTCTTTACTTGAACCTTCCAACCGTTCCACACCCTTAGCAGAAATGTCGCGCCGATCCACCAATAAATGTGTGCTAAATGAGCAGAGCACGCTAGCGCATTTTCACCCCCGCCTCGGATCAATACGGTTCATATCAGTCTTGGAGGCTCGTTGGACGCGCCCCGCCTCATACATTTCACACTGTGCTGTGCTAAATTGTGTTTCTCAACCGGCGGGACAGGCGTCGCTACGGAAACACAAGCACTCTGTCTGGAAAAGGGATTGGAAATAAATCATCCTTTGCAATAAAAATGATCGAATAAATAAATAAAGGTATTAAAAAGGGGGAGATGAAATTGTTTTGTGCATAAAACTCATTTTACTGAAATACTTTGTTGGTGGTGTTTACTGATACTTTGCAGGCGCATTGTGTAACTTTTATGGAGATGCTATTGCTTTGGAATGTTTCACAGTATGGCATTAAACCTTTCTATCTTCATGGAGACCAACCCAGACCAAGTTACAGGTCAGATCTGTGGAGAGGCGACCCCGCTCACAGTCAGAATGTCTGTTTTTTAGGTATTTTTGAGCAATAAAACCACCTGTAATTAAATCATTATAAGCTATAGGTGTTTAATGTCATACTGTGGAACATTCCAGCAGAGCACTACTACTACTACTACTACTACTACTACTACTACTACACTACATTTGAGTGCCGGTATTTGTACTTTCTACTCCATGTCATTTTTTAACTGGCCTGAAAAAAAAAGTATTTTTCATACAATTTTAGGTGTTATTTTCCCATGTTTGTGGTAACATCCTGACAGAAGGTTTTGAGTTCAAGCTTCGGCCTTGGGCAAACAAAAATAAATACACAACATTCATAAGAAAATTATGAAATTAATTCGTTTTACACCTGCTGACCAAAGTATGTATAATTTTTAGTCAGTCATGACATTTTAACAAATCAACAACACCTGCATGAAATATTTTTATGCTTTATGTCTTTACTTTTATATGTTTAACCGTGTACTTAAATACTTTTACTTAAGTCGATTTCTCAAGTGATTCTTTTACTTTTGCTTGAGTAACTTTTTACCTCTGTATCTGTACTTTTACTTAAGTAACAAAACAGTACTTCATCCACCACTGCAGCTGATGTCGTCAACATTGGAAGCTTAGTTACTCAAGAGTTTAATCTGCGCTTCATTTTAACAAAATCTGACCAGAAAGAACTGACTTGGTTGGAACTACAAAAGGTGAGCTGATTTGCGCTGTTAAACAAATTACTAAAATTACTGTCACAAGACTGTGTTTTCAGTTAGACGCGGTCAGCTTTTTTCTTGAAATTTGAACTGATCACAGGCTTTTGAAAATGTGCTGATTAAATCCATTGTGTATCCAGAGTTTTCAGACTATATTCGGGAATTTTTGGCAGTTTTTGCTAATGTGTGCATTGGGTCACCATGGGAACTGTTGAATATTCCGAGATACATGTAGAACACCCCCAGCGTGACGTATCAATAATTTTACTTCCTGGTTGGACACAGGGAGCGTAATTATATGACAAAGGTAATTCTATAACTGTAACTTATAGCAACTAGTGCTGTAGTACTTCAGTCAATTAATCGGTTGATGGAGTTGTGCAAAAATTTGATTAGAGAAATTACAGGATTTCTATGGTACAACAGCAGAAAAAAGAAGTGCGTGAGCTAGCTGAAGATTTGGTATGTTTGGTATTTCTATGTAAAAAAAAAAAACAGATTAAACTCATGATTCATAAGTTAAATCTTTATATAAGTACCGTATTTTCCGGACTATAAGCTGCTACTTTTTTCTCACACTTTGAACCCTGCGGCTTATACACCGATGCGGCTCATATATGGACGGATTATTCGTCTATGAACACAGCGGATGCGCGCGCAGCTTGAGTGCAGAAAGCGCCGCTGTCTGTGCGGTGAACATGGGTTAGGGTTAGTTAGAACACTCGCTAGCGCTGTTGTCAGCACTAAAACAGTTTATCGCTGCGTGATAAAATAAGTTCTGCTGCTAAATTAACATTAGTGAGTGGGATACGTCTTAATGACCCGTATGTGTTAAATGCAGGTGAAGCGTAAATGACGAGACGAAACGTCTCAAACTTCAGTAGCTGGACATCCGCTCATACATGATCGATACAACTAACCCCGACCCCGGGAGAGCCTCAAATCCTGTTGAAATCCTACAAGACACTGACATGATACAAGACACTGACATGATCCCAGACAGGACAGCGGCTCTTTCTGCTGGAGACATGCGCAGTAGAGCGCCAGAGCGACTCTCGCGCGTGACGAACTGACTCAATGCAAAAAGACGACAAAAGCTTTAGAGGCAATACAAGCAGATGCTCGGAACTTGAAAACTTCTTGAAGACGTGGACACCTGCGGCTTATAGACAGGTGCGGCCTATATATGTACAAAAATAAAATTCTTTGAAAATTTAGTTGATGCGGCTTATATTCAGGTGCGCTCAATAGTCCGGAAAATACGGTACATTGCTTCTTGGTACTTTTTTCTGCATAAATAGTTTTTGCATGAACTCCCCCTGCAGATACAGAAGAGTTTTGAGCGCTTTTGCCACGCCCCCTTTTTTAGTCAACCACTCGGTCAACTGCAGCCCTACTAGTAACCATAGCAACCATGTTAACTAGTGCCAAAACTATAATTAGACTGATACAAATGAATGACAAAAACTTTATGAAGGTTTAAACTGACAGAAATGCTTCCTTGCGCATAAAATGGATGGAATTTTTGGTGTTGTAATAATTAGAAAAACTTTAAAATCTGCCATATTAAAGGTGCACTGTGTAACTTTTTGGTTGGAGGCCCATCTGAGGTCATCTGCTTGTTTCTATGGAAATATCATTGCTTTGCTTGGAATGTTCCACAGTATGTCATTAAACAGCTCTGTATTCAATTACAGGTGATTTTATTGTTCAAAAATATTGCAGAAAAACAGGCATTCTGGCTACGAGCAGGGTCGTCTCTCCACAGATCTGACCTGTAACTTGGTCTGGTTTGGTCTCCATGAAGATAGAAAGGTTTAATACTATACTGTGAAACATTCCATACAAAAGTACTTATATAAACTTATCTATCAAATATTTAATCTATGTGTTTTTAGAGCTAAAAAACATGTAAAATACATTGAAAAAGAGCGGGTTTGCCTCTTCACAGATCTCACCCATAACTTGGCCCTGGTTCTTGTCTCCATGGAGATAGAAAAGTTGAATGCTGTGGAAATTTCAGGCAAAGCAATAAAAAACTTGTTATGAAGACAAGCAAGTAGCAGAACCCTCAGCAGAAAAGTTACACAATACACCTTTAATGCCATATTTTGAAACCTTTCAGGCAAAGCAATAATATCTCCATGGAAACATTCTTATGGCGGACCTCCTACCGGAAAAGTTACACAGTGCACCTTTAGATAGGCTAAGCACCTAGCTGGAGCATTGTTGTTTTTAAGTTCACAATTTAAGTTCATGGAGTCAAAACCATTTGGAAAATTTGAATTTCGCAATTTTACTTGGAGCATTGACATTTGAAATAATAAATATGAAATGCCAAACTCATACAAGAATTTGAATTTCAGAACATGTTTGGAGATTTATAAAAAGGGGCTATTTTAGTTCTATGGGGTATTAACTGCTAACACATAATGTTTAGTAGAGATCGACAGATATGGGTTTTCGGTTTTCTTCTGTTTTTTTTTTTTTTTGTTCATGGGTTTTTCATGACCAATGCCGATACCGATTGTTTAGAATCCAGAGCAACCGATGCCGATATTTTTGGGACCGATATATAGAGCAGATTTTGATCATTTTTGTTAAATATTTTCATTAAAGTGTGGAAATAAAGCTTTGTGTATACTCTTCAGGCAGTAGGTCAGCCACAACAAAATATTGGCCTGTGCTAAAGATTGAATGCTATTTTACTGAAAACTCCACTCCACTCTAAGTCACTCCCCCTTCAGTGCACTATCACAACACAATCAGCTTGTATCCCGTTAATGAAGCTACTCTATCGTATCAGGTTTGTCAAGTTGCTGTGTACAGTTTTGTATCATGTTTTTGTATATTTACAGAGAATTGTCGTGTGGGAGCGTGGGTGGAGGGATCACTAAATGAGGAGAGATCACTAAATGACTATAATATGCACAGATGACATCTAAAACCTCTTCAGGCATGTTTTTGATGAGGGAACAATGTTATAACATGGAAGAACCCTAAAAAAAAAAAACAACATATCTATAGAAACAAGAAGAACGAAAAGTTACATAGTGCACCTTTAAACTACAGAGTTCGAGTATTTTGTTACTTGCAGGAGACATTATCTTATGTAATTAACTGTAGCCTTTGCCATTTACTAATTGTGACCATTCAACCAAGAAATTCCCATTTGATTGCAATTAATCCTGGAGCCCAAGGGATAACAGGGACACATTAAACTACAAACAGAAGGACCCAAGGCACTCTGGGAATTGGACCGACGACCTTTTCATTACACTGCCAGAATACTAAACATCTTTTCATCGTGGTCTTTGCTACTTCTCTTGTCTGGAATATAAAGCCATGTAATAGCTGAACAAATGAGTAATAAACGTAGACTTCTTTCTATGGAGTTGGGGTTGGTTTTTACTGTCTTTTAAAATGTGGAAAAACATTTTAAAACATTTTCCTTTTATTCCTCTTTCCTAACACACTGTGAGCTTCCTATTCACCTGCACCTGCTTACTTCCTGGTTTGTTTTCTACCTGTACCATATTTTACCTCAAAAGACAAAAATGTGCATGCATTATATTTCTGTCTGTGTCTGGCTTCAAGAGGGCTTCAGGATAGATTTTAAAGTACTTTTATGGGTTTATAAAAGCTCTTAATGGTTTTAGTCCTGTTTATTTATCTGATGTGCTTTTTTCATATGAGCCTTCTAGGTCCCCAGGTCTCATCTTTGTCCCAACTGTCCTAAGAGTCTAAAGTCAAAGTCTTCAAACTAAAACTCATTCAGTTTTTAAGGCCGTTGTCTGTGGAACAGTCAACCTGAGGACCTGAGGACAAGATGACCAGAGGACCTGAGGTTTGTTGAGTCTTTGTATGTTTAAAAGTAAACTCAAAATCTGTTTAATTTAGCTTTTTTCAACATTTTTAGCTGTTTTTTTAATTACTTTTGAACACATTTTTATATCTAATTTTAACACTCCATTTTTATTCTTACTACAACCTTCAGGCGCTTTATTTTCTATTCTTTCTGTCATAACTGCTGTAACTGCAGTCTGGATGTAAAGAAAAACAGGAGGTTGTGATTGTTGTAATTGTTATAATTATTTTATTATGTGTGAAGCGCTTTTTAACAGGCACTCCAAAAATGAATCCAGGTTTTCATTAAGCATTTGGATTATGTGTTTTTTTTATTTTGAAAAGCCGTTACCTGACAGTGTTGAAGCCTACATGTATGACTTGGAGACTGAATATTGTGAATTCCAACTAAGCTGAGGAATGTGGGCGAGGATAGGGATTAGGTGAAAACTGACATTTTCTGTGCACTCAAGCCAATACTGGGCTACTCCAACATGCTTCAATCAATCTGACGCTATTGATAAATCAAGTCCATTTTCCAAAATATGTCCTGTTTAAATCACGTTATGCTCAGTGGTGGAAGATGTACTCATTTTTGTTACTTAAGTAAAAGTACAGATACTGGAGCAAAAAACTACTCAAGTAAAAGTATCACATGAAAAAATCTACTCAATAAAAGTATTAAAGTACCTTTTTAAAAATGTATGTATCTTGCAAAGTTTTTGTGATCTAATAAAGCTTCAAATGTAGAGATTTTGATACAGATTTGTGCTCAATTTGTCCAACAGAAACAACTGAATTATTATATATTTTTTTTTTTTTTTTCTAGCAGTTTTTATTTGTATATTTTTCTTTGCTCAAACTACAAATGTGTTACAAATAAACCCTCGGCCTTTTCGGCAGGTCTCAAACAATAATAAAAAAATACTTTTACTTTTCAGTCCTGTTCAAAAATGTAGTGAAGTCGAAAGTACAGATACTTGCTCCATGGATCCATGGAAACAAGCAGGTGACAGACCTCAAACCAAAAAAGTTACATAGTGCACATTTAAGTAAAGTATAGATACCTAACATTTCTACTTAAGTACAGTACTTTTACTTTGTTACCTTCCACCTCACGATCCTCTACATAATCCTCACCCACATTGTCACGTGACGAAAACCAGACAAAACAACTAACGGGGGCCCCACTGATCTAGAAACTAAACGGGTCATTGGCTAACAGTGGGATTATCAACGGCAACAGCATCCCTCCCTCCACCACCCCGCCAGCTAGCATGTCCAATATACCTTAATCCTGCAACCCATCCAAGCATGATCGCTACAAAAACAATCATATTTACAACACCGGCGCCCAGCCACAACCCCCCGTCACACCCCACCACCACCACCCCCGCCGCCCCACCCGCCCGTCCGTCTGCTCCCGCAATACAATCAAGCTCCAATCTAGTTTATGGAAATCATTTGTGGAGAGGACAATAGCTTTAATACCTCATTCAGCGTGCATCTCCAACTAATAGCTGGTTGGCACTGTAATAAATCCTGGTCCAGTTGAATATTTTAAAAGGATCCTACAATGAAAGGTCACGTTTGGGGCAGTGGAGCTTAGCGGATGGGCTAGTTACATGTTTGTTATGCTAACTCAGCGCTGGAAAGCTTTGTTAGATTGTTGCGCGATCCTGAAACATACCTGGATTTGTGTTTTGTTCCATTCACGCAGGTTTCAGAGGTCATGCATTATACTAAAAGGATTATTTTGAGCTGTTAGCCTTGTTGTAATGCCGTTTGCCTGCTCTGGAAATATCTAGAGTTGTGGTTTTGTTATGTTCATCTTTCAAGTTTCTTTGCAACTCAAAATGGTTGGTCCCACTGCGTGATGTCAACAGGTGGTAGTTCAAAATGCTCTATTTCAATTCTAAAAGCTATTGTTTTTAACCAGATTCAAACTGCTTTACACCACAGCAGAAGTTGCACCAGCTCCTGGTGTTTATTGTATGTAAAAAAATAAGAACAACAGGGACTAACTCTTAAAGTGTTGTTGCGATACTAAAATACACTAAGAAGAAAACATTACATAACCATGACACACAAAATCTGTTATTTTCAAAGGACAGACACAAAAATGAGACTAACAAAATCGTATCTGAAGGAGCAGGTGCAAGAAACACAAATGTTCAAATCCTTTCATATTGTCGCCATAAAGCTTTTGTCACTTGTGGACTTACTCGCAGTGGGAAGACGAACCCAACTCAAGTAAAAGTACACTACACTTTTAAAAGCATTACTATAAACTACTCAAACGTTACTCAAGTAATGTAGTAAATATAACCGAATACTTCCCACCTCTTTACACAGCAATTATTTGGCTCTATAGAACATGAATCCTGAATGCAAAGCCATGCAAAAGTATTTAAATTACCAGCGTAAAACATATGTTGCCTTTATTGCTACAAGAATCCATTTTCTGCCTGAATGAATCGCGTTTACATGCACTTAAAAGGCAATTCTATGGATATGAGAAAAACCTCTTATTCATATAAATGTAAAGCAGCCCTGCGCATTTTATCAGACATCTACTTAGCAAATTTGAATAGCAAATATTAACCGGTCTGGATTTCAGAGCGCGTTCCCTATCCCGGATTTGACTAATTTAGGCTGTGGTTTCTTGCAATGGCTGGAAAAGCTATTCTACGACGTTATTAGGACTGACTGCGAAAAACAAGAATACAAACAATGGAGTAAAACTACTGGCCCAGCTATGCAATGTTAACTGGTCCAATTTCAAGTTACTATAAGTAGAGGTGAGTAGTATTCAGGTACTTTTACTTGAGTAACTTTTTAAAGCGCCAGTATTACGCTATTTCTAATCTATGTTATGTTTCCTGATCACACACATACTTGGAGTTGTGTTTTGTTTCATTCACACAAGTTTACCACACAAACCCTGCATATTTCGGCTGTATATTTCTCTCAAACAGAAAACACTCAAATCCACCTTGTGATGTCATGTGGTAATAGAGGAAGTGCTCTGCTGCGTTTTTAAACTCAACACAGCTTTACAGGAAGGCGCTGACTCGAAAACTGCCATTTCATGACCTCACAAAGCGGATGGTGGTTTTGAGCTTGGAGTTGTACACAGCCTAATAATGCAGAGGTACTAAAATATGTGTGAATGAAACAACACATAACTCCAGGTATGTTTTTGAGGAAGTAACATGGCTTAAAGATCAGTTCAATTAGAGTAAATTTTGCATAATATAGGATCTTTAAAGAACTGTACTTTTCAGAGTACTTTTCTAGCGGCATACTTTTATTTATGTTTTTATTGAAGTAACAGCACTCTTCCGTGAGTAAAAGTTGTGATTCCTCTTCCCATTGTGAGTAAAACTACAAGAGACAAAAACTTTATGTTGAAAATATGAAATGATTTGAACATTTGCATTTCTTGCACCGCTCCCATTGCCTATCTGCATTAAACAAAAGGTAAAATGTAGCTGTTCACTTGAAAACTACCGCTTCATGACATCACAAGGTGGAACAGAGCACTTTGAGCTTTGAAAGGTTTACTCAAACGTGTGTTAATGAAACAAAACACAACTCCAGGTATGTTTTTGAGGAGGTAACATCATTCTAACATGGCGTAACGCTCACAAGAGTCCATTTTGCATAATGCAGGACCTTTGAAGCAACAGTTCCACCACAGACTTCAAACCTGCCAATTCAACTTTAAGCTCTACGAATTTCAAAATCTTCCTACCACGTCAACGCAACCTTTGTAACCCCTGTAAAACCACCACTACTATTACTACTACTACTACTGAACAAGCCCCAGCCCATCTCTTCCCCTCACTCTTGGCCCATTGTCATAAATCAGCTCCTGTTGCCGTGGCAGCAGTGTCCCGGTTTAAAATGAGCTGTCAGCCGAGTTTACAGACAACGTGCGCTCCCCCGGCTCCTCACGCCCAGCCCGGGTCTGTGCCTTTTAAATGGATCGCCGAACACATCTACATCAAGCCAGCCCCCGATGATGGCTCCACGAAGGAAGGAAGACAGGGGGGATGACGCAAAAGAAGGATGGATGGAAGTACGGTGTCAATTTGTCTAAAGGGAGGTTTTAAGAAGATGTAATTTTTTTTTTTTTTTTTTTTTTGTGTAGCACCTCACTAAAATAAACCTAGATCTTTGTTTGAAGTAGTGATAGGCTAAGGTTGGTGGTTGGGTGCCGATATTTGGGCTTTTGAGCGTATCAGGTATCGTTTTTAAATGTTTTGGTCAATTTGTTACCTAAAAGATTCACAAAGTTTTATATTAAAGAAGCACTACGCAACTTTTCTGATAGAGGATCCACTATGTGCTTGTCTTCATGGAGATGGTGATGTTATTGCTTTGCCTGGAATGTTCCACGGTATGACTTTAAACATACCCATCTAGCATTTATTCATTACAGGTGTTTCTATTGCTCAAAAATACAGTAATTCTTGTGTGAATAGAGCCACAGATCTGAACTGTAATGTAGCGTAGTGCTGTAACCTGCTCATCTCCCTCGTGATAGGTAGGTTTAATCTGCACTGTGGAACATTCTAGACAAAGCAACAGCATTTCCATGGAGACAAGCAGGTGGCGGACTCTCCACTAGAAACACTTTGATACGAAGAGATAGTTAGACAAAATTTGAACATTGCTCCCTTAAAGGTTTGTGGTAAAAAAAAGAAAAAAAAAGTCTGTAAGTGAGTTTGTAGTTAAGTTAAATTGCGTAATTTTGGAAAATAATTAAATCAGATCAACAGAGCTTATCAGCCATCAGTTGCTCTGCATTTTAAACATCAATATCAAAAAGACATCGGTCAATAAATCCAAGCCTGATTTTTTTTCTTCCAGTACAGATTAGTGTTGTCAAAAGTATCGAAAATCAAGATACTAATCGATACCAAAACTAGGTAATCGATACCAAAACTCTGAGCAAAATCACAAACTGGATATGATCGGACCTTTTCTGAATCGTTCCACTTTGAGTTTTATCAGCGCTAGTGTGACACAACATGGTATAATAAACAATAAAACGATCAATTTCAGTATTGAGTATCAACTCTATTCTTTTGTATCGAAATCAGGTTGGAAATTTTTGTACTGTAACATCAGCAGTACAAGCACATTGTATAAGCAGCTCCTGAGGTCAATTTTCTCATTTTGTTAAGCATTTTGTTCAGTGTAGACGGCAACCTTTATCCAAAAGGGGAGTTACAATGGGAACAGGGCGCCTTATTCTGCTAGTCTAATATTTCAACAACAACTGAAGTGAAAAGTTGATTTGTGAACTTTGCTACAACTTGAATTTCTGAGACTTACTATAGTTTTTTTAAACAGTCTATAGGCTATCAGTTTATTCAAGTGTATTCATTATTAAAATAAGATCAGACTAAATGATGACTTATTCAAGCTTATTCAAAGTTGCATTGTGAAGGACATTTTTTAATGCAGTAGATACATTCAGCCATCAGTTTCAATCACAATCTCATACAGTCCTTGGCCATAAACTGCATCTATAACTCTTTCAGCTGAAGACTAGTTTATCTCCGCCACATGTAGTTAGAAAAAGTAAGTGAAAGGTATCTGGAGAAAAGACAGGGACTAACTAAAGAACAGACAGACTAAGTGGGAGGTAGACAGCAGAGTTCCACAGTGTGACCCGAGGCTGAGGAGAGGTCCCAGAGGAGGCACCGCTCTGCTCCACTTGGTCTGCCAGAGCGCGAGCCAGAGAGCGAGCCAGAGTCATACTCAGCACCTCTCCACTACTCTGGAGGTGATAGTATCACAGCCACAACATGGAGTGTTTGTCTACACATATGTGTGCTCTTCTAATCATAACCTATTGTTGCCTTATAAAAATAACAATATCATAGCCTTTTATAATGTTATATAATGTTATATAATGTTATATCATGGATCAACAAGCCCAGTCAGCCCATTCCCACAAATCCTCTGAGAGTTGGGACCATGAGTAACTCCAAATGCCAACAGCACACACGGTTTCAGACATGGACAGTGACCAGCACAGGCTGAAGCAGCATCAGGTCATAGAGCTCTAAAGTTGCTCTTAGGAGTAAGCAAACACCAAGTCCACACGCGTGACTCCGCACAGAGCGCGGAGCAGGATGGTACAGATCGATCAGATGAATGGTGCAGCACAATTAAAGGCAGCGCGCTTCGGTGAGATTTATGGCAGGAGCAGAATTGCTCTTGGATTTACAGCC
The DNA here is from genome assembly GCA_029959045.1 of Taenioides sp. WSHXM2023. Lineage (NCBI taxonomy): Eukaryota > Metazoa > Chordata > Actinopteri > Gobiiformes > Gobiidae > Taenioides > Taenioides sp. WSHXM2023. The sequence goes on from CM057090.1 coordinate 31,445,521, forward strand.
CGTCGCCCCGCGGCGCACAGCGTGACATGCGGATAGACTTCTCTGGAGAGGAGCCTTACCTTGACCGTGCAACATGTGGCAGCAGCTGCCCAGTAGCAGAAGCACGAACAGCTCCACACACCGGGGGCCCCTGCGCCTGGTGGCCGCCGCGCCATGCGTCATCCTCGGGATGCGTAAAGCGGTTTCCTCCGCTTGCTCTGTGCAGTCAAATCCAGATTTCATTTTCCCCAAACACGTCCGAGATGAAACACAGGGCTCGTATCCGTTTATTTTATGATATGATCACTTTCTCCTAAAAACTCTCACACGGGGAGAGAACCAGCAGCAGGGGCACTCCACGCCGGCTCACGGAGCTCAGTCCCCGGCAGTGCTCACAGATCCTCGCGTACAGCTCCAAACTCCGCAGGCAGACTGAAGGGAGGGCTTCCCTCTCCTTCTCTCCCGCTCCACAGTATAATCACAGCCTTATCCTGCCACCATTTCATTTAGACTCCGCAACAATTAATGCATGTGAGTGTGTGTTGCACTTATCGGCTTACTCCACTATCGACACAAATCCTCCTGTTTGGATGTCTTCAGCGGGATTTGCCCCGCGGATCATTTGGCTGTTTAGTCACTCCTTGTGCGTATTAGCGGAGAGGCGATAAAACCGGGACATTATCCAGCCGAGCGCCCGCTCTCTGCCCCGAGCGCGTGCTCTCCTCTAAAATCAATCCACTAATTGATTCTTTGAATACTCCAGACGGGTCCTTTCAACAGACACGCCGTGAGCAGCGGCAGTCCCGGGCCGCTGTAGGAGCTCCAGAGGGCGGGGAAGCGGACACAAGTTGCCCTAACTAATGAAGGGTTAGCCTGGTCCGGGCGGGGTGGAAACAGAGCACTCCCCAAACGGTGACACCAGAGAGGCTAAGTTGCCCTAATGCTCCGCGTGTCACATTACAGAGACACAACAGGTTCACACAGCACACCCAAATCCACACAGCGCCTCAAACACGGACTTTTTAATCCACGGAGCGATGAATGCACCACGAGACAGACAAAAAGTGACCTCAACGTGAACCGCGGATCCTCTGCCGGCTAATGTTACTCCACAGTGGGTCTGCTGCGACACCGGAGCCCAGTGCCTTTTAGCGAGTCACTCCCGCACTCTTTACGGGAGAAAGGCGACGTCAGAATGGCTGGTGAGCTGTCCACAGTCTTCTGGACACTCCCGGGAGTTCGTGTGTCCGTTTGGCGCTGTTAGTCCAGTCTCGGTGGCGGCACCCTGTTGAGGAGAGGCCAGCCGTCTGGAGCGATGCGTCTCCCTCAAATGAGCACCTGCCAGCCCGCTGCCCTGTGCCTCTGCTCGGCGCACAGACTCGGGGAGAGAGAGGGCTGCGCTGTAGGCTACCCCGTCTCGTCAAAGCGCATGTGATAACTACGGAACTACTTTTCGACTCTTCTCCCACACACGAAATCTCAGCGAAATATTGCACCCGCTCTGTGGCAAACTCAAAAAACTTAACTTCTTTTCACTATCATCCGTCTGCTCTGATTGGCTCCGCGGACAGCTCCCTCTCCTCGCATTGGGCAGTGCGTAAAAAGGGGCGGTGCGCAGCGGGCATGGAGCCGTGGTCTCTGGCGCCCCCCCAAACCTTCGCCAGTCCCTGCGCTGGGCTGGAAAAAGTGACAGCACACGGAGAGACACGCGCCTCCGAGCAAGACTAACCACAGCTACGATCCAGGACTGCTTTTCCTATAAGGTCTCACGGTCTGGATCAGAGAGAGCAGCAAATAAAGTACTAGACAATGTGTGTTATTGCTACTTTATCCACGAATTTATCCATTTGTCTTACTTACGTTTGCCACTTAAAGGTCCTTTATTAACGTTGTTGCCTCTTCACATACCTGGAGTTGTGTTTTGTTTCATTCACACATGTTTGAGTAATCCTGTATTATTAGTCTGTCTACATCTCTGAACATCAAAATGCTCTGTTCCACTTTGTGATGTCATGAAGCTGTAGTTTTCAAGTTAACAGCTACATTTTACCTTTGTTCACAGAGACGGGCAATTCCAGGGCTGAAATTATCTAAATGATTTAAGTGATTCTTGTGAAAGTGTATGGAGTGTTTTCAGTTTGAGAGAAGAACTCAGTCTAAATCTGCAGGGTTTTTGTGTTAAACCTGTGTGAACAAAACAAAATACAACTCCAGGTCTGTTTGTGACGAGGAAATTACATAGATCAGAAAATATCGCAATATGGGCCTTTTAATGAATTGAATTACCTGGAACAGAACAAGGCAATATGTTGTCGTGAGGAGCTTGGAGTAGAGCCCCTGGTCCTCCACAATGAGACGAGCACTGTTTCCTGGCACGGACATTTGTAGGGGGAAAAACAGGCATTCTGACAATGAACAGGGTGGCCTCTCCACAGATCTGATCTGTTTCTTGGTGTGGTTTGGTATCCATGATGATAGAAAGGTTTAATGCCATACTGTGAAACATTCCAGACAAAGCAATAACATCTCCATGGAGGAAAAAAAAAAAAATTGACGGATGCTCCCACAGAAAAGTTACACAATGCAGCTTTAAAGGTACAATGTGTACAGAAAGTTAAAACTACTTCAGAACATGCTCTATGGAAATAAATATGTTTTATGTCATATTGTGAACTATTTTAGCAAAAAGAACAACATCCATGAAAACAAGCAGGAGGAGGCTAAGTTAGAGCCAGGTTTGTGGAGATGCAAGCCCGCTCACAATAAGGAAGCATGTTTTTTCAGAGCAATAAACAAAACGAAAATGAAAAAACATACAAAGATGCATTTATTTCAGTCTATTTCCGGTTAAAAAGTTACATACAGTGGCTTGTAACTTTGTAAAAGTAGAAGTTGCTACATGTACCGCTTAAAGGTGCATTGTGTAACTTTTCTGGTGGAGGATCCGTCATATTTACTGCAATTTCCCCATTGTGGGACAAATAAAGGATTATCTTATCTTATATGCTTTTCTCTATGTAGATGTTATTCCTTTGTCTGGAATGTTTCACAGTATGGCATTAAACCTTCAATCATCATGGAGACCAAACCAGACCAAGTGACAGGTCAGATCTGTGGAGAAGCGACCTCGCTTGCAGTCAGAATGCCTGTTTTTCTAGCTATATTTTTGAGCTATAAAACCACCTGTGATTGACATCTCCATAGAAACAAGCAGGTGACGCAACCAACCCCAACCTAAAAGTTACATAGTGCCAATTTAAACAGTTGCCCCGGCAACTCAGTTTAAAGTGGAAAAAGAGTTATCGTGATAGAAAACAATAAATCTGCCACTACACAATTACTTACAGTGAATTGTTCCCGATTTAAGTTCGAAATGACGACATTCAGCTTCCATGTTTGCTCCTGACTTCTGTGGAGACTGCCATGGATAATAATTGCGCAGGCAGAAAAGATTATGGACTTTGTGCCAGTTTTGTTTTATGTTGTCACGCTCGGTAATTGCAGAAATATCAACAGACAAGGCAAAAACTCTCATTACTGGCTGCACAGTAACAGAGTGTACTAGAATTCTACTCGCCGCATAGTAAAATATCTTGAAAATATGGCCTGTATACGCTAATTAACTAAAGTTGTGAAGAGCAGCCAGAAATGTACTCAAGTGAGAGTAATGTTGCTTCAAAATAATATTACTCAAGTAGAAGTACAAAGTAGTGGTCCAAGAAAAAGTAAAAAGTATTTGTGAAAACATACTGCACAAGTAAGAGTGACGTAAAGGTCCTACATTACGCAAAACTGATAATTATAATGTTACCTCATCAAAAACATACACGGAGTAGCCCTTTATTATGAGCCTGTTTACATCTCCTTAGCGCAAAATGTTCTGTTCCACCTCGTGATGTCATGAAGTGGTAGTTTTCAAGTTAACAGCTACTGTTTACTTTTTGTTCAGTAGAGATTGGCAGTTCCAGGGATGAAATGATTAAGATGATTCTAGTGAAAGTGTACGGAGTTTACTGTATTACTACGACATGACATCACAAGGTGGAACAGAGTGTTTTGAGTTTAGGAAAAGGACTCAGCCTAAATAGACTTAGACAGACTTTATTGATCCACAAGGGAAATGACTTGGACACAGTAGCTCACAATCAATCACAATCACAATATATTACAATAACAAAGAGTAAAAAAATATAAAAAGTGGTAATAAACATCTAAATAAGTAGTAATAAAAAATAGTAAGATACTGGTGTCAGTAAAACATAAACAATTTAAATGTATGTACAGTAAGTAAAAAACAAATATAATATTAATAGAATATATCACAGTTATAACCAAGAGGTCGTAAGGAAACAGTGCAAAAATGATCTGATGATTGACAGAAACACAGACTTATCTGTTACATATGAGTGAGTTGTTATACAGTTGTAGGGAGTATTATCTGTTAGATAAGGGAGAGTTGTTGTACAGCTGTAGGGAGTATTATCTGTTCCATAAGGGTGAGTTGTTGTACAGTTGTAGGGAGTATTATCTGTTCCATCAGGGTGAGTTGTTGTACAGTTGTAGGGAGTATTATCTGTTCCATCAGGGTGAGTTGTTGTACAGTTGTAGGGAGTATTATCTATTCCATAAGGATGAATTGTTGTACAGTTGTAGGGAGTATTATCTGTTACATAAAGATGAGTTGTACAGTTGTAGGGAGTATTATCTGTTCCATAAAGGTGAGTTGTTGTACATGTTGTAGGTAGTATTATGTTACATAAAGGTGAGTTGTTGTACACTTGTAGGGAGTATTATCTGTTGCTCTTCTTGTACACAGCATTACAGTTGTCTCTCCAGTCCAGTCTGTTGTTCACATGGACTCCAAGGTACTTGTAGCAGTCCACTATTTCCACGTCCTGGCCCTGGATGGTAATGGGCTCCACAGGTGTCCTCTTTCTCCTAAAGTCAATCACCAGTTCCTTGGTCTTGTCAATGTTCAGGAGCAGATGGTTTGCCTGGGACCACTCCACAAAGTTTGTAATCAGTGTCCTGTACTCCAGCTCCTGTCCATCCCTGACACACCCGACCACTGCAGAGTCGTCACAGAACTTCTGCATTATTGTTATTCTATTATTATTCTCTAAATCTGCAGGGGTTGTGTGTTAAACATGTGGGAATGAAACAAAACACAACTCCAGGTCTGTTTGCGATTGAAGAAACAACATTAGAACATAGATCAGAAAATATTGTGATAAAGAGTTAAAGGACACAAGATGAAATAATGTACAAAACCTGGTATTTTGAAAGGACATACACAAAAGGAAGAGTAACCACAACTTTTACTCAAGTAAGAGTATTGTCACTTCAGTAAAAATATTGCTCAAGTAGGAGTAAAAGTATTCTCCATGGAAAAAAGCTGATAACACTACCAAGCCAAGTTACAGGTAAGATCTCTGGAGAGGCGAATTCACTACCAATAAGAATGAATGTTTTTCGAGGAATATCGAGGAACACAGTGCATGAGATTGACTGTTAAAGACGCTGTACCTGGTTTTTCCTCACTTACCTTATGCATTCTGAGTCCAATTCTTCACCACAATGATTTTATAAGCGTTTTTCACAACTCTCATAAACTAGAGCGGAGTTTTGCTGTCACGGTAAAACTAACAACAGGCTCTATTCAGGCTTATAAGAAGACAGTTGGAACTTCTCGTGTAGCTGGACTTCTGGTGTAGTTCCCGACACTGGTCATGTGATAAAACCGTGGATTCAGCAGCAGCGTCTTCACAACCTGCCAAAGCTTTCCATGGGGGACGGGACTCTAATCACGTCTTCAACATCACTTACAGGTAGCTGGTTGGAACTGCTGATCTGCCGGACATAATGGAATGCTAAAATTTTTTTATGAATTAGACAAATTACTGTAAGCTTTTGTTTCTACAAAATGGATAAGCGACAAGACTTTTGTCAGGGACTGTATAATACATCAATTCAATTCATTTTTTTGTTGTTGTCACAATTATACATTATAGTCCCACACAAATGCACACATATATGTATACGTAAGAATGTACGGTCATTTGAAATATATTATTTATATATAAAATAAAAATTCAAATCCCGTTCTCGACATAAACATCATTGGCTGAGCGGTCAGATCCACTGACGCACAGGTTGGCTGGGGTGATTCCAGCTGCCGCAGATGAATGCTGTTGTTGTGTCCTTAGGCAAGACACTTAACCCACCTCGCCCCCAGTGTATGCAGACACTGGGGTCTGAGTGTGTGTCTGAATGGGTGAGTGGTTCCTTGTTGTAAAGCGCTCACATCACAATATAATATAATAACGAAGAGTAAAAAAATAAAACAAAAGGTAATAATAAATTCTAAAACAGCAAAAACAGAAAAAAAGAAGCAAAAAAAGATAACAAAAGACATAAGGCATAATTGTACAAATGTATATGTACTAGTCAAAATAAAATAAAAAAAATGAGTAATAAAAATATCTCATCTATATTATAAAACAGTGTAATATGGGCCCTTGAAATACGTTTACTCAGAAATGTACTTCTAGTAGTTTTCTTGCACCATAGTTTTAGTCTTACTTGAATAATATATTTAGTATAATATATTACGATTTTTTTAATTATTATTATTTGAGACCTGCTGAAAGGCCTAAAGGGTTTATTTTTAACACATTCCTAGTTTGAGCAAACAAAAATATACAAATAAAACGGCTAGAAAAAAAATGAATGCAACTGCTACTTTGCGGTGACCTCATGCTGGGGGTGTTTTACATATATATCTGTGGTGGAATATTCAGCAGTTACCAAGGTGACATGATGCGCATATTAGCAAACACTGTCAAAAAAGTTTTAAGATACAAAAACACAGAATTGAAAAAAACAAAAACAAAAAAAAAACAACCTAAAAAATGAACGATGCAATTGTTTCTGTTGGAACAAAATTCTGCACAAATCTGTATCAAAATCACTACTACTCTTTAAGTACATTTTTAAATAGGCACTTTACTACTTTTACTTAAGTCTTTTCATGTGATACTTTTACTTGAGTACTTTTTGCTCCAGTATCTGTACTTTTATTTAAAGGTGCATTGTGTCCGTCAAAAGCTTTTCTCCATGGAGATGTTATTCCTTTGTCTGGAATGTTTCACAGTATGGCATTAAACCTTTCTATCATCATGGAGACCAAACCAGACCAAGTTACAGGTCAGATCTGTGGAGAGGCGACCCCGCTCACAGTCAGAATCCCTGTTTTTCTAGATATTTTTGAGCTATAAAACCACCTGTAATTGAATAAATGTAAAGTAGAGCTGTTTAATGTCACACTGTGGAACATTCCAGGCAGAGCAATGACGTATCCATAGAAACAAGCAGGTGACAGACCCCCAAACACAAAGTTACATAGTGCACATTTAAGTAGATTTTTTCATATAATACTTTTTACTAATTTAGTAAAGTTTAGGACTTACTTTTTAGTATTTTTTGCTCCAGTATCTCTACTTTTACTTAAGTACCAAAACTTCCACCACTGTTGCTGCTTTACCACCCCACTTACGTCGTTGGGATGCTAAAACTGTCCCGTGGCTATATCTTGGTCGCAGCAGTGATTAAACAGCGCGTTAATATAAAAGTCTACAAGTCTACAATGCAGTGACCTATTCTTTTATGTGCTCGATAAATCCTCAGAGACAGGCCATCCATCGCCCGGAGTGGCCCAACCGAGGCATCAGGCTGTCCGCTCTAGCTAGCCTCTCCTCCTCTCCCCTCCGCTCCCCTCTCCTCCTCTCCACTCCTCTATCCATTTAACTGTCCGTCCGCCGTCTTTGATAATAGGAGGCAGACCCGGTGTGACCCTAGCCAAGTCTAAGGACACTGTCTGCATCTTTTCTGAAAGCTAAAAAGACAGAGAAAGAAGAAAGAAAGAAAGAAAGAAAGAAGGGAGCGGCGGTGGGGTTTATTTAGCAAGCAATGAAGAGAAGTGTCTGGGGTTATTAAAGTGGAGGTATGCAGAGGTCTGGGTGAAAAGAGGTCTAGCGATACAGAGCGGGAGTTACGGAAGAATGGAAGGAAATTACGATTGAAATGTCAAGAGGAGCAGATGAGGCTCAGGCATCTGTTCCGGTTACCTCCTGGACGCTTTCCTGGGTATGGGGTTACGGGCACGCGCCACTGGGAGGAGGCCCCGGGGAGGACCCAGGACCCGTGGACTAGTTCTGTCGGCTGGCCTGGGAACGCCTCGGAATGTGTGTGGCGAGGGATACAGTATCTGGGAGTCCCTGCTCAGACTGCTGCCTCTGCAACCCAGCCCTGGATAAAGTGGAAAAAAAGGATGGATGGATGGAAGCCTCAGAAAGAGCAGTGCTTACAGTTAGCATCACACCCTGAATGATGACATCAGATTTAAAGTAACAACAGAAGCGGTAACCAGTGGATCAACCCAAACTTGAACTGCAACACAGGTAACGTTTGTTAAAGGAGGGATATTACGGAACTTTCTACCATGTTCCCTCGTCAAAAACATGCCTGAGGAGGTTTTAGAGTCATCCATGCATGTTTGAGTAATTTAGCGATCTCTCCTGGGCCCTATTCAAACCCTCCTAAGATTCTGTCCAATGCTCTGCTCACGATCCTCCAACAATTCTCCATAAATATACAAAAACATGATACAAAACAAAGAAAGATAGCCGTTAACTTGATCACTTTTTGAGCTTTGGAGATGTAGACAGACTAAAAATAAAGGATTTCTCAAACATGTGTGAATGAAACAAAACACAACTCCAGGTCTGTTTTTGATGAGGTAACAACATTCTAACATGGCCTAAAGCTCACTAGTGTCAATTTTACGTGATACGGGAAAACAGATGATAACACAATGACCCACGGGTGTCATAAATTACAACAATATAGCCGTGAATTGCTTTTAGACTGTCTTATAAAATCACCAGCCTTCACCATATAGCAACCTGCAATCCCACGTCACTGCTCCTATTCTCTGGGTGCCCTCCATTCACTGATGACATGTGCTCCGCTGTGCACTGGGGAGGCCAGAGCTTACGACCACCTGAACAATTGTATTCGCACTGACTTCAATTCTAACAGACACACACACATATACAAATAATCAGGTATTCAGCACACTGTGGGTCTGAAATCCATATATGCCATTCAGGGTTGATAAAACTATTGAAAATCAGATACTAATCGACACTAAAGCTAGTATTGCATCTAGATACTGATTTGGGCATACTAAAAAAGTCGTAGGACAGAAATGAGCCTTTCCTAAGCAGCTGTAGAATGATCTTGTGTTGTATAAGAGCACATAGACTCCAGGCCAACTGTGTCTCCATGCTCCGGGGTCTGGGTCCGGATTTCTTGATCGATACAATAAAAATCATATCTGAATTATACTCACTTCACTTCTTCCCTTCTCTACGCCGCTACACTGCTTTTTATCATCTCTTTTACGGATGCACAGATCTGATACTGGTAACAGATATTGACACCGATACTGAAAATCTTACTGGATCATACATCGGCTTCCGAATATTGGTTGAGCCGATATCCTTACTGATCATAAAAATTGATGGAAGAAGAATATACACTAGTCATAATCGCCCAGAAAGTCTCATAACATTTGCACCTTTATCTGTACAAAGTTGTTGTTTTTTTGAGAGATAAATAACAACAAAATAACACGTTTGGATCAGTTTTGTCTCATTTTATTTTCGTTTGAAGAAAATAAATGCAGTTTTTAGTCTGCACTGGTATCGGTTGATATCGGGTATCGGCAGATACTTAAATCCATAGTACTGAAATCAGTATTAGAACTGAAAAAGATGGATCGGTACATCTCTAAATCTCTTTTAGTAATGAAATGGGTTTGGCTCATATTAGATATATTTTCCATGAAGATCCGGATAATTTAGATCCAATCCAGCAAATCTTTGGAATAACAGGATGGAAACCTGTGATCCAAAGGTCAGAATAGAGGGATGTGGAAATCTGGATCATTTTGATCTGGATTCAAGGTTTTAAAATACTGGCCCCAGGAAATAAATCTTCCAAGTCAATGCAATGTCCATAGAAAGCATGGAACGCATCCCAACATGCACACACACACACACACACACACACACACACATCTTTCTTGATGCACTGTTTTGTGTTCAATTATTCACGGCTCTGTCACTTTCCACTGCGTAACCATAGCCAGGAGCCTTAATTGCCTTTCTGCCTGAGCGATTGTGACGTTAACTCGGGCACAGGGACCGGGCCCTCCAGGAATCTCCTTCACACCTTCTCCATCACCAATGAAATTCCGACACCTGCACAGCTGTCGGACCAAGAGCCAGTCTCCATGTGACCTTCAGACGGTGCTTTCCTCGTCATCTCTCCAACTAAACAATGGTATTTTTCTATGATCGACTGAATATTTGATGCTCTGGGAGGAAAATGGTTTGAGATGACCTGACAGCTGTCCACACTCCATTGTAGGTGTAATAGTGGTGGTTCCTGGGTGGTTATGTGCAAAACAAATTAAATTAATTATGAATGTGGTTTTGAAAAGAAAAACAGATGGTACAGACTGATCCGGGAGCTATCACACATGTAGATTATTATTCTACAACCTCATTAAAGCACAATATTAACCCAAAATGACTTTAAGGACACCACTAATGTCGCCACCTGCTGGTCTCCATGGAGATGCCATTGCTTTGATGAGATTTCACATGGTATAGCGCCACACTCCTGCATCACGGTTGACAGCAGACCTGTCAGGATAGCACATTTTGAAGTGTGCTATATCACTGAAGTAAATATAGACAATAAATAATAATCCATTTTCTTCCACTTATCCGAAGCCGGACTCAAGGATTCTCAGATTTCCTTCACCCCAGACACTTCCTCCAGCTCCTCTGGAGGGACACCGAGGCATTCCCAGGCCAGCTGAGAGACACTGTCCCTCCAGGCACTCTGAGGAGGAAACTCTTGTATTTGCCATCATGTTTTTTATCCTGAACTACAAAGAACAAGATAAAACAATAATATTAAAACAAAACCATAAAGCAGAATTATCCCTAAAGAAAACAATTCAAAATGTACAATATTGTTAAAAACATGAGCTGCAATAAATAAATAATTAGTTTGTTTGTAAGTAGTTTGTTTGTGTCTATAATGAGTCATAATTCAACCTTCCACAGCTCAAATTTTAATACAGTAGTACAAAAAAATAACCAGACTTTTCACACTAGTACTAAGAAAAAGTACCCACAATAAATATTACTTAATTACAGGCCTAGCGGCAGACACCGCTCTCCAGACACTATTGGGCATCAGGAGGTGTGGTCAGTCTGAGAAGGGGGCGCAGTCAGTCTGAGAGCAAGTAACACCAGCTGACATAGGACACGTCACCACCAAGACAGGTAAGGACAAACAAGGTTGCCTAAAATACAATTCCCTTAATGGTAAATAAAAATGCATTATAAAACTATTAATAAAATATGAAAAGGTATATTATTTAATAATTTGGACAGAAATGTTTAAATTTATCATAGTGATGGTAAAATAACCAATAAATATATGCAATTTATGAACCTTACCTTGTCAGAATGTTGTTACCTTTTTGATGAGGTAACAATATTCTAACATTAGAATTACATTAGAACACTAGAGTCAATTTTGTGTAATACTGTATATGACCTTTAAAAAAAGCTTGGTTTTGAGGTGATGCCATGTGTCTTTTGCTCTCAAGGGGAGGAAACAATTGAACATAACTTTTTCTCCTGAGGCATGACAAAATTTTTGTCATAATTTAATGACCTGGATGCAAATAAAATAATATAGTTGTACAGTTAATTTAGGAACAAACAAAGTATTGAGACTAATTGTTGTTGTCAATGTCGAGCGCAATTTCGTCCTCTCGGTCGCCCCTTGCATGAACAGCAGTATCCCAGCAAACCATGCCAAAGGCCTGGGCCATATTTATAACTGCTAAAATAAATGGAAGTCAATGGGAGGTCAGGGGGCGACCCGACGAGATGATGCTGACGCACTCATCAATCATCAATGACCCCACGGTGACATGGAGAAGGTCGAGAACTTTCAAAAAACGTATAATATGCTGTTCCCATGTTAACGGATATATTGCTTTTGCTAAAAATAATAAAAATATAAAATTTGATCAAATATGTGTTGCATAAGTGGACATAAAAAACTGCAAAAATCAAAATACATCGCGCCTATGGGAGTCGTCCCGATGTAAAGTTTGTCGTAGAGCCACAAAATTAGGTACACACATTCATCATGCGAAGACAAACAAAAAAAATATTAGTATGGCCATGCCCCCTGACCAACTGGAAGTCGGCCATCTTGGATTGAAAATTCCCAACTCCGCTGAAAGTGCTTCACCGATAGGGCTGAAAATCATATCATCTAGAGAAGTGGGGCATCAAAATTCAGCCAATTTATTACGATAACTGTCATGGTTTACATCCGCAAATTTCCTTCAGATATTTTTCAATTTTCCAATGTCAAAATTTGGTCCCATTTGCCCATAAAAAGTCAGATTGGGCTCAAATTTTAATCACGTAAAACTTTCTTGCCAATACCTACTAACTGTGAAACTAACAAAAATATCACGATAGCGCCCCCTACAGAACACAACAAAAATTTGCATAGAGGGTCAAATTTTTAGTTTTTTGAAAATGTAGGAAATTTTGCAGAAAATTACTTTGGGTCATCTCAATCAAAAAACTCATTATAAACCATATGGTATTTTTAACCATGTTACTCTTGTGATGCACGAAAGCACCAGTGTTATCCAAATGGGAGAGATTCCAAAAATTCCCATTCATGATAAAAATATTACTATCATGGAATATTGTGAAATTTGGGACAATGAGTCTCAGCCCAAGCAAAAAATCAAGGACAACCATAAGGTATATTTCACTGGGTTGCCAAGGTGATGCGCGAAAGCGCCCATGTTATCCTAATGGCAAAATTTCCACCGTGAAATTTGGCACGGTGATCCTTCAGACCTTCGCTCCCTTAGAGATAGGGTGAGGAGCTCAGTCACATGGGAGGAGCTCGGAGTAGAGCCGCTGCTCCTCCATGCCAAGAGGAGCCAGCTGAGGTGGCTCGGGCATCTGTTCCGGATGCCTCCTGGACGCCTCCCTCAGGAGACAGTCTGGGAGTCCCTGCTTAGACTGTTGCCCCCATGACCCGCCCCCGGATAAGCAGAAGAAAATGGATGGATGGATTCTCTGAACGACTAGAAGCAAAAAAATATATACTATAGACATGGGGCATTTTTCACCTTGGCCAACAGGGGTGCAAAAACTCTTAAAAAAACATTTAAAGTTGTACTGTGTAATTTTTCTGATGAAGGATCTGTTTGCCTGGGCTGCTTTTGGGAAGGGAAAATTGCATGCCGTGGTAGTCATGTGGGAGGGGCATGCGTGCCGAGGTGAGGGCCATTCGATGCCGCTTGAGGCTTTAATTGTATTATCTTTAAACTTTTTTGTCTGTGTTTGCTAATGTGTGCATTGTGTCACCATGGTAACTACTGAACATTCCATCCTGTTGAACATGTAGAACACCTCCAGCATGATGTCACTGCAAAGTATCAGTATATACTAACTAATATATAGATAAATATAATAGTAGTGCATGTTCCGACCACTGTTCGGACCACTGTTCCAGTGGAAGATAAAACTTGTGGACTTTACTGAGATAAAAATGGATTTGATAAAATGAACAGTACAGGTATTTGTACACAATAAGCTCTGAAAGCCCTGTGAATGTGTGAGTATTTTTACAGCTATCTAAAGTGACACTGACTTTTTCCGTAATGTATAAGTTGAAAATAAAACTTGTCATTGAAAGAAACTTCTCATTGAAAACACAAGAGACCTGCCTCCATCTCCTCTCAATAACACCTGAGTTCACACAACCACACACCAGGAAAAACAGATGACTGGTCCAATTTAAACTGATTTATCAAAATACTAAAATGTAAACCTGGGAACTATGTCTGAGGTGTTGTGATTCGATTCTGTCAGATCTCCTAAACACATCTGCAGAGGCCGATGTGTACTCGGATACCTGCTGCATGTAAGCGCGGAGTCCCATTTACATCAGGCACAGAGTAGGAGAGGCATTCGACTGCATGAGGTAAAAAACAGACATGAAAATACAGTCATTCTGGTGCTTAAGTGTGTTTATTTATACTGTGGAGAGCAACTTGTGTGTGACTTCAACTTCAACCTGTCTAATGTTACTTGGTCTAGTAACTTAGAGTTACTTTTCTCAGCGAAAAATGTGTGTAATCCATAGAAAGTGGTTCTAAAACAGATAAACGGAGTATGTGATCTGTTCCTCTGGTGACCCAGATCGGACTGTGGTGTTGCCTGAGTGTGAAATGAGGCTCTGTTAAAAAAAAAAAAAAAAAAAAAAAGTATGTATTTCATGTGAAGAATTTTATTTCTTATAAATTGGTTTCTGTGCTGTATGTTTTCTTTTCTTTTTCAAAGTAATCTGATCAACGCTGCTAATGGGATGATTTTTGACTTCCCAGCCGAATGCCTGGTTAAAATATGCAGTGTGTGAGTGCTGGTGGACAGAGGGGTTGTTGATGCATGTTTGCCCCAGGGCAGCTGTGGCTACAGAAAAAAACAAACCCAAAAAAACCCTCACTAATAGCCAGTATGGGACCGAATGCAAACTGGACCTCTGAAGCATTTTGAAAAGCTACTGAGACAGTGCATATCTGGTCATCTGGACACTATTTGTGTTCAAGATGTTTCACCCCCCATTTCGAGGCCATTTTAAGCCCCAAAGTCAGGAACTTCTGAGTGACTCTAAAGCTCCTGCCTTTGGGACGGGACTTTTAGGAAAAAGAACAACACTTCAAGGCAGCCAATGGAGTTTAGTCCTTTGATAGGAGAGAACCATGGCTTTCTCACCACACATTTTTGCACATTTCTAACAGATGGCAAGATTATCATCAGATTATTATCAAGCAGTGCCTATGACCTTCTCCACACGTTTCTAATTCTTCTATTTTTATTTTTACCAAACTTTTATTACACATTCCTCCTCCTCCTCTCCCTCCTCCACCCCTACGCTGCAGCCCTGACTCAGGCTTGGGTCCTACAGCGCTCCCCTTCAGAAGTCTCACCCCCACCAGCTCCTCTCCTACCTGTCTCCTCTCTCATGTTTACAGATAGAAGCAGACTGCTGATCGTCAGATGTCTCCTTGTTGCTATGATACCGCTAACTCCCCCCCGCCTACCCGACATGTACCCAACACGCTGGATATTTTGTCTATCTTTTGTGAGCGCACTGTGGTGGAAGAAGTGATCCCATTTGGAACTTTAAAGGGGACACATTATGTAAGATGGACCTGTATTAGTTTCAGTCATGCTATAACTGTGTACGTCCATCTTAAAGGCAGTGGTGGAAGAAGTACTCCATTTTGTTACTTAAGTAAATGTACAGATACCAGAGCAAAAAATACTCATGTAAAAGTAAAAGAATCACATGAAAAGATCTACTTAAGTAAGTATTAAAGTACCTATTTAAAAATGTATTTAAAAAGTATTTCACACTGATTTCGAGGTCTTATAAGGCTTCAAATGTGAAATGTGGTTTTGGTACATATTTGTGCTGAATTTTGCTCAGCACCATCCATCCATCCATTTTCTTCCGCTTATCCGGGGCCGGGTCGCTGGGGCAACAGTCTAAGCAGGGACTCCCAAACTTCCTTCACCCCGGACACTTCCTCCAGCTCCTCCGGGGGGACCCCAAGGCGTTCCCAGGCCAGCAGAGATACATAGTCCCTCCAGCGTGTCCTGGGTCTTCCACGGGGCCTCCTCCCGGTGGGACATGCATCCGGAACAGATGCCCGAGCCACCTCAGCTGCTCCTTTCGATATGGAGGAGCAGCGGCTCTACTCCGAGCTCCTCCCGTGTGACTGAGCTCCTCACCCTATCTCTAAGGGAGCACCCAGCCACTCTGCGGAGGAAACTCATTTCGGCCGCTTGTATCTGTGATCTTGTCCTTTCGGTCATTACCCAAAGCTCATGACCATAGGTAAGGGGAGGAATGTAGATTAAATCTGGGGTTCTGTGGCCTGTGTTCACACCTGCATGGCCGGGGTGCGGCCGATGGCGTCTTTGCACGGCGCTGTTTGTTTGCATGTTGCGTGGCAGAGCTGGTGCTTTTGGCAGAGAGGGTGGGTCCAGCGGCATGGGGTGTCTATTCAGTGGTGGGACCGATGTGGGTCCTGCTGTCCACAGGACGTGGATTCGCCGTATGTTTTAGAGCAGACTTTTTTTCGTGTTTTCCTTGTGTGGGTGGCATCAGCGCGTGCGCAGGACTTGTGTGGTGAAGTCGTGCGTGTGCATGGGCGGCTGTGCCGTATTCTCTCAGTTTTGAATTGTTTTCCTTCCTGTTTACAGCCGGATCCTGTAGTTTTTCGAACGTTACTAGCAGTGGCCACAGCTTATGAAAAAACTAGTTCATTACAAAGAGCAATAATCTCGTGATAAAAAAAAAAATAACAGTATTAAAATTGTTTCGCGTTAACTCGTTAATAGCGCAATACTTTTGACAGCACTAAATTTTTTTTTCCTATAGTTTTAATTTTAATATTTTTGTTTGTTCAAATTATAAACATGCTAAAAATAAACCCCTCAGCCTTTTCAGTAGATCTCAAATTATAATAAAAAATACTTTTACTTTAAAATCCACTTTAAAATCTACTCTAGTAAAGTACGGACAACTACAATTTATACTTAAGTACAGTATTTTACTACTTTTACTTCATCATGTTCCACCACTGCTTAAAGGTACACTTTCTGGAGGTGGCCCGTCACCTGCATGAAAATAGAAAGTTAAAACCATTCAGGGTTCCCACAATTAACTTGAAATAATTTTCCAGGACTTTTCCAGGACATTTTTAGTTATATCATCACAGTGTCTACAAACAGATCACCTGCTTTTTAGTTTTTTTAATGAAAGATGAAGTCTAAGCCCTATCAATGAAGTCAACAATGCTTGCAAATAAATTATACACCAAGGCACCACACTATCTTTATCTATCTTTAGTTAAGTAGATGACCCAAAAGTATTTTCTGGTGGAACTCAAAGTTAACACACGTTAAAAAAAAATCATATCCACTTACGATGAACAAGTAAGAAAGTGTTCATGACTCATTGTCCTCATTTGAATGTTACTTGAGTCTAGTGTTGTACTTGAACACAGGAAAATAAAGGACACCTATATGTGACACCAAGGTCTATCCAGCAGGTCAGATGAAAACATGTCAGGGGCTTTGGGAGTTCTCCCCCAAGAAATTCTATACTAAATATCTGTAATTTACTACATTTTGCTGTTTTTTCTCTCTCCAATACTAAGACATTTTCAGAATATTTTCCAGGACATTCAACTTTTTTTTTTTTTTTTTGAATTTTCCCTGCATTTCCATCCATCCATCCATCCATCCATTTTCTTCCGCTTATCCGGGGCCGGGTCGCAGAGGCAACAGTGTAAGCAGGGACTCCCAGACTTCCTTCACCCCGGACACTTCCTCCAGCTCCTCCGGGGGGACTCCAAGGTGTTCCCAGGCCAGCCGGGAGATATAGTCCCTCCAGCGTGTCCTGGGTCTTCCACGGGGCCTCCTCCCGGTGGGACATGCCTGAAACACCTCCCGAGGGAGGCATCCGGAACAGATGCCCAAGCCACCTCAGCTGGCTCCTCTTGACGTGGAGGAGCAGCAGCTCTACTCCGAGCCTCTCCCGTGTGACTGAGCTCCTCACCCTATGTCTAAGGGTGCGCCCAGCCACTCTACGGAGGAAACTCATTTTGGCCGCTTGTATCCGCGATCTTGTCCTTTCAGTCATTACCCAAAGCTCATGACCATAGGTGAGGGTAGGAACGTAGATTGACTGGTAAATCGAGAGCTTTGCTTTTTGGCTCAGCTCCCTCTTCACCACAACGGTCCAGTACAGTGACCGCATCACTGCCAACGCTGTATCAATCCGCCTGTCAATCTCATGCTCCATCCTCCCCTCACTCGTGAACAAGACCCTGAGATACTTGAATTCCTCAACTTGAGGCAAAGACTCTCCACCCACCCGGAGAGGGCAAGCCACCTTTTTCCAGTCGAGAACCATGGCCTCAGACTTGGAGGAGCTGATCTTCATCCCAGCCGCTTCGCACTCGGCTGCAAACCGCCCCAGTGCACACTGGAGGTCCTGGTTCGATGAAGCCATCAGGACAACATCATCTGCAAACAGCAGAGATGAGATCTTGTGGTCCCCAAACCGGACCCCCTCCGGCCCCTGACTGCGCCTAGAAATTCTGTCCATAAATACAATGAACAGAACCGGTGACAAAGGGCAGCCCTGGCGGAGTCCAACATGCACCGGAAACAGGTCCGACTTACTACGGGCAATGCGAACACAGCTCCTGCTCCGGTCATACAGGGACCGAACAGCCCTTAACAAAGAGCCCCGGACACCATACTCCCAGAGCACTCCTCACAGGACCCCATGAGGGACACGGTCAAATGCCTTCTCCAGATCCACAAAGCACATGTGGACTGGTTGGGCAAACTCCCATGAACCTTTGAGCACCTGATGGAGAGTATAGAGCTGGTCCAGTGTTCCGCGGCCGGGACGAAAACCACACTGCTCCTCCTGGATCTGAGGTTCGACCATCGGCCGGAATTTTCCCTGCATTTCCATGTCTGGAAAACAGGTATTCCAGATTTTTTCCAGAATTTCCAGGAAAAAAGTATGTTTTTTGCTTATATAAAATATACAGCTATATTGTATAAGCAGCTCTTGAAGCTGCAGACAGTCCACTGTTTACTGTCTGCATTTAATTAGGGAAAAATAATGTAGTTTGTTTTTTTTCTGCTGTTATATACATGACTTGTTTTCCATATATGAATTTTAGTACTGTGCTATTTCTGATCTATGTTATAATGTTGTTTTTTCATTAAAAAAAAAAAAAAAAAAAAAAAAAAAAAAACAGACCTGGAGTTGTGTTTTGTTTCATTCACACATGTTTAACACAAAAATCCTGCAGATTTAGTTTTCTGTTTGAGTTCTTCTCTCAAACAGAGAACAGAGCAATTTGAGCTTTGGAGACAGACTAATAATAAAGGGTTACTCAAACATACTACACAAAATTGACTCTTGTGAGCTTTAAGCCATGTTAGAATGTTGTTACCTCCTCAGAAACATACCTGAAATTGTGTTTTGTTTGAGTAATCCTGCATTGTTAGTCTGTCTACATCTCCACAGTTCCACCTTGTGATGTCAGGAAGTGGTAGTTTTCAAGTTAACAGCTACGTTTTACCTTTAGTTCAGCAGAGATTGGCAATTCCAAGACTGAAATTATCTGAATGATTCTAGTGAAGGTCTATGGAGTTTAAAAACACAGTGGTGCACTTCCTGTATTGCCACATGGCATCACAAGCTGGAACAGACACACAACAGACACAAGGAGAATCTTGAGATTTTAAATCTCCGATCACAGGCTGCTGCAGGACATGGCTGCGGACCACACGTTAAACAGTCGTGAACGCACCTCACGTCAGCTGTTTCCTGTCGAGAGTAAAACGACTCGCTTTGAGACTCTTAAGTGTTCATAAGATCAGAGCCCTGCACTTCTAGTTTAGATACAAGTCAAAATTGTGTTATTATTATTTGTGAACTGTGGTGCAAAACTTCAGATACATGATTTTTAAAGCATAAAAGATTTGTGATAAAGTCCACACGACGTAGAGTCACTATCGCTAATCTGCAGCTTCACCTCGATCCGTGCGCTGCGAGGATGTAACACAGACAGACACGTGAGGAACTACTCTCGCCTTTTTACTTTTAAAGAACGCTTCACACAGGATTAACAGCTCTGTTTTTCTATACTGGGTATCATTATTTGTGTAGGACAAATTCTATGGACAATATGGATGAGATGTTGCAGTTTAAATGTACAGCTTTATGAAAGGTGAGGTGAGTCGTCTCATTATTTTCATTAGTTCCTGAGCTCTGTTTTATTGGCTTTTACTGTAGCGTTGCTGATGTTTGGTGGTTGTGATCTGACAGAGCAACTCATAGTCACACTGACCCCACACACATGAGGAACGCAGCGGCTACAAAATTGCATACAAAGACACAAAGTCGGGTCTCGCCCCCCTGAACTCGAGGAGAAGAAAATCTTTTTATATTACTTTTCACACACGCCCTTGACTCCTCTCTCACTGTCTACGGCTACGTTAGCCTGCTCATAGTTCATCCAAGTGAACTCGACGTCTCTCTTCAAACAACCGCCAGACTAGCTTCAAAATCCCTCGACATCTGCTTTCAAAGATCTTACATTTCAAACAACCCCGTAACAGGTTTTCCTCAAGTCAACGTCTGGAAACATCCCCGCAATATTATGTGAATGACTCTGACACATTTTGCTTCGGGGTAGGAGGGAGCGATGAAGTCTTTTAAAACCGACCCGAATCCTAAAAGAAGACCGTTCAATTCTAATGGGAGAAGCTTGGGTGTAATCAGTTGTCCATACGCTAACGTCCTTGGAGGTTGCAGAGATGTTTTCTGATTTGATATGACTGTCTTTTAAAAGTAATGGAGAAAGTACTGAGGAAAATGCAGCTCAATAATTCATGGAAAATATGCCCACCCCCAACTGCCAGAGCTCTCATCCTAAAAAAGCAATGGTTTCCAAAAGCGAGATGGGCTGTCAGATGGACTGCGTTCCAAACTCTTATTGCTAACTGTTGTTGGGACTATGGGGGTTACAGGTGTTATAGCGATCAACTTATAACTAGAAGGTCTGAGGTTTGATCCCAGTGGTCCATACGGTTGTTGTGTCCTGGGGCAAAGCACTACACCCACCTACTGTGAATGGGTACACCTTTTAGTAGTTCTGAATTATGATTATTACTCAATCATTATCTTGGCCAAATTAAATGTCATATTATCTTGGCCAAATTAAATGTCATATTGCAGTGTAACTGATATCTTGCAAATCTATTTGTCATTTTCTAATACATTATAGCCTATTTACAATAAATGGAGCTCTGGCCCTTTAACTCCAACAATTGTGGCTGTAGTTAGCAGTGAAGGAAAGCTAATGCGCTAACAACAACACAACAAACCAAAACAAAAGTGTTACAAACTAGCGTAGGGTGAACAAATTTTCTAAATCAAAAACTGGGACACTCCCGGTTTGAGGTGGTTGATAATAATACAACTGTGAAATAAGTGCATAATTAAGCAAAATTGTTCTGCACTCAACCCATTCATGACTAACGTGAGTCAGTATAGTTACATTTTCTGTATTTTACCTAAACAAATGACAATTTATGCCTCCCTTTACTGTTCGCAGGTGTCAAATTAGTCAAATAGGGACACCAAGGACATTTCTTGTATAAAACTGGGACAAATCACTGATTTTGGATAAATCTGCTGGGACAGGGGACACAGGGATTCAAACTGGGACTGTCCTGGGTAAATAGGGACGTCTGGTCACCCTAAACTAGCTCGAATATCACATTCATCTCTGTTGTGCGTGGCCCCACCTCAGTCCCCTCCTATGTGTGTGTGTTTGTGCGTTTGGAGACACCCCTGCTCCTCGGCCCGGTGCGTTAAATGGTGGAGAGTCCAGCGACAAGCAAGGACTTTTAACAATCACAACGTCAACTGTTTTAATGAATTTACAGGGCATTATTAACTGCTTAATATTACACATGAGCTCCCAATTTGCAGATGAAGTGTCTAAAAATAAGCTTTTCTACGAGCTAATTCTTGTTTTTATTACTGTTTAAAAGTGAGGAGTGAGAGACTGAGGCTTACTGAAAGAATAGAGGTGCTTAGACCCTATAAGGTAAGGATGCCCACAAAGTTATGTAAAATTAAATATTGACAAATGACTTACCCCAGGGTCTAGACACTGATGGTGAAGAGGAGGAAATGGTGAGGTTATTGGTTTTCACAAGACACAAGATAAAGGGTTAAGGGAGAGATTTAGCATTTATATGATCACTGTGAGACGTAATTGGTTGATAGGTTAAGACAGCAGGCTGTGATTGGTTGATAAAGACAGATATATGACAGGAGAAGTGAATTAGAAAATACATGCTTTCTGTGATTACATTTTTGGCTTAGTCTAGCGCTAGAACAACTTTTTGTAAAAAAAAAAAAAAAAAAAAAAAAAAAGAATACCGAGGATCAGACTTTGACTATACAGTATTCTCATTGTCTAATAGTCTATTCATAATAAGTTGTAAGTGTTTAAAGAGGATTTTTTTTTTTTTACTTCTACAGAATATTAATTGCTAACACATAACGTATTTAGATCACCATGTTACCTTTTATTTTTTTTGAAAATGCTATATTAGACAAAAACAACGTATTAACCATAGACTGTATTAAGAAGTGAACTAAGTGAGTGTGACGTCCCCCAGAGTGTTTGGTGCCAACTAAATGAAGCTCATCAAGGCCAGCAGTTATAGTGGCAAATTTGGAGTTTCCTATTTGGTATTCCAAGGTATACTCGAGTATCATAGCAACCAAAGAGCCGATCAGGAGTGAGGTTGTTGAAGGTAACACCCCTTCCCGCCTGTACCGCTAGTTTAGCAGGGATCAGGCGCTTAGCAACACAAGCCAATCAAGCCTGGCGCCTGATTTGTCGGTTATTAATGTTCATATCTTGATTAGACAAAATAACGAAATAAAAACACCAGGGTCATGTAGAGCGGGTTAATATGAAAACTTTAAGATAAAAAGGACAATCCTGACAGCAGTAGTTACAGAGAGAGGCAACAGTTTATCAGTAGAAAGTGAATTAGAGCTGAAGTCAATGGAGCCGGAAGCGCCCTCATGTTCACTTCCTATTTGGAACGAGGTGGCTAGCGGGTTAGCTATGTCCAAGTATGTATATATACAGTCTTAACATGTTTTATAAGTTTTACTTTGATTTTTGATGAAGTCACTCCCCCTTCTGAGCGTCATCACAACACAATCAGCATGCATTCTAC
This sequence comes from Taenioides sp. WSHXM2023, assembly GCA_029959045.1. Taxonomy (NCBI): domain Eukaryota; kingdom Metazoa; phylum Chordata; class Actinopteri; order Gobiiformes; family Gobiidae; genus Taenioides; species Taenioides sp. WSHXM2023. Next base: position 31,468,560 of record CM057090.1, read on the forward strand.
TATTGCGCATCGCATCAGTTTGTCTTGTTTTTGTGCACAGTTTTGTATTTTGTTTTGGTATATTCACAGAGAAATGATGTATGGGAGCATGGGGGACATAGGCTTGTGGGGTGAACATTGTACAGAATCTTAGAGCTAACCGTACAGAGGGTTTAAATAGTGCCCTGGAGAGATCGCTAGATTACTCAAACATGCACGGATGACATCTAAAACCTCTTCAGGCATGTCTTTGATGAGGGAACGTTATAACATGGGAGAATGTTTAAAAGAGTTGATTTTGCACAATCCCCCTTCTTTAACCACCGTCCTGCTACAAGGCAAGCGTTCATTTACGATAATAGAATATTCTTCTTTTATTTTATTTCAAGACCAAAGTAACCATTTTCTGCAGGTTACAGAGAAATACTTATCAAATATTCATGTTTTCTTGTCCCTGGGTGCCTTGTCCTGAGTTTCGTGTCATGGTCAGATCTAATCAGAAAAAATATATTCTACCAACAAAATACAAAAACAAAATAAAAGTCAAAATACACTCTTCGCAAAGCCTGATGTTGATGGTTAAAATGCTAAGTTAATGGGGACTCACTGTATGTCCAAGGACGTTTGTAGATTCTTTTTTAACATGCTGCATGAGTTAGATTTCCTGGCCGTGGTCCTTGAGTCCATCCATATATGATTTATTAATAAGGTAAAGCAAAGGGGCAAAGCAAGGTGAAGTCAATATATCCATTCTATTTACATTGGCCATTCAGGTCAATGATACAAAACAAACATTCAAGTGAAAAAATATGTAAAAAAAAACTGCATATAAGTCTGTGAACTGTTAAAAATATGACCTAATTGTGCTTCCAGATTAGAAGTACACAAGTTCAAATCCAACTCTTTCTCGCAGAGTTATGATGGGGATGATGGAGATGTTTGGTATAATTTGGTGTTTTAGTTCTGCAGAATGAGCCTCACTTGAGTCTCTCATTTGGGTTGCCAATTTCAATGCTGAAATCCAGATGGTTTAAACCTCGCTTTCCTTGCTTCCTTCTCTTTGATCCTCCAATCAAATGTGTCCTGTCACATGTCATAGTGGTGTCCCAAAGAAAACCACGGGAAGGAAGAAGTAAATATGACGCAGGCTTCAGGAGCAGACATCAGATAAAAGAATCAAACTTTAATGGTCTCAGTGAGGAGTTTATATCCTTGCTTCTCGCTGTGTCTCCTCTGTGGGTGGGATTTCCTCACCTATTTCCTGCAGAATCGAGGGGAGGAATCAAAGAGAAGGAAGCAAGGAAAAAGAAATGAGACGCGGCCTCTCTGATCTGAAAGGTCACTACCTGAACCCCAGCACCTGCAGCCAGTCATTATGAAATCTGAAGGTTTGAAGCTTTCACGTATTGTCCACATTGTTGAGGAATTTTTCATCCCCTGCACGGTCTTATCATGGACACCAAGGTTCATTGTTGACACTTCTGAGAGGTTAGCTCAGGCGTCATCCACCTCCTTTAACATCAGTTTCCTTTGTCAGCTCGTCTCACAGAAGCTGTATGCCCTTCTTAGTTCCTATTTAAACCTCCTTGTGTGGAAGCAGTCAGTTTCTGATTTGAGAATGAGAAAAATATGTACGTGTCCTCTATCTGCAGGTCAGTTGCAACTGTAATATCTTTTAAAAACAGAAAGAACACAGGCTAAATACAGTTCCTTTAAAAGTGCATTGTGTAACTTTTCCGGTGGAGGGTCAGTGAAATACTTTTCTCCATGGAGGTGTTATTGCTTTGTCTGGAATATTTCACAATATGGTATTAAAGCTTTCTGCCTTCATGGAGACCAAACCAGACAAAGTTACAGGTCAGATCTGTGGAGAGGCAACCCCACTCACAGTGAGAATGCCTGTTTTTCTAGCTAGCTACAAAACCATCTGTAATTGAATCTAATTAAATTAAATAAACTGTGGAATATTCCAAGCAGAGCAATGAAATATCCATAGAAACCAGCAGGTGACGGACCCCGAACCAAAAAGTTTCATAGTGCACCTTTAAAATAGCAAATTAAAGAGTCTGTAGGCAATTTTTTATCACGTAATAAAGTAAAATGTGTTTTACACCAGTACATATTTATTGTAAAAGCAACTAACATGGTCAAAATTAGACTACTGCGTGCTGTCTGCATTTAATTATAAACCGTTTTATCATCTGCAAGCCATATTAGCATGCTAGTTGTTAGCTATACAGTGATGGTAAACCTCCGCCTTTGACGCATTTGTAGATAATTACCAAACAAACAAACAAAAAAATATTTTAATTCCACATGATTGCCAAACAAGTGTGCATTTGAAACCTTTTATTCTACGCCATGTGAAACTGAAATGACAAAATGTTGTGGAGTCATTCAATCAAACATACGTCTTATCTTTTATCTATAACATGCGTAATTAAATATCATAGAATATTTTGAAAGTGAACAAATAAATCATTGCGTATGAATGAAAACCTCAGCCTTTATATCAACTGAAAATTCCTCCTCTGTCTGTGTACTTCCTGCTCGTCCAGCCACGCCTCCATTTCAACAAATCACATTGCAGCCTTGTTTAAAACGGCCAATCAGCTGAGTGGCTTTCCAACTAATGCTGCAACCCCCTATTCCCATACTATATATATATTTTATAAACCCCTAACAATCTCATGTGCGATATTCATTCTGGCCAATTTTTATGTCAGATGCCCTTCCAACTACATTACTATGAACTAGCAACCTCTTAGTAACATTCAGTGAAGGTTTTAACTGACTACACCACCACTATTTCCTCTTATAAAAAATGTAACAAGCTTTACTGTATTCTGGATCTTCAATGTTACCTCAATGACAGCAGACATTTCATGCACTTAGCAGAAGGTGAAAATCTTGTGTGGTCAGCAGGAATTCCTGCACCCCCCCAACCAGAGGGTCACCGGTTCAAGTCCCTGATGGCTGGTCGTGGCCCTTCTATATGGAGATGAGACGGTAACTCCATTAAATATTTCAGCTTTTTTTTTTTCAGCGTCTAGAAGCACGCCATTGGAACAAGGTCAAGCGGTCAGAGCCAAAAGCAGGGAGCCCATTCATATATGGTTCCTGGTGACATTTAATTGTGTTTGCTGTGTAACTTTTTTTAGTTGGGAGTCAGGTAACCTTCTTGTTTCTATAAATATGTCATTGCTCTGTCTGGAATGTTTCACAGTATAACATTAAACAGCTCTATCTTACATTTATTCAATTACAGGTGGTTTTAAACCTCAAAAATACCTTGAAAAAAACAGGCACTCTGGCTGTGAACGGCGTCGCCTCTCCACAGATCTGACCTGCAACTTGGTCTGGTTTGGTCTCCATGATGATAGAAATGTTTAATGCCATACTGTGAAACATTCCAGACAAAGGTATAACATGTCCATGGAGAAAAGCATTTGACGGACCTTCCACCAAAAAAGTTACACAATGCACTTTAAAAGGAACTGTATTTAGCCTGTGTTCTTTCTGTTTTTAAAAGATATTACAGTCGCGACTGACATGCAGATAGAGGACACGTACATATTTTTCTCATTCTCAGTATAGGTGTTTCGAGAAACTGACTGCTTCCACACAAGGAGGTTTAAATAGGAACTAAGAAGGACATACAGCTTCTGTGAGACGAGCTGACAAAGGAAACTGATGTTAAAGAAGGAGTTGGATGACGCCTGTGCTAACCCCACAGAAGTGTCATCAATGAACCTTGGTGTCCATGAAAAGACTGTGCAGGGGATGAAAAATTCCTCAACAATATGGACAATATGTGCTTGTGTCTGCTATATAGTTCTAATCTACCTGTGGATCATTATGTTATAATTTGGACATTTTAAATCACAATATTGATCTAAAATGATTGTAATAATAGAAACAAGTCAACTGATTTCCACGTTAGAAAACAGTGGTGCCCAGTGGGGGGCTGACGTTGTCGTAAACGTCATCACAACAAAGCGGCGCGTAGCTGTTGGCACCCCCGATGGTTAGCTGCACATCACACTAGCGAGTATCAGATTTTTTATTGAATTTATAACCAAAAAGATTACGCGACACTCCTGAACCCTACACATATTTTCCTTAAAACCTCTAGTATATAGCTTAAAGATATTTCTATATTTTATTTTGACTTGTACATATACATTTATATATTTATGCTTTATTTGTCACCAGTCTCTTGCTATTTTTGCTGTTTATTTTGAATTTATAATAATACATTTACTTATAGTTTTGCTCTTTGTCATAATATTATATTGTGATGTGTGAGCTACTGTGTCCAATAAAGTTTGTCTAAGTCTTAAGTGATGTCATGTATTGGTAGTTTATGCTAACAGCTACTTTTTACCTTTAGTTCAGTGGAAGTGGGCAATTCCAGGTCTGAAATCATCCAAATGATTGTGATGAAGGTGTATGGAGTTTAAAAATATAGTGGAGCACTTCCTGTATTACCACATGACATCTCAAGGTGGAACAAGGTGGAGTGTTTTCGGTTTGAGAGAAGAACTCAGCCTAAATATGCAGGGTTTGTGTGTTAAACATGTGTGAGTGAAACAAAACACAACTCCAGGTCTGTTTGTGATGAGCAAACAACATTACAACATAGATCAGAAAATAGTGTAGTAATATGGGCCATTTAAATCCATTCCATGTTTCCATTTTCTTGACTCTTTAAAAAAATGCTGTGTTTGCATCAAGTGCTGAACATACTACCATCGACATATATAAGATAAGATAATCCTTTATTTGTCCCACCATGGGGAAATTGCAGTGTCACAACGCAAGTTTCAGAAACAGTAGGAAAATAAGAGCATGCATCAAAATCAAGATAAATAATAAGTATTTACAATCAACTAAAAAACACAACACTGTAAAGCTAAAAGGCACAGGAACGTTGCACTTACATATGACTTACAACCCCAATGTGATGGGGTATACTGCAGTATGGGGTATACTGCAGTATACTGCAGTATCAAGTATCAGTCGCAATTCTCATTTACTCACCTCCTCACTGTGCTCCTGTCATCACGTGAACACCTTTTTTCCGTCCTCCACACAACACATGACCAAACCACACACCGTAATCCAATCACCAATTAAGAAAATACCATTTCACAATAAAAAAAGTACACAGCAGTGGGGGTGTACTGGTGTCGGTGAAAATGGGTTGAGCAGCAGTACGGCGTCTTGAAAATAAGCAATTAATCATGCTCACATCACTCCAAATACAAGTTTGGAGAGAGAAGGTGTTTGAAAAGCTCTGAAAAGTGGATTTTGAGGAATACGTTTGCTTTAAGTAAAAGCAGCAGGGGGAGAAGATACATAAATCAGTGAGTCTGTTTGTTCAAAAATGGATCAGATGTACCTGGTGGGTAGTTGAGATTTGATCCTACTTTACTTTGAATCTTGTTGCTGTAAAATGTTTCATGTGGTATTTATTTTTTACATGAATTGATCAGAATCCTCAAACTAAGTAACCCTGACCATGAAAGAGGGAGTATTACGCTTCTGTGGGGTACGGCTAACACATAACATATTTAGATCACCATGTTAGCTTTAATTGTTTTGAAAATGCTATGCTTTAATAGTTTTCAGTTTAGTTTTTGATGCTCTGAGATCCTCCTCCATTTGCTCTCCACGTGTAGTCACTCCCCCTTCAGAGCACTATCACAAAACAATCAGCGTGCACCCCACTAATGAAATTATTGCACATTGCATCAGGTTTGTGAAGTTGTAGTGTAGTGTTTTGCTTCTTGCTTTTGTATATTATGGCGTAGGCTTGTGGGCTGAGCATTCGGCTCACGGATAAAGAGAAAGTGCCATCACATGAGCACATCCTATTGAAATTTAGCAGCTGATGTCATTAACATTCCCTAGGGGGCTGATGCTAACTTAATGCCCTGCTCTGTCTGAAGCCGAGTCAGACATTTTTAGGCACAGGCACAATCAAAAATTTATATTACAGCCATGCCAGCCAGTGACGAATCACAGGCAAATGCATCCGAAGGATGCGCAAAAATGCATTTAAAAAACAAAAAGCAAAAATAAATAGAAAGGCTGCATTACACACACCACAACCATATAAACTGTGTAATATGTACTCCCCACTCATGTAAATGGTAAACCTTCAACATACACAGTAAAGGGCCTCCATGTTCTATAGTACTTCTTTATAAACACATCCTAACGTCCCTCACCCACTGAATACAGGAAGGAGTGTGCATCCTTCCATCCACTTAGTATTAACCCTGGAACCAAGAGAGATGAAAAAGCTGCAGTATTTGTTGATACGAGGTGTGATCATGCTGATGAGGCGAGGCCAACACCAAACACTGCTGTAATTAGTTTTGGTCTGTTGTTCTTATTGTATTATATTACTGCACACATGTGAGAGCCTCAAAAATGGAACCTCGAAACATATTTAACTAAAACATCTGACTCATAGTAACAGGTGACTGGCTGCAGTCTGAGCTTTGTTTTAACAAAAACTGACCATAAAGAAGATTTAGTTACAAGTACAACAAGTCCCTCTCAAATAACATTACAGTCACATGCTAGCATCAGCCAACAGTTTTTCAGTCAGTCGCTCTCACCTTTTTGCTGAAACTTAAACAGGACCATGTGTTCTTTAAATTTCCTATATTACACAAAATTGATTCTTTAAGCCACCATGGTCAGTGCTGAACATTCCACCACAGACATACATGCATTACAGCCCCTACAAACTATCAATTGCAATTCTCATGTACCCACCATCTCGCTCTGCTCCTATCGTCACGTGAACATCTTCTACCATCCTCCACTCTCCACATAACCAAACCACACGCTGTAGCCCACTTCTTCTGTTGCATATTCTGCTTTTCATTCTCCACACTGCAGATTTGTTTCTGGCCGTCGTCCATTATAGAGTCCATATAAAAGATAAATGAGGAGTATTTAGAATGTGCAGGGGGACAGTCCCACAGGAGATGTCCGCATTCCTCCTCTGGCGAGTACTTTTAGAGACTCTACTTTAGACTGGCCGTGCTAGCGTGTGTTTAGTTCAGTAAACATTGGAGCGGGCAGGGATGCAAGCACTAAAATACAACACGTGCCATTCAAGTGTATATGAATCGGAGTGGGGGAAAATCAGATGAGAATGTAGCGTTGAGTGAGACGGACATGAGAATCAGTGGATATTTGGTTTTTAGAGTTTTATTGCCTGACCAGCCAGTCCCTTCTATATTCTGTTCGAATCCAGAACCATAGAATGTGAAAATCCTCCATCCAAACTTGAGACGCTCCAACCACAGCTGCTAATAACAACTAACACAAGTCAGTATAGTCACATTTTCTTTGTGGTTTTTTTTTTTTTTTTTTTTTGTAATTTTACTTAAACAAATGACAATGTATGCCTCTCTTTGCTACTGGTGTCAGATTAGTCAAAAATGGGGACACCTGGGACATTTCTTGTTTAAAACTGGGACAAATCAATGGTTTTGGATAAATCTGCTGGGACAGAGGACACAGGGCTCAAAACTGGGACTGTCCCGGGTAAAAAGGGACGTCTGGTCATGGTTTTTCTATGAGGATTTTTTCTGATTCAAAATAAAATCAATAAAGATCAAACATTGAACAGGGAACTGTGGGTGGATATCACATGTCAGTATGTTAAAAAGTACACAAATAAAATGAATACTTCAGCGGAGGACACATCTGTGTTTAGAAAGAGAGATGTTTGTGTCTCTCTAATTCTGAGTAAAAAAAACAACACCACAAACTGAAATATTCTGCACATAAGATATTTGAGTAGTCTTTATTTTAATTAATTAAAATTTTAATTGATTGTTTATTTTATGGTTTGTGCTCTATTTGCATCTCGTAACATTTAGAACAAAATATCTAACATCTTTTACTTGAGATAAGTAATAGTTTGGTGGTTTGATTGTTGGTTCTGTAAAAATCCAAGCTGTTTCTCAGTTTATGTTGTTCCCCCCACCCCCACCCCTTTTTTACATGTAAACCGACGTGTTTGTTTTTGACGCGAACGGACCACGGGTCTCTCTGTGAATTACTCACTCTGAAATCAGGGAAACAGGTTACTGCTGCAGATCCACTCGTTTTTGTTGAGTTTTGCCAAAGCATGTGGTTCTGGCTAGTCAGGTAAAGAGGTTCCATAAGGACGGAAGATGTGGTTAGTGTTTACGTATATTTTGCACCAGCTAGATTCCACAAATTACTTATGGTCAGTTGCTCCTTGTTGACAGCAATAGTCTAAAAAGCCACGTGAACCTAAACTAACTATAGTTTAATTTTTGTATTACACTTTCTATTTTGTGGGTAGGTTTTAAGCATATTGCAAGACTAAAACCTCTACAGACACTCACAAGATGGAGACCTCACTCTAATGCAGACAGAATCCAGGGCCTTGTGAGGTAAAGCCTATGATTAGATCGAAAACATGCTTTAAAGAAGACACACTGTGCTTGTATCTGCTATATAGTTATAATCTATGATACCCATGGATCGTTATGTCATAATTTGGACTTTTAAATCACAATATTCATCTAAAACCACTTAATAAAAGAAACATGGCTGATGACTTCCGCATTAGAAAACAGTAAATGCCATCGCAACGAAGAGACGCATAGCTGTGGGCACCTCCGATGGGTGATTAAAGACGACTCAAACACGCACGAATCACTCAGCTTAAACTTGAGTAGGTAAATGAGAAGGGAAACAGGTATAACCTGGTAAAAAACTCTGAAAAGTCAAAAATTTTGCTTTAAAGTTCAGATATGATATCCATTACTAGCTACTTATATTTAGTTATGGTCTCAAAGTATTTTCAGTCATGCATTACACAACTAAACTACTTAAAATTGTTATTTAATTACAGTAAATTTGAATTTGAATTTATTTATGGAAAGCCCCTTGAGATGCAGCATCTCGTTTTCAAGGGGGACCAAGAACATTTTCACAACAACACATAAAACATGATAATACATACATACACATACATACATAGATACAAACAATACAAGTAACAAGACAATTTTGCTCACATCCCTCCCCACCCTCATAGGTTCATCTCATACAGTCATTAACCTAAACACAGTGTTATGGAATCAACAGCAGTGACAGTCAGTTTTCAGGTAAGTTATCAAAGCCGTTCTAAAGGAGCCCAGAGTAGTTAGAGTCCTCAGTGATGAAGGCAGATTGTTCCAGTCTGAGGGGGCCTTAAAGGAAAAAGACCTCCGACCCACCTCCTTACGGATGGGAGGTACAGTAAAGTTTAAATTCTGAGAATGTCGAAGAGAGTAACTTGTAGGATCCTGGACAAGACAACATTTCAGATATAATGGAAAGTCAAAATAAATACATTTAAAAATAAACAGAAACCAGTGGTACTGTCTTCTTTTTTCAGGTTGTAACCAGTCAAGCTGATCATATAACTCACAGTGATGAGTTCTATATGGACATTTTAAAATGAATCTACATAATGTATTGAACAGTACATTTAATGGTTTGAGATGTATGTTGTAGGTGTTTTGATAAACTATGTCAGCATAATCAATGACCGGCAGGATAAGCTGGGAGATTATCCTCTTTCTTATTTCTTGAGTGAAACAGTTTGCTGATCTATACAGAGGCATTAAACAGGAATATGTTCATTTTATTATATAATCAGTGTGGGGTTTGAAGGTTAATTCTGGATCCACCCACACTTCCAAATATTTGACAGAGGTTTCCTTGGTCATTGGGGCGCCATTGAAAAAATATATGTTAAGGTCAGAAGACTGGAGTAAATGATGAGTGCCAAAAAGCATACACACAGATTTTTTCATATTAAGTTTTAGGAAGTTAATTTTAAGCCAATTTTGGACTGAATTGAAATCAATCTGAAGATTGTTTTGGAGTTGAGATATGTTGGAGCTTGAAAAATAGAGAACAGCATCATCTGCGTATAAATGAACTTGACAGTTTGTGCACACTTGTGACAAGTCATTAATAATAAAAATAACAAGGGACCAAGAGTAGAACCCTGTGGTAAACCTTTTCCCATGATGCATTGACTAGATTGTGTGTCTTTAAATACAACAAACTGATGTCTGTTATGGAGGTAAGCACTGAACCACAAAAGAGCATTTCTATTAAGACCTATGGATGCGAGTTTGTCCAACAGTAGATAGTGGTCAACTAAATCAAAGCCTTTGAAAGATCAAGAAATATTGCACCTGTACACTGGTTTTGATCAAAGGAGGAGAATACATCGTTAGTCAGTTTTACTAAAGCTGTTGTGGTAGAGTAACCAGAACGGAACCCTGATTGATACGGAGATAAGATGCTGAATTGATTGAGATAGAGTCGGCTCTATCTCCTGAGGAGACTGCGGTCCTTTGGAGTGAGAGGGCCACTCCTGAGGACCTTCTATGACTCTGTGGTGGCATCAGCCATCCTGTACGGTGTGGTCTGCTGGAGCAGCAGCATCACAGAGAGGGAGAAGAAGAAACTGGACAAGATCATCAAGAAGTCCAGCTCAGTCCTGGGCTGTCCTCTGGACTCGGTGCAGCAGGTGGGGGACAAGAGGGTCCTGGCTAAACTCATGTCTATGCTGGACCATGAGGGTCACCCCCTGCAGGACGCCCTGTTTGCTCTGGAGAGCAGCATCAGTGACAGACTGATTCACCCTCGCTGTGTAAAGGAGAGATTTCGCAGGTCTTTCCTTCCTGCTGCTGTCAGACTGTATAATGAACAATGCTAGTCATGTGTCATCCCCATAGCAACCATGTGTCATCTCCATAGTAATAATAACAATGTGCAATATTATTTAAAGTCACTACCTGCTACTTATTTATTTACCCACCACTGTCCATCACTGCAATGTACACAATCATCTCAGAATCAAAAACACTTATTGTGCAATGTTCCTGTGCCTTTTAGCTTAGCTTTACAGTGTTGTGTTTTTTAGTTGATTGTAAATACTTATTATTATTTATCTTGATTTTGTTGCATGCTCTTATTTTCCTACTGTTTCTGAAACTTGCGTTGTGACACTGCAATTTCCCCATTGTGGGACAAATAAAGGATTATCTTATCTTATCTTATATAATTGTTGGAAAATAATTTTTTCAAATATTTTGGCAACAGTACAGATAATGGAAATAGGCCTGTAATTACTTAAGTCAGTGTTATCGCCTCTCTTGAATATCGGAATTACTCTTGCTGTTTTCCAAATCATTGGGATGGTGCTGGTATCTAAGGACATATTGTACATATCTGATAGTGGATATATAAGTATACTAGATCCAAGCTTAAGAAATTTGGCTTCTAAACCATCCGGGCCAGAACTTCCAATTTTTAGTTCAGAAATAGCTTGATGTACATCAGATGGTTGAATTCTAGTAAAAGAAAAAGATGCTTCAGTTTGATTCAATGGGGATAAGGAGACTGAATAATCTGAGTGCTCTGCGCTGCTAATCAAAGAGAAATATGTGTTAAAAGCCTCAGATATCATCAGAGGATCTGAAGTAGCATTATCATTAACAGTAATATGATTGATTGAGTCATCATTTGATCTATTGAGAAGATGGTCTAGATGTTTCCAAAACTGTCTGGGATTTTTTCTAATTTTGACCTAAGACTTCCTAGTAGTTAGCTTGTGCATTCCGTGTTTGTGTTTTACAGCGGTTCCTAAGAAGCCGGTATTCTTCCCAGTCGGTAGGGTCCTTAGATAATCTGTATTTATGCCAAGCTTGGTCCCGCTTTTTAAAAAGACTAATTAAACTAGGACTAATCCATGGAAGATGTCTTCCCTTTACACGAATTGTTTTAAGTGGAGCATGTTTGTCATTTATACTGGAAACTTCAGAGTGAAAAAAATCCCAAGCATTTTCAACAGATGGAATTAGATTAAATCTAGTCCAGTTAATATTAGTTAGGTCATTTTTAAATTGTTCAGTATTTATGTGTTTACTTTGTCTGACTTTTATGTATTTGATTGGAAATTTGGGTGTTCTAATTTTCCACACACAAAAAACTATTGAGTGATCACTAAGACTGTCAGACATTACACCAGATGTGGTGATTCTTTCTGGGTTAGTAACCAGTATCCAGTCTAACAGAGATGAGGAGCGGTGGTCTACTCTAGTTGGTTCTTTTATTAATTGAGTGAGATTGACACTTGCGACCAGATTTCTATCATTGGATGAGGAGCGGTGAAGCCAGTTACTATTAAAATCTCTCAAAATTACCATTTCACTGCTTTTCCTGAGAGAGCTTATTGTATTGATAATCGATTTCATTGAATCAGATGGAGCCGATGGTGGTCTGTATATGTTAGTGATAATTATATTTTTGTTGTCATGAAAAACTATTTTTACAAATACAGACTCAAAATGAACTGGCTCCACAGTTGGAGTGAGAAGTTCACATTTAAGATTTGTAGAGACATACGTTGCTACACCACCTCCCCGGGATCCTCTATCAGCTCGATAAACAGCATAATCATTGATTTTTATTTCAGCATCCGATATATTGCTGTGTAACCATGTTTCTGAGATAGTGATAATATGAGGTTTGTGGTAAGATGCCCAAACTCTGTATTAAAATATGTATTAAAAACTGGTAAGGACAGGTTCAGTCTCCAGGAAATATTTATGTAAACTCAATGTACTGTCCCCTAGGAGCATGGAAACCCAAAATGCGTGTGCGTGTGCATGTACGTGCGTGAATTTAAAGTTGTATTTTGGATGATGAGAAAATTAAAGACTGTGGCAACTTGATTATTTTGCAAGAAAATGGTAAAGATGTTTGGAAAAGATAAAAGATGTAATGAATTTAATTAAACTTTTGGCATTAAATGGAAAATTAAGAAAATGTGAATTTATTTTTTTTAGATTAAGCGCCAAATAGGGATCAAACGCATTATGATTGCAATTAGACTTCTCAAGTTATTAAACATTTCGCCGAATCTTGCGTTTTAAAACAGCCGTGTTATGGATATTAGTGCGCACGTAGCTGCTTAGCCTCCGTGAATGTAAATGAACTCTGAATGTAAAAAGGGGAGAATGAATGTAAAATTGACTTCCAGAACCAGAGCGGGCTTTCACTGTGGTGCTCCATAAGGACTAAACCAAAAATAAGAACATTTAATACATTTAATGACTTTGACCTATGGAAGTACAGAGAAACATTATGAACTACTGCACAATAATAGTAGTAATTTTGGTTCACTTCTGAGGCATTGGCTGCAATGTTCTGAGCACAGGGAAAAAAAAAAAAAACTGTAAAAAACTGGTAAAGCTAATTTACAGAATGATTTTAAACTTCTTTTTTTTTTTTTACATGAATAGAATTTAAATGTACTTCTTCAATTAAAAGCAACATACCTGCTAAAATGTGACAAACAAAACAGTAATTTGAACAGTTGGTCCAAAATTATTCCTCACTTACTTACCTTATGCATTCAAACCCCCCTAATTATTCACCGTGAGTTTAGAAATGCTATAAACTTTCAGAGACCAGAGTAGAGTTTTGCCATTACGGTAATCCTGAGAAACATTATTCTGTTCATGCTAATTATGGTTCTCAAGCAATAGAATCATTTGGATCATTTCAGGCATGGAATTGCCAATCTGTACTGAACTAAAAGTAAAAGGTAACTTGAAAATTACTGCTTCATGACATCGCAAGGTGGAACAGAGCATTCTGAGCTTTGGAGATGCAGACAGACTAATAATAAAGAGTTACGCCAAGGTGTGAATGAAACAAAACACAACTCCAGGTCTGTTTTTGAGGAGGTAACAACATTTTAGTGAATTTTACGTAATATAGGATCTTTACGATGTGTTCACACTTGCAGACAATATGGCAAAATTGGAACTAAACCTCGACTAGACCAGACCAAATCAAGAACAATGCGAAAAAAAAAAAAAAAAAAAAAAAAAATCCTGTAATGACTTTGACCTATGGAAGCATTTAAAAACATACATATGACTGCCTATAATAATAGTTATTATCTTGGTTCAATTCTAAGGCAGGGGATGTCAAGTTCGGTGCACAGGAACAAAAAAAAAAAAAAAAAAAATGGTAACAACTGTGAAATGGTCTTTTGTGTTTGCTGGTGAAAAGAACTGAACGCTGTATGTCTTTGGAAAGGCAAATTGACCGCCAGCTGAAATCTCCCACAATGCTCTGTCAAATAAAGCTCTAACTGCCTGCATAGACTGGCCCTGACAAGTAAAAGTGGCTATGTCTGCTCTGAAAACCTCAGCTCATTTAAGGGATGCTGGTCTTCATATTTACATTTGAGTCATATTGGTTGGGCATTCTGGGTACTTTTTTTTTTTTTTTTTGGTTTTTGTTCTTTTGTGAATGAACCGATTTTTGAAGATGGATCATTGTGAACCGCTCAAAGTCCTACGTTACGAAAAACTGATTCTGAGCTTTAAGGCGTGTTAGAATGTTGTTACCTGATCGAAAGCATAGCAGTTTTCAGGTTAACACCTAACTTTTGTTTAGTAGAGACTGGAAATTCCAGGGCTGAAAAAAATCCAAATTATTCTAGTGAAGTTGCATGAAGTTTAAAGGTCTTATATTACACAGTTGATTAAAGGAGCATCGTGTAACTTTTCTGGTGGAGGGTCGGTCAAATGCTTTTCTCCATGGAGATGTTATCGTTTTGCTTGTAATGTTTCACAGTATGGTATTAAACCACGGCTGACTATGAGCGGCGACCCCGCTCACAGTCAGATGCCTGTTTTTCTAGGTATTTTTGAGCTGTAAAGCCACCTGTAATTGAATAAATGTAAAGTAGAGCTGTTTATTGTCATAGTGTGGAATATTCCAGGCCGAGCAATGACATCTCCATAGAAACAAGCAGGTGATGGACCCCTAACCAAAAAGTTACACAGTGCACCTTTAGGACATGTTAGAATGTTATTCATCAAAAACATACCCAAGAGTTCTGTTTTCATTCACGCATGAGTAATCCTGGATTACTTGTCTGTACCTCCAAAACTCAAAATACTCTGTTCCCACTTGTGATGTCATGAAGATGTAGTTTTCATGTTAACTGCTACTTTTTAGCCAAATGATCCAAATCAGAATATTGCATAATATTCCTTATTCGTGCTTGTTAGGGGCGAGCGGCAGCCTGCACTTTGATTATCGGGTCAGCTGGGCTTTCCTGGAAGTTCAGTCACACCATGCTCTTTTTCGAGAGCACAAATCTGTGTGAAAAGCTTTTCTCCACCATGAAATTTAATAAGTCCAAGTACAGGTCCACAGTCACTGATGAACATCTTCAGGCTATACTGACAATCTCATTTGTTTCCTCGCTCAAGCCAAATATGTCTCAGCAACAGGAAGCGCAGCCAGATCCCAGGCAGTAAGAGGTAAAAGAAGTAATAGACGTATTAATAATTTAAATTTATATTCTGAAAAAAAATTAATGTTCTGAACTGTTATTATTAAAGATTGAGAAGAGAGCTGTATTTTTTTTTTTTTTTTTTTTAATACTTGAAACCCTATTTTGTTGAATAGCCTACTTGATGCGGCCCAGCCAGTGGCCCCCAGGTAGTTTGAGTTTGAGACCCCTGATCTAGAGCAACTGATGGCCAATAAGGTCTAATCACTTGTTATAAATATATGTATCATGCTTTTATTTAATTATTACAAGGTTTATATAATAATAATAATAAATAAACGGTGGCATCAGGAGCTTGCGTCTTGTGCGATAGACACTTTTAAAGGTGGACTATGGTGTTTTGAGTGCCTTAAGGGTGTAAAAGCACTAAATAAAGATATTGTAGTATTGTCTTGAGTTTTCCACAGTATGAGTTAAACTTACCTATCACAATAGAGATAAGCACAAGGTCAGATCTGTGAAGAAGCGAACCCACTCAGTAAGAATGTATGTCATTCAAGGTATTTTCAGCAATAAAAAGACAGGTAATTGAATGAATGCAAAAAGGGCACACAGGGCAAAGCAGTAACATTTTCATGGGGACAAGTGGGCGAAGTGGAGGTTGAAAAGTTTACCTCTATGGAGACGGGCATAAAAAGTATACAGTACACCTTTAACGAAGGAGTATTTTACTTCTATAGAGTATTAACTGCTAACACATAACATATTTAGATCAGCAGTTGCATTATGCACCTTTAATACCATACCTTTTATTGTTTTGAAAATGCTATACTCACCAAAAACAATATGTGAACATAGTTTCACTTTTATTTTTGATGATCAGAGTCTCCCCCTTCCTTGGCTCCCCCTTGAGAACGCTATCACAAGGGCTAATGAAACTACTGCACATCTCATCGGGTTTGTCAAGTTGCTGTGTACAGTATTTTATCATGTTTTTGCATATTTATGGAGAATTGTTAGGAGGGAACATGAGTGCCGTAGGCTCGTGACCTGAGTATTTCACAATCTTAGGGGTTTGAACAGGGCCTGGGAGAGATCGCAAAAATACTCAAACATGCATGGATGACATCTAAAACCACTTCAGGCATACTTTTAATGAGAAAAACAATATTATACCATGGTAAAAAGCAAAAAACAAAACAAAACAAAAAAAAAAACCATTTTGAATAACACCCCCTCTTTAAGTTATAGAAGGTGAAATAACAAGACTAAGGCGTAATCATTAAAAAAAAAAAAAAGACAGACTCATCCACAAGACCTCAAATGCCCCGACAGAGTATGAAAGAAAAACAATTAAAATCTATGACGCTAATGGGTCTTTCTGTGACACAGACACATGCTGTGATGGTCAAAACAAGACCCTCCAACCAAATTATGTTAAAATCAAGGACGACAATACACCCCACGGGTTTTAGCAAATTGCCTTTTTGAGTTGTCGAGCTCTCTACTAATAACTATGGGACTAATGGAAGATCCAAAACAAACTGTATTTTTGCTCTAGCCCACACCACACACCAGACTTCAGACATTGTTTATTCAAATCAATACTATTTATTATTTAAGACGTCTCTCCGCGGCTGACAGAGCACACGCACACATACGCGCGCACACAAAGCTGTTCTATCACGGTTTTGAAACCAACTCGATGCTCAACAGCTATAATTTTGAAGCAATTTAACCCCCAATTACAGATGCCTCCTGCGCATACCTATACATGTCTGGCAGCCACTATCAGGGCAATGTTCTGAAACCATTTCTGACACCGTTAAAGCACACACGGGCACATAACCAGGACAATATTAGTCGGAGGTAAGAGAGGTTTATTTCGCTCCAGGATAGTGCAACGCTTACTTGGATGTAGTCTGTTATGTGCAAAATTGTATATGCATTTTTCAGAGGAAAAGTTTGAGGTAGTGGACGCTTAAAAGGTGCACGGTAGAACTTTTCGGGTGGGGTATCTGGTACCGGTGTAATGGAGATGGTTTGAAAATTAGTTTGAAAAATATGGATTGGATTCTGAGTGGGGTCGCCTGTTCATGGATCTGAGAGTAGTGCCCATTTACAATGGATGTATGCATTCTTTTTGCTTTTTAAACATGCTTTAGGTCATGTAGAAATTTGCATTTCACAAGATTAATATAATGTCTACATTTGGAAAACTCACTTTAAAACTAGACCTCTTTGTCCAATAAGGTATTGAACCACCCTCCTCTGTTGGCAGTGAAATGAACAATGAAAAAATTATGAAATGGGCCCCTTAGGCATCATGAATGCTATGCTAATAGAGCCATGTGTTCCTTGCGAACCCAATTTGACCACAGAACAAGTCCTGTGGTGGTTGTGGACTTGGAGAGGGAGTATTACACTTTTATTGGGTTTTAATTACTAAGATAACATATTTAGATCACTGTGTTACCATGTTGAATAAATTTCCCGTTCTATTTGGCACCCTGAATCTCCTCTTCCTTTGCTCTCTGTCACCCCCTCTTCAGATGCTATCACACGTGAAATTGTTTTGTATTGCTTGACAAATTATCATGCAGGAACATGAGAGACGTAGGCTTGTGGGTTAAAAATTGTGCAAGAGAAGTCTTATTTTTACCTGTGATGCAACAATCCAAGGAAAATTCAAATGGAGCCTTTTTGATTGCTTTATAAACAGGATTAAGGAAACAAGGATTAATGATGCAAAACACAACTCCAGATATGTATATAGAGTAGAGGACAACAATATAACACGGCAAAAACGCAAAACGTCAATTCCTACACATTTAACGCATCCTTCAGTGTCCCATGGGTAACCTGAGCAGTGGGTGAGTAATGTGGATGTGTGCTATGGGACCAATCTCCAGAACTTGATAGGACCATGGTCAAGAGTATCTAGCTGGAGGATTATCTTATTGGATGTTTAAAACTTATGGGGGTAAAGTACACTACCCTGAGGAAACCCCCCCCACACACAGGAAAAACATGCAAACTCCACACAGAAAGGCTCCAACTGACCAAATCCAACCCAGTATTGCTGTGAGGTGAGAGTTCTAGCCATTGCTTCACCTATCCACCTTCTTTGTCTTCTAATACTTTGAAAAAATCACCTTAATTAATGATCAATTCTTCGCAGTCCTTTTCAAGGTAATATATTTAGCTTCTGAAACTATCTTCTGAAGAAAAATAGCTGCCGTTATGAGCATGTCAGATCCAATGTGTCTCAAAGTGTGGAGAATAAATATTGTTGATTAAAGGCTCGATGGTGTCCTCCTCAGATGAGATTAAATGAGAAACAACATGGCAGGTTTTCAATACTGGCATGGGCGTCACAAATTCATGTCAGCAAAATCAGCTTTAATAATGTACAGAGAGTCACTGACCCTCAAGTTCAAGATACATTCACTTAAACAGACAATCTGAAGTATTTTGTGATTATTTTGAGCTTTCTACCAAGTTATAACATACCCTGATTAAAAAAAAAAAAAAAAAAAATAGGTTTTAGATGTCATCCATTCATGTTTCAGTAATTTAGTGATCTCTCCCAGGCCCTATTTCAACCCTCCTTATGGTTAGCTGACAATTGTACATAAATATACAAAAGCATAATACAAAACTGCACCCAACAACATGACAAACCTGGATGCACACTGACTGTGTTCTGATAGCGCTCTGAAGGGGGAGTGACTTAGCACATTTAAACGAAAGAGAAACTTATAAAACATGTTAAGACATTGTACCTGATTTTTACCATCTGCAGTGGCCCAAAGTTATTCCTCACTAACCTTATGCATTCTACTTCTTCACTGTGATGAGTTTTATAAACGCTTTTCACAACTTTTAGAAACTAGAGTGGAGTTTACTGTCACGATAAAGCCAACAACTAGTGTGCTAACAAGCAGTTCCTGATCCTCGAACATAAAAACTGCTAACTCCTGTCCTTTTGATCCGTACAAACATGACTTTCACAACTTTCAGAAACCAGAGTGCTTACTGGCATAAGGAAGCTAACAGCTAGCATGCTAACGAGCACTTCCTGATTGTCAGACATAAAAACTGCTAACCCCTGTTGTTTAGTTCTGTACAAACATGTTCTTTCGCAACTTTCAGAAACCAGAGTGTTTACTGGCATGATAAAGCCAACAACTAGCATGCTACAGAGTACTTCCTGATTATCGGACATAAAAACTGCTAACTCCTGTCGTTTAGATCTGAAATGCATGTGATTCTTGTATTGGTTTGTCAGTTCATAGTCTTTCAATTCTTTTGGGCTTGTTTAAAATGTGAACTTTGAACAGAATCTTGTTATTTAAAGTAAAAGTAAAATTGACTATGAGCTTTTAGCCGTGTTAACAGACCTGGAGTTGTGTTTTGTTTCATTCACACATTTTTATTATTAGTCTGTCTACATCTGCAAAGCTAAAAATGCTCTGTTCCACCTTGAGATGTCATGAAGTAGTAGTTTCCAAGTTCCTAACAGCTACCTTTTACCGTTTGTTTATTTGAGATTGGCAATTCCAGGGCTGCAATTATCCAAATGATTCCAATGAAGAAAAAAAAAAACACATTCAAGTGTTTTCAGTTTGAGAGAAGAACTCAGCCGAAATATTCAGGATTTGTGTGTTAAACGTGTGAATGAAATGAAACACAACTCCAGGTCTGTTTGTGATGAGGAAATTACGTTATAACATAGATGAGAAAATAACGTAACATGGGCCCTTTAAAACATAAACTGCAATTCTACTCCCAGTCTCAATACTTGTCAGAAAAATCGTAATTACAGTATATATTTTTCCCAAATTGCTCAGCCCCACCACACTTGTACTTTCTGGAGATTTGACATAATTCCACCGTATGTCTCTCGACCTCTTTACGTCTGGCATAGTTTCCGAAAAACTTACCTGGATAGATTAATTGGGGTGACAAATGTGGCCCACTTTTTCTTCTTCTTCGCACGCCTCTGCTGCATCTGCTCTGTGCCTCTGCGCTCGTGCAACCTGATAACCCTTACCCCTTTACCCCCACCCGACCCATCCCCCCTCGTATCGTGGGCGACCACCCCTCCCTCCGGGTGCGTACTGTCCCCCGCCACTTTAACACCTGTTTGACTCCACGCGCCAATCAACCGAGTCACGTACTGGACGCTAATGAGGTCCCCCCTGGCTCTGCTGTCATGTGCGGAGGAGTAATGTCAATATTAACCAACCGGTTGTTTCTATAGAGCGTCTGTAAACGGAGAAGACCTATTATGTTTGTGTTTGCTATATAGTTATACTCAATGACACCCGTAGATTATTATGGCAAGACAAGCTTATTTGTACAGCTCAATTAAGTAATTCAAAGTGCTTATGTGATTATTTGGACATTTTAAATCGCAATACTCATCTAGAATGACAAGTCTCCTGACCTGAAAACTGTGGTGCCCAAAGGAGCACTGTGTAAATTTTCTGGTCTGGAGGGTCCGTCAAATGCTTTTCTCCATGGAAATGTTATTGCTTTGTCTGGAATGTTTCACAGTATTGTATTGAACCTTTCTGTCTTCATGGAGGCTGTGCTGTCCTCATGACACGTGACTATGTGAAGCTAGACAGCCAGCGAACTAATAAAGAAAACTCCGTACACAAGGCGTACTTTTCTTGCTTTTATGGCTGTCTCTTATATATATATGTAGTAAGTTTTCCAAGGTTCAAACATTTAGAACACATTCAACGTGTACGAGAGTCGTTTTCAGACTTCATTTACCGTGAACAGGTTTGACTTTTACCGAGTCGAAAAAACGTCGGAGGGCTCACTCTGTACTGAAAATAAAACGATCCTTAAAGGTGAAGATGTCTCACTCTGATGATTTTACTCAAATCTTTTTAACAGTTTGCAAATATGAAATAAACACATTTATTTACCAACAATAAACTTACTATGTTATACTGTGGAACATTCCAGGTAAAGCAATGGCATATCCATAGAAACAAGCAGGTGACGGACCTCCAACCAAAATGTTACATAGTGAACCTTTAATCGTCATCACAACAAAGAGCTGTGAAATTATCGCTGCCTCCGATGGACAGCTGCAGACACGCTATCAAGATTGTTTTTTTCATTTGTACCAAATTATGACATATAAAGAAAATAAAACTGGAGAATACCAGGTGGAAGTTTGATCGGCGAAATGGTGTCTTGAAAATAAGCGATTAAAGATTGATTAAACATGCACGAATCACTCCAAATACAACTTTAGGTGAGTGAATGGTGAGAGGAAACAACGATAACGTGATTAAAAGCTCTGAAAGGTCAATTTTGCAGAATAGGTCTGATTTAAAGACTGATTGAAGGGCATTGTCAAACAGCATGGACTTTGAGGACTGAATTACAGGCATTTTGTGCAAGAAAAGGGTTTAAAAGCTTACCTGCTTTGATGGGCCATTAATCTGTACTTTTGATTGGGGAAAGAAAGCATGCCAAATGGTAAAATTGACTTTGAATTGAGGGTGAATGGGGATCATTTATGGCCGTAAAATGCTACAAATCTTGTTTCAGTTGTCATCAGTTGTATTCAAATAGCAGTAAAAAATGAATATGGAAGATAATTTGTTCCATCAGATTTTCAATTTTAAATAAAATGTTTGGATTATTTTATTCTGAATTTAGTTGCTGAAATATTAAGTATACCTTTTCAATATGTTTCAAATTTAAAATAAAAATTTAATTTTGCATAATATGGGACCTGCAACTTTGAAAACATAAAAGTGGTATTTCAAAAGTATATTAATGTACAAGTTGTCTAGTTTTTTCTGTGACCTTATGTGGCTGCAGTTTTTGGACAGGTGGGGTCTGAACGGTTCTTCTGTGTTAGTTGAGACCTTCATGGCCGAATATCCAAAACTGCTTCAATCTTTTTTATTTTTACCCATACTTTTCTTTTTTTTTCTTTTATTTATTTTTTTTACTTTTATACTGCAACTACCAAAGTTTTTCCTCACTTACCTCACTTAATAATTCACCATGATGAGTTTATAAGCACTTTTACTACTTTGAGAGACCAAAGTTTTGCAGTTCCCGATTCCTGGACAATAAAACGCTTTATAATAAGATGCAGACAGTACACAGCAAACGTTATTTGACCTCAAGAGCTACATATACATATACAATATATCCGTAGTTGGGAAATACATACAAAAAAAAATCTGATAAAGGCCGGTCAGAATATGGTCAGAATGGAAGAACTTCTTGGGAACGAAATTAATTGAGGCTGAATTAAACCCTCCTTTTTGTTAGGTGTAAGATTTTGCGTAATACTCCGCCCACAAGCCTATGTCACCCATGCTCCCACGCAACCACTCCATAAATATACTAAAACATGATCCAAAACTATGCACAGCAACTTGACAAACCTAATGCTCAGTTAATACCCCCTCTAATATTTCTTTTAGTTGATGATTTCTGTGAGTTGGTGTAGAAAAACATGCCAAAATGCAAATGCTTTTATCTCTTCTCTTTTATTTCTTGCCTTTTCAGTGGGTGAAGGCTACAAGCTTGTGTTAACTGTGATTCAGAGTTGTCTTTGGCCTGGATGAACAATAAAAAGAAGCTTGTAAAAAGACAGCAACCGTGAAAACTTTACTGCGCCTGAACTCTCAAAACTTCTTCAAATATTCCTTCCTTCCTCGTGCTGAAAGGTGGTCTCAGTTCACTGAGCATTCAGCTTTATGTCGGTTTTTATTTGGTGAGCTGCTCTCTACTGTTTTTACAAATGGAAGAAACTCTACTTCACTCACTGCTAATCAAAAGTGTTACCATGGAAACAATATGACAACTGATATTTTGCAGTGACATCATGTTGGGGGTGTTCTACAGATATGCCTATGGTGGAATGTTCAGCAGTTACTATGAGGACACAATGCACACATCAGCAAACAATGTCAAATACATTTTAAGATTGTCTGAAACTCAAGAAAAAATACAAATTGGAACAGCACATTCTCAGTACGAATCCTGTTTAGGTGTTTGATTTGGCACAAAAAGGAGAGAGTGACTAACTGAAAACTCAGCTCATCTGTTGGAGTTCCAACTAGATCAGTTCTTTCCAGCAATGTGTGGTCAGGGGAGGCAGTGCCTCACCAGTCTTTTTGGGGATAAAAAAAATAAAATAAAAATCTGCTCAGTGTCAAGACTGAGTGAGTGAGTTCTGTGGTTTAACATTGCAAAATGTCCCAGTACAGTACACGGCCACATACACAATGCACAGGGCGTGTTCATTCAACACTGCACAGTGAGGGAGCATTCAGTGTAATGCTTCACTGCTTCTCCATTTAAAGTTATCAAATACCTTATATATGAAAGTTTTTCAAGTGCTTTGTCTTCTTATTGTCAAGACAAATAATCTTGTGCACGAAGGAGTTTAGTGAGTTAATCTGACATTAAACGATGTTTGACCAGAGTTGAGGTGAAACTAGCCACTTGTGCTCTGCGTGGGGGCGTGTCTGTGTGAGGGGGCGTGTCTCTGCGTGGGGGCGTGTCTGTGTGAGGGGGCGTGTCTCTGTGTGGGGGCGTGTCTGTGTGGGGGCATGTCTGTGTGAGGGGGCGTGTCTGCGTGGGGGCGTGTCTGTGTGAGGGGGCGTGTCTCTGTGAGGGGGCGTGTCTGCGTGGGGGCGTGTCTGTGTGAGGGGGCGTGTCTCTGTGTGGGGGCGTGTCTGTGTGAGGGGGCATGTCTGTGGCCACACATTTACTACAGAAATATGGACTATAAGTTTAAACTAGACGGTGTCAAATTCCACTGCACAGTTTAACCGAGCCTTTTTACAACTAAAGAAATCATTAGCAAACACATTAACTCTAGTCCTAATGTGGAGATTGTGTCCACAGATAATTTACAGGAAGGCCATGTAATCAACCGACTCACTGATGCTATAATGGAGTTTAGCTCAGTTGGGTAATTGGCTTGTTTTTAATGTGGACAAATGGATTTTTAGACTCGTGTTAGGGTTGTTTTTTTTTTTTCCCTTTTGTTTATAAACCAAATAAATCATTATGTGTTTGTAAAGAACATATAAGCATCTTACTGCTCAACATTTTTGAGCTTACTACACTTTGCCTCAGCAGCTGTAAACCTCATTACACATCACTGGTTCTTTCTGATATTAGACTTTAATATCAGATTAAAGTCTAACAGAGCCTCAGACAGAGCATACCTAAAGTTAGCATCATACTTCCTGGGAATGTTGATGACATGGGCTCCAGTGTATCAATAGTGTGAGCTAAAGACAGAAGGAAGTGTACGGGATAATGCTATGGTTAAAGGCATTTCTTCGTCAAGATTGCTGTTATTGTCGTGTTTTTTCGAAATGTTCAAATCAAAAATGTATTTATTTATATATTTTATTTATAACCTCAAAGGGCTATCCGAAATAAATAATCCATCCGTTTACACCCTGTACAAACAAGAAAAAATATCATGCATGCACAATATCAAACAGAAGACAGCAGGATCTTTGATGGAAGATCATTTGTTTCTTCATATTTTTAATTTTTTAAAGGATCTGAATTTCTCACTTTGATTTTTTTTTAACTCTGAAAAAAAAAAAAAGTTTGAAATATTTTCAATCTGAATTTCAACTGCTGAATTTTTGAGTATATATTTTTGTGTTTAAAAATGATCATGTTTTAAATATTCAGTACAAATAATTTCAAGATCTCAAATTGAGCTGTCAACATTCAGAATGTGAAATTCAGAGTGGAAAAAAATCGCAGCAAAGATCCAAAATGCGGAGGACAGAGGTGGCTGTTTCCTATTGGCCGTTCTCTTCTGTGGGTGGGGCTTATAGTTGGAATCAAAAAGACGAGATTTTGATTTGATTCTAACCAATCACACTGGTTCCCTACCCCATTTCCTGTTTCAGTTACATCGACTTACTTAAAACTGATTGATTTGAGGCTTTGAAAATATATGCACTGTATTTTTTAAAGGCAATTTTTTGAATGTATGAATTTTGAATGTATACTAAAAATTTCATCAACTTCAGAAATTCAGAATAAAGACAATTCAGTCTTGTTTTTTTTTTTTTTATGTGAGGAATTCAACATTTAACATTCTAAATCTGATTAAATAAATAATCTTACATAGTCTTTACTCAACATGACCAGCACTGACCAAGTATTACTGCATAAACTACAGTAAAGAGTATGTAAAATCCCTCAGTCGTCCAGGTAGAATCCATGTCAAAAAAAGGAGAAAATTTAATTTGTCAACTGGACATAGTTTATTTGGTTGAATACGTTTCGCAGCTCATCCAAGCTGCTTCCTCAGTTCTGGTCAGATGCTGGTGGACACTGCTTTATATCTGCCTGAAGGGAGGAGCTTAATTACAATGACCAAAAACTGGTCCATCCTAAGGACAAAACTCCGAGCCACAAACAAAGCAATGTGGTCTACTCCATTCAGTGTAGTGAAGACTGCAGTGAGCGCTACATTGGAGAAACAAAACAGCCACTTCACAAAAGGATGTATCAACACAGACGGGAAAACCAGGGTGGGCCGCAATCTGCCGTACATCTCCACCTAAAAGCCACAGGCCACTGCTTTGAGGACAGCGAGGTCCAGATCTTGGCCAGAGAAAAGAACTGGTTTGAGAGGGGAGTTAAAGAAGCTATTTTTGTCAAGAAAGAGAATCCTTCCTTGAACAGAAATGGGGGTCTCAGACATCATTTGTCTCCCATCTATAACTCTATCCTCAAACCTAAATCTAAACAAACTGGGAAAACAATGGGACTAGCCAGGTCAGGTCCAGAGGTGTGAAAAACACCCATCATGGCCCTGAATGGATATGCTAACTACTCCCCCACTCCCACTCCATATTGAATAGACTCACATGACTAACAGAAACTGTTAACAACTCCATATTGTATCACCTGATCAACTGAAACTGTATTTAAATATGTGTTGTCTCAGAGTAATTTTCATTGTAATTAAGCTCCTCCCTTCAGGCAGATATAAAGCAGTGTCCACCAGCATCTGACCAGAACTGAGGAAGCAGCTTGGATGAGCTGCGAAACGTATTCAACCAAATAAACTATGTCCAGTTGACAAATTAAATTTTCTCCTTTTTTTGACATACAGTAAAGAGTCACATCCATAAGCCTGAATGAAGTCGTAGTACTATAAGAGCAGGTAACAGGTACACAGTGTCTTTAGATGTGTAGAGGTGACAGATCTTGGCGATGTAGTGAGATTATTCCAGTCCTCTGTAGGAAAGCTCTAAAAGAAAAGGCCTTTTTCCCAGTCTCTTTGTTGATCCTTGGAGTAGAGAGAGAGGGGGATAGTCCTCCATGTTTTAAGGGATATGAGCAGGGGCGGTGTGGGGTTCTGAAATCTACAGGAAATATTCGCAATACTGTGCCCCATCAGCAATCCTCCAGACCTTTTTTCAGTATGGTTGTTTCCCCCCGAAGCAGAATTTTGCCAAACATCACATAAATTCCTGTAATCTGCTGCGTTTTAGATATTTTTTCCAATAATAATGTGCTTATTATAATAACTGTGAGAGCTCATCTGTGCTTAAAACTATAAATCAAACAATATGTCTGTAATATTGTAGGATTTTCCAAGGAAAGAAACACAGCGACTGTTTGTCCTTTTTCAAATGTTGTGACACCACCCCCCTTCTCCACAGCTCCTTAAGTAGAAACGCCTCCTCCTGCCTCCTCCTTATGCTAGAAATCAGGTTTTTTACAGACGGTGCGCGTTCAGAACTGCTGAACAAATTGCTGTTGAAGTAATTTAGCGACCAACGCGTCAGTCTTTAGACCCTTCGTCTGCTTCAGTGCCGCCATCGCTGGAAGGAATCTCCAAGAATCACCTTAGTTTGGCTTCGCTCCTTTTCGCCTTCTCTTCTTTTTTCTGCGAGCTCAGAAACAGACTTTCTTTTGCAGCTAACTCGTAGTGGATTCCTGTCTGCCACTGCAACAAACTTGTGCAAACTGCGAGGAAGCTACAGTTGAAAAAAGCCGCTAAGTACCGCTGCGTTGGTTGAGTAAACAGCGTCTCGCGTATGTGGAATGAGTGAGAGGCGTACTTAAACCACGTAATCCCAGCGCGCCAGCAAGTCAGTCAGGCTAGAACCGTAGGGAGTCAGATTGACAACCTAATTGCCTAATGTTTAGCTGGCCCCACCATGTCCACAGTTGATGGATTTTCATCATCATCATAATTA
Organism: Taenioides sp. WSHXM2023; assembly: GCA_029959045.1. Lineage (NCBI taxonomy): Eukaryota > Metazoa > Chordata > Actinopteri > Gobiiformes > Gobiidae > Taenioides > Taenioides sp. WSHXM2023. Next base: position 31,496,175 of record CM057090.1, read on the forward strand.
CAAGGCTGCTGCATCTCTATAATGCTATTTTGAACTTTCATTGACAATTTGAAACTAAAAAAAAAAAAATCCTCCATATAACCTTTAAGTAATTCATTTCAAGTAAAATGTTCAATTCAATACATAATTTACATCTAAAAATCAGATGAACCCACTGTGGCTTTGGGCAGGATGGGTGTTTCGCGCAGAGTGAGAGCATTTGTCTTTTAAAAAAAAAATCACAATAAGACCCATTATATTTTAGTCAGTGCAGATGGTTTTATTTTTGAAAAGGCCACAGTAGGTATTTAGTTGATTAGCAGCGCATTAACATTGCTGTATGCGCTGGAGGAACTTTTCTGAGGTTTTGGGCTACATGGGAATTAACTCATTACTTGATGGTGACCGAGAAATCTCCCGTGTCTCCCGATTGCCACTCCACCACTGGATATAAGGAGGTAGGTCTGACCACATACTCTCGAAGGTAGAGGGGGCACTGACTCCCTTTATTTATACATTTAAAAATAAAAAAAAGTTACGTACGTTTGAGTATTCAGCAGATGTATTCCGAGATCAAATTCCCTACAATAGCAACTTTGATGCTAGCGGCTATTGATACTTTGCAGCTGACGTGATCAACATTCCCTGGGGGTGTGACGCTAATGTAGGCACTGTTCTGTCTGAAGCTCTGTTGCCCAAAGACACAACGACAGCATTCATCTGCGGGAGTTGGAATCGCACCGCCAACCTGCGAGCAAACGCACTACCAACTGAGCTACTGCTGGGATGTCCCACTTTTTCATTCATGCCATGTCAATTATAAAAAGTCAAATTTACCTTACCACTTACTGCTATTCCGTTCTCTGTGCGTTACGATTACAGACACTCATTTCGTTGTCTTAAAAATGTCAAAAACTTTGTTCACTTTAACATGAAAAACTTTTTGCAGTAGTTCATTAACTACTCATTTACTTTATTCATTCAGAGTTTGCTAATTATTCACTGTGATGATTTTGTAAGAGCTTTTCACAACTTTCAGGGACCACAGAGACAACAACTAACATGCTAACGTGCACTTCCAAATTACCGGACAATGAAACAGTTTATAATTACATGCTTTCATAAAAACTGAAAATCATGTTTTGTATTTAATATTTGTGATCTTAAATGTGAGTCCTTTCACATTCCAGTTTATTTAGTTGTTTCAGTTTATCTATGTACATTTGACACCCTAAAGAATGGGTCAAATGACAGATTTCGCTATGGCTACCACCAAGCACAACAACCATAACCATTGCATAATTAATCCTTGTAAAACTAGATATCTTAATCACTCTAACTCAATCCTAACTATTGTTTTTAGCCTTATTTGCACTGCTCCTTTTTCATAATATAGGCTAATCTTCCAGCTAGGTTCTCTAAAACCAAGCCTAATCTGGTGAAGAGTTCAGCTCCAGCTACAGGCACAGGTCACCCCAAGCATGGGTCAAATGCAGACAATAAAGTTCCTTATGGTGACAATCTAAAAAATAACCTTTGCATAATTAATCGCTGCAAAACGAAATACCTGAATCAGCACTCACTGCTCAGTGCTGACTGCTATTGTTGTTAACCTCATTTACACTGCTGCTTTTCCACAATAGACTAATCCTCCCACCTATAAAACTAACCCATGATCACACCAACAACTCCAAATGATGGGTCAAATGCAGACAAGAAATTTCCTAATGGTGACAATCCTTAATTTAACCTTAACTATTTCATAATTAATCTGTGTAAAACAAAATTAGCAAGGGACTCTGGTAGCCGAAAGTGACCTATGATCACCCCAACAACACCAAAGGATGGGTCAAATGCAGACAACAAATTTTCAATATTTAAATTGTAAAATTTGCATAATTAATCTGTGTAAAAACAAATTACTCTATAAACTCAATGCTGGCACTCCTAACCATAAAACCAACCCATGATCACCCCAACTCCAAAGGATGGGTCAAATGCAGAGGCTAATCTTCCAGCTAGGTACTCCTAACCATAAAACCAACCCGACCCCAACAACATCAAAGGAAGGGTCAAATGCAGAGGCCAATTTTCTAGCTAGGTACTCCTGACCATCAAACTAACCCATGATCACCCCAATAACACCAATGGCTGGGTCAAATGCAGAGGCTAATCTTCCAGCTAGGTATTCCTAACCATAAAACCAACCCCACTCCAACAACACCAAAGGATGGGTCAAATGCAGAGGCCAATTTTCCAGCTAGGTACTCCTGACCATCAAACTAACCCATGATCACCCCAATAACACCAAAGTCCGGGTCAAATGCAGACATCTTCCCCTATAGCGCGCATAATAACTCTAACCTTTGCATAATTAATTCCTGTAAAACCAAATAGCATCATCAATCTCCCAGCACCGCGCAACACAACTCCACTTCATCATTTCACTTTTAGTATTTCTCAAAAAAACAAAGCCATCACAACACACTCTTACCACCTACCGCGCGGCGAACGGTTCCATTCCCGACTTTACACCTCCAGCTCCACGGAGTCATGTAATATTGATACGGGCTGTCGACAGAAGAGGTGTGGCGTGGTTGGCTCTGATTCATATTCAGGGCCCCGGGGCAATTACGGCGACACTGAAAAAGATGCTTACAGGGGCCACCTATAGAGTTGATGGGAGCGTCGCTAACAGAGCCGTTACGATTGATGGCTTTTGCTGAGTCCTAGGCGTTTCGACCGAGTTGCCCTGGTTTTGTGAGGGAGATGGGTTGGAGAGTTGGGTTGTGCGCAGTTATTTTCTGCTTGAGTAACTTTTTAAAGGTCCTATATTACACAGAATGGATTATTGTGAGCTTTATGTTGTTAAAATGTTGTTACCTCATCAAAAACAGACCTGGAGTTGTGTTTTGTTTCATTCACACATGTTTGAGTAATCCTGTATTATTAGTCTCTCTACATTTCCAAAGCTCAAAATGCTCTGTTCCACCTTGTGATGTCACATACTGGTAGTTTTCAAGTTAACAGCTACATTTTACCTTTAGTTCAGTTGTGATTGGCAATTCCAGGGATGACATGATCCAATCTTCTGCAGAAGGTGTAAGGAGTTTAAAAACACAGTGGAGCACTTCTTGTATTTCCACATGACATCACAAGGTGGAATAGAGTTTGAGAGAAGAACTCAACCTAAATATGCAGGGTTTGTGTGAATGAAACAAAACACAACACCAGGTCTGTTTGTGATGAGGAGACATTATAACATAGATAAGAAAATAGCATAATATAGGCCCTTTAAAGAAATAGTACTTCTTTTTTCTTTTCTTTTATTATGTTTTTTACTCTTATGTGATTAATATTTCAATTAAGTAACAGTACTCATTTCAGACAATATGAAATTATTTGAATATTTGTGTTTTTTGCACCGCTCCTTCACATATGATTTAGTTTGTCTCATTTTTGAATACCTCATTTTGTGTATTACTTAATGTTTTGTCCTTCAATTTACATAAGCTTAAAATTATAAATCTCGAAAGTTACTCTTTTTACTCTTTTCCCAAATACTTCTTTAGTCTAATTTGGGTAACACAAGCCTAAATTACTGCTCCCACTCAACAATTCTCTATAAATACTGTATACAAATATACAATTTTACATTTGAGAGAAGAACTCAAAGCATAACTCCGAGTATGTTTTTTTTTTTTTTTTTTTCTTTTTAATGAGGAAACAACATTATAACATAGATTTAAAAAAAACAACAACAAAAAAAACAGAGACATTATTTTGTCTTTGTGTAGCTCATTGTGTAGCTATTAAAAGATGCCTTTAAAAGTGTAATACTGTCCCATTAAGTGAACTTTTAAAACCTGGTGGAGCACTTCCTATTTTGAGTGTTTTCCTCTGCAAGATACCATAGAAGAAAAAATTATAGCCAAAGTTTCCATGGAAACAAGCAGGAGGAAAGTCAGGTTTGTGGCGATGCAAGCCCGTTCAAATTACACAGTGCCAAGAAATTTACATACTGATGTTTTAACTGCGTATATTTCCAGTAAATAAAGGAATTTACTTTTTTTTTTTTTTACAAATTAAACCTTATCTTCAACCTCTCTATGAACTATTACATCAAACATGTAACAGTCCCTGACAAAAGTCTTGTCACTTATCCATTTTGTAGAAACAAAAGCTTATAACCTGACTTTAAATTAATTGATTGGTTTTAGAAATGTCTCATATGAAAGCTAAAACCCTCCCAAATTATGCTCAATATACTAAAATAAATTTGCTTCACTGAAGAAAGATTGATCATTTAATGAACACAGAAAGGTCAGATTTTGGCAAGACAAAAGTCTTGTCGCCTACAGAAAATTCAACAAATAATTTACTTTAAATACAAAAATATGTTGCATAACGTCAGTGAATTAAGTAGTGGTGCTGTGAGATCCATATTTAATATCTTGTATGACTTCCATGAGCTTGAAGGACTGCATCCATGCGGTTCAACAATGATTCATACAATTTGTTGATGAAGTCATCAGGAATAGCAAAGAAAGCAGTCTTACATGCCTCCCAGAGTTCATCAAGATTCTTTGGTTTTTCCTTCCATGCTTCCTCTTTCATTCTACCCCAGACATGCTCAATGATGTTCATGTCTGGTGACTGGGCTGGCCAGTCCTGGAGCACCTTGATCTTCTTCGCCTTGAGGAACTTTGATGTAGAGATAAAAGTATGCGATGGAGCACCATCCTGCTGCAAAATTTGACCCCTTTTATGGTTGGGAATGTAAGAGATAGCTAATACTTCTTGATATTTTAGGCTATTGATATTGCCTTCCACCCTGCAAATGTCTCGCACACCCCCATACTGGATGTAACCCCAGACCATGATTTTTCCGCCACCAAACTTAACTGTTTTCTGGGTGAATCTCGGATCCATGCGGGCTCCAGTAGGTCTCCTGCAATATTTGCGGTGGCTGTGATGTAATTCAACCGAGGATTCATCTGAGAAATCCACCTTCTGCCACTTTTCCAGTGTCCATCCTTTTAGCAGGCTGTGGGCCTTGGCAAATGCCACACGTTTTTTTAATTGCCTTTTGTTTAGTGCTGGTTTCTGTGCACTGATTCGACCATGGAGGCCATTTCGAGACAGAATTCTACAAACTGTTCTGGTTGACACAGGGACTTGAGGTGACCAGGCCTGGTGGAGCTCTGCTGCAGTGGAAAAGGGGCTGGCCTTGGATTTTCGAATCAACAAACGGTCCTCCCGAGCAGTTGTCTTGCGGGGTCTGCCGGACCTGGGCTTGTCAAAAACATCTCCAGTCTTTTCAGATCTTTTTCTTATTCTTTGTACTTGACGCTGAGACACATTGAAGGTGTCAGCCACCTCAGCAGTGGATCTGGTCTTCAGCCTCTTGATAATTAACGCTTTGGTCTCAGGATGGATCTTAGGCATGTTGTCAGAGGTCAAGTTGCAGTTGATGTGAAGGTCTGGTGTGCTGGGGTTCTTTTTATACACACCCACTAATTGATTGATCAGTAACTGATCACAGGTGAGGCTGTAATCTAGGATTGGGTGCATCATATGACAAGGCGACAAGACCTTTGTCTTGCCAAAATCTGACCTTTCTGTGTTCATTAAATGATCAATCTTTCTTCAGTGAAGCAAATTTATTTTAGTATATTGAGCATAATTTGGGAGGGTTTTAGCTTTCATATGAGACATTTCTAAAACCAATCGATTAATTTAAAGTCAGGTTATAAGCTTTTGTTTCTACAAAATGGATAAGCGACAAGACTTTTGTCAGGGACTGTAACCCTAGAAAAGGCAAAGAGGTGTTTTCATATCAAGATGGAGGTTTCAAAGTCTCCTCTCATCACTGTATTCATAGGTCGTGCCATTTGTACAGACACTGACTTCAAAGAGAGGCAACAAGCGGACGAGAAGAACCAGCCTTCGTGAAATGGATTTAATTTTACAACCAAGAAAGTCACTTAAGGTCTCCATACTCTACTCACGCGATGTTAAAGTAAGTCACTATCAATATTAATAAGTTTCACATTGCAATGGATGAACCAAGAAGAGCGTTTGTGAATTAAAGGGGGGTCACATCAGGTGTATGAGGTTGTAGTATTTTATATCATGTTTTTGTATATTTATGGAATATTAAGCTTGTGGGCTGAACATTGGACACAATCTTACAACTAACCATAAGCCCCGGGAGAGATTTCTAGATTACTGCATGATAACTAAAACCTCTTCAGGTGTGTCAGATTAAGAGGAGTGGTATAGCGCTTCACTGGGTCATAAAAATATCTTTAAAATGGCAGTTACTGGTGCTCTTTGAGGTTGAGTTCAAATCTCAGCAGAGTGTGGCCCTAAATAAATGATGTAAAATGGGCTAAGTACAAACCTGAGGTGCACCAACTGATTATATTAAAAGTCCTTTATTACATGAGGCCAGTGTGTTTCGTTCAGCTGGCTGGTCTTCATCAGGGTATGAGAATAAAAACAAAGGTGCCCCTAAATACATATCATATCATGTGGTACTGCATAATGAGTTATGAGTACAAAAAACATAGAATAGTCTAAAGTCACTGTACTGTACCCAAGAAGAATGGAAGCCCAACATGTGTGCTTGTATGTGTGTGTGTGTGTGTGTGTGTGTGTGTGTGTATAACTAGTTCAAAATAAGAGCGATGCTGCTACTTAACTTCTGATGCTACTTCCGCCACCGGGATGTCTCCATGGAGATGTGAAGTTTGCTTTGAATTGCTCTGAAGCCTGGCACTGAACTTCTATGTCGCATTTATTCAACATGTGTTTTTAATGCTAAATTATCTTGGCTTTGTAACACCACCTGCTTAGCTCCACAGAAACATTTAAAGAGGGGGTTTTATGCAAAATCTTTTCGGTTGTTTTTGTGCCCTCATCAAAAACATGCCTGAAGAGGTTTTAGATGTCAACCATGCATGTTTGAATAATCTAGTGATCGCTCTCTGGCCCTTTCCGAACCCTCCTTATGGTTAGCCTATGTCACCCACGCTCCCACATGACAATTCTGAATAAATATACAAAAACATGATACAAAACTAAACATAACAACTTGACAAACCTGATGTCAAGTTTCATTAGTAGGATGCACGCTGATTGTGTTGTGATAGCGCTCTGAAGGGGGAGTGACTTAGGCCCAATCCCAATTCTCCCCCTTAGCCCTCTGTCTTTGTCTTAGCCCTACCCCTTAGCCCTACCCCTCTGTCTTTAAACAGAGGGGTAAGGCAAAGGGTTTGTTTTAAACCCTTAGAAATGGGACACCCCTTTGCAGTCGCAACAATATGACATTATTTTTAAAGTTTTGAAGTATTGTGCTCCTTTTGAGTTTGTTTTAAATGAACTTTGCAAAAAGTCAAATGTTTTTTTTAATTTTTTAATTTGTTAAAATTACTATACTCTGTACAACATATGTAAATCAAATTTTAATCAACTGTAACACAAAATTAAAATGCTGCAGAGGTGGACGGAGTTGTAGAGGATGCCTGGTACACACAAAAAAGAAAACAAAATTAATACATAGTCATAAACATATAGTTGTTCTGGTACCTACAAATATTATAGAATGTAATATACCTTATATTTTATTTTCAAATTCTCCCACTTTTTTGAAGCTTGTTGGGCTGACACAACTCCAACAAGTCCAGCCTCCTACAAGAAATACAAATGTGATTAATAACATGTCATTAAATAGGGGATAATTTACAAGGCGAAACGAAACAATAATATTTTAGGCCATGCATGTTCGTAATACTTTACACATTCTACGTAACGTGTATAGTTCTAAAAGCGCATGAGACGAGTTACGAGGCGAAATGAAAACATATACAGATACAGCGATATATTTTACACATTCTACCGTAACATGTGTATAGTTCTAAACGCGCATGAGACGAGTTACGAGGCGAAATACAACGATATATTTGACACATTCTAGTCTAACATATATGCGTATATAGTTCTTTTAGGCCATGCATGTTCGTAATACTTTACACATTCTACCGTAACAAGCGTATAGTTCTAACCGGGCATGTTACGATAAGCCGTATATGTCAGAAAGCGTAAATGCAGGCGCCATGAGTATACTACAACTTTTCAAAAGTTACTACAGTTTTATACAACTTTTTATGAGGTTCTTGAGTGCAAATACTCACATTTGTCCAATTTCTTCCCGATTGCTCGACACTTCCCGATTTCCGTGTTGGTTTTTGCTCCGACTTGTGTTAAGCCACGCCTATCCCCTTTGCGCAAAGGGTGCATCTGAAAACGCTTTGTGCAGAGGGGTATCATAGCCCTTCCCCTTACCCCTCGCACTTACAGAAAAGAGTATTGGGACACCCCTCTGTCTCTCGTGAACGCGCACAACAGAGGGGTAGGGCTAAGACAGAGGGCTAAGGGGGAGAATTGAGACGCAGCCTTAGCCTGGAGATCAAAGTGAGATATTTGTTTCTGCAATTAATAACCTATAAAAGTAAAATACCCCTTTGTTAATACCATACTGTGACACATTCTAGGAAAACGTCATCATGGAGACAAGCAACTTTTTTTTTACTGTTCCCTTTTTCCATTGTATCTTTACCTACTGTATGTCTGAGCACCAGCCTTTATCAGTTAAAGCTGCATTGTGTAACTTTTTTGGTGGAGGGTCCGTCAAATCTTCATGGAGATCACACCAGACCAAGTTACAGGTCAGATCTGTAGAGTGGCAACCCCGCTCACAGTCAGAATGCCTGTTTTTCTAGGTACTTTTTAGCTATAAAACCACCTGTAATTGAATAACTGTAAGATAGAGCTGTTTAATGTCACACTGTGGAACATTCAAGGCAGAGCAATGACATATCCATGGGAACAAGCAGGTGACGGACCCCCAACCAGAAAGTTACATTGTGCACCTTTAAACTAGCTATTGGTCGCTCCTCACTTATTTGCCAGTGTGCTTGTTTTGGCTTCCACTCTGCCTATGCCTGTCCTCCTTGTCCTCCTCTCTCACACCTGCTTTATTGTTCTCCTTTTTTATTGCAGCCCCGAGCGTCTCTTGCACTCTTCTTGCATTACAGCCCCGATAGAAACCCGATCTCCCTGCAAAAGAACTGGCTCCACCTGTTATCCACAACCATCTCCCAGGGGCTGTGGGCTAGTCCGGGAGCCAGGGGAGGAGAGTGGAGAGGTTTGGAGAGGGTGGAGGTGTCGGAGTTAGTGAGAACGGAAGTCTTTTATGTGAGAGAAGCCACAAGTGCTCGAGGAAAGAAAAAGAAGGGGTGAGATGGGGCATACTTGTCGAGTGGAGAGATGAAGGTGAGGTAGAAAATGTAAGATAAGGCTGCATTTGATCTTAGTTTAGGTGTTGTTATGATACAAAAATTTCAAACTATTTCGATACAAAGGAATAGACTCGATACCGATTCTGATACCATGATGATCATAATAAAAACCCTCTTTATTTAGATAGAATGAGATTTTCAACATTCAATTGTAGTTCTATCTTTTATATTACCATGTAATTCATCAGTGCTCCAAATAAGTTCCATAGTGGTCCATGGGTGTATACTAGTCTATGTGCTCTTATACTTGGTCTGATACAGCTCAAGATCATTCTAAAGACATTCAGGAAATGTGTAGAATCCCTCAGTCGTCCAGGTAGAATTCAGTTCTGAAGAAGCAGCTTGGATGAGCTGCAAAACGTATTCGACCAAATACATTTTGACAAATTGAATTTCTCTTTTTGCCCCCGCTATTCAGGAAAGGTTCATTTCTGTCCTGTGAATGGGACTTTTTTAGTATTGATACCTGCTCAAATGTGTATCTAGTTTTGATACTAGTTTTAGTATCATTTAGTATGAATATATATATACTTTTGACAACCTTACTTAACACTGCATCAAAATTAGGAACACACTGGGCCTAAACCAAGACTAAACCAGGACCAAACAAGGATTAGATAATACCAGGTTATAAAAGTACATCTTTCATAACAAATTTTTTTCTGAGTATGAGTTGGATTGTAAGAAAACACGCTGCATTTTGTAGTTAACCTGCAGGGGCATGCTTCATCCCTGTGCTCTGCCCCTCTGTGATACACAGGCAGGAGTGAGTGAGGAGAGCGCATGAGAGACGTGCACAGGTAGAGCAGTGCTTCCCAACCAGGACTACAGGGACTGTACTGGGGGTATGAGGAAAACTGGGGGAAGTCAGGCACTTGCCAGGGGCTACTTGAAATGGTTTCAGATTTATCAGAAAGCTGGAACTGAATAATATCAAAAATATTCTTAGTAATATAAATTTACATGCTTAAAGAAGACCTATTGTGCTTGTGTCTGCTATATAGACTTTAAGACACCTGTGGATCATTGTGTAATAATTTGCACACTTTAAATCACAATATTCATATACAACAAATCAATAGAAGAAACATGTCCGCTGACTGAGCTGACGTTGCCGTAAACATCATCACAACAAAGCGTCGGCACCTCTATGGATCACTAATTAAGAGAATAAAACTGAAGAATGAGTAATGAGCAGTGGGTGTGTACTGGTGATGGTACGATTACTCAAACATGCATGAATCAGACATGCATGAAGATCACACTAGCAAGCAACAGATTAAACAAAAAAAAAAAAAGTACCAAAATGACTGTGTTGCTGCCAAATCCTGGGTGTATCACTGATTAGGAAAATCAAATTGGAAAACAAAGTAAGTACAGAGCATTGGGCGTCTTGAAAATTCTCGATTAAAGATTGAATAACTTCGAGAGAGTAAATGGGGGAAAGCCTACACTTGGATTAAACAGGCCTGAAACATTATAACCAAGTACATCAACAGAATTGCAAGTCAGTTTCAGACAAAAAAAGATTATTGTTGCTAGCAGCATGGATTTTTTCAAACAGCAGAATGAAAGCTGATTTGGAGGACAGCCTCAGCGACAGACTGATCCACCCTTGCTGTGTGAAGGAGAGGTTCTCCAAGTTCCCGCTGCAGTCGCACAGTACAAAGAAAAACGCTCGCCCTGTGTGGAAGATCATTTATTTCATCAGATTTTGAATTTTAAAAGGAGCTGAATTTCTCACTTCTCTCATTTTTTAACTTGGAAAAACATGTTTAAATTATTTTCATTCTGAATTCCAACTGCTACATTTCTAAATTTCAAAATAAAATAATGATCACGTTTTAGATATACAGCATAAATACTTTCCAGCCCTCGAATTCAACAGTCAACAATTCAGGGTGTAAATTTCACAGTGAAAAAATGTGCAGCAAAGATCCAAGATGTCAAGACTGAAGCATTAATCATGTGACTGAGGAGGCTGTTTCCTATTGGCCGTCCTCCTCTGTGGGCGGGTCTTATAGTTAAGGAAGAAGGACTGGAAAACATATGCAATGAAAAGTTTTTTGTTTTGTTTTTTTTCCTTTTTTTTACAATTGAATTGAATTGAACATTGAAAATGAAAATGAGTTCAACTTTGTTAAAAAGTTCAAAGTGAGAAATCCACTGACCTTTAAAACAAATAATCTTCCACACCCTTCCACATGTGTCATCCTTCTGCAGTAATCTGTTGTGTTGTGTTTTGTTTCATTCACATGTTTAACACACAAACCCTGCAAATTTAGGCTGAGTTCTTCTCTCAAACTGAAAACACTCTGTTCCACCTTGTAATGTGATAATACTGGAAGTGCTCCACTATGTTTTTAAACTCCATACACCTTCACTAGAATCATGTGGATGATTTCAGCCCTGAAATGGCCGATCTCTACTAAAGTAAAAGTTAAAGGTACCTATTGTGACAAAGTGGGCCTTTGTCCCTGTATACTCACCTTAATTTCATTTCATATTTGTTAATTTCTTATAATCAACTAAACTACTAAATACAACTTTCCCGGGTTTATTTTATTTAGTTTTTGTTTAGTTCCTTTAACACAACACAACACACTCAAGTTAATTTCAATATATTTTATTTGGTTAAATCTATAAAATTTAGTTAAACATTTCAGACTACCGACTTATCTGTTACTCCACCTGGTCTGGAGACAAAAGAGGACGTGCCCTGAGACGGACATAAAGCCTCTGGGGGGAGGTTTTGGGACAGACCATGTGGAGGTTGGTTTTGTATATTTGATTTGGATGTTTCAGTGTTTATAGATTATGTTAAGCACTTTAACTCCATGACATCACAAAGTAGAACAGAGCATTTTGAGCTTTCGAGATGTAGACAGAGCAATAATGTCGCTCTCAAACATGTGTGAACGGAACAAAACACAATTCCAGGTCTGTTTTTGATGAGGTAACAGCATTATCACATGGCTTAAAGCTCACAAGAGTCAATTTTGCATAATATAGAACCTCTAATCTGTTCATATGGTGCGCTGTAGACAACCATCTTCATTGCCACTTAATGTACAAATACTATAATACACTATAAGTCACTTTACCTGCTGTTTATTCTTGTCCATATGCTGCACTGTTCACAACCACAGTCAGGCATTTTCCTGCTGTTCTTGTCTTCGCGTTGCAACACTGTAATTTCCCCACTGTGGGACAAATAAAGGTTTATCTTACCTTATCTTACCTTGACTTTCTTGTGCTCTTAAGCCTGTCACAATAACACATTTTGAAGTAAATATAGACAATATATGATACTACTGTACTGAAATGAATTTACGCCACAGACACAATGACCCAAAAGTAGATTTAAACCACAAAAAACTATTCTAAATGTACAATATTGTTAAAGAATCATGAGCTGCAATAAATAAACAGCAGAATGAAGCTCTTTAATATTAGGTTGCATGTATAATGAGTCATAGAAGTTATTAATTCAACCTTTTATGGCTTAAATCATACAGCCAACAAATAACCAAAATGTCCCCACTATTGCAAAGAAAATGTACACACGATAAATATTGACCCCCAAAAAATAATGTTCCAGCTTTCATATATTCAATTGGATACAGTAATTATCTTTCAAAGGGCTTTGTACAATAACTACTACAATAAAAGTTACTACTACTACTACTGCTGCAGGACCAGAGAAACATGCTTTTATCTGCGAAGACTTTCAAGTGATTGAGGCAGGCAATTGATTTGACTTCAGATTTGCAATTGAAAATGGAAATTGCAAGGACATGTTTTTCATTTGTGCATGTCCTTGCAGGGCTACCGTAGCACATGGTCCAAACACACGAATATGTGGTGAGGAATTTCAGTTTGGTTTTGATTAAAAAAATAATAATAATAACAGAAATGACTAGCATAGGTTAAGTATTGGTTAAATAATGATAATTCGTAAAGGTAATTATGCTATGAACAGTCAGTAAAGATATTATTTTTGCATATTTTTTTATTATTATTCTAGTGCAAATTTTCTTTTCATTCAACTATCCCAACTATGGAACTATCAAGTACGCTGGCAATTATTTAGTGGTCAATTACATCGGAAAAATTCCTCAATTCTGGAAAGAAAATACAACACCCAAAAGACGATTTACTGCCAGCAGTAGTGAAAGTTTGTTAATTAAATAAAAATCTGCGTAAAAAACCTTAAAAAACACTGCTTAAATGTACCTAAAGGTGCACTATGTAACTTCACCTGCTTGTTTCTATGGAGATGTCGTTGCTTTGCCTGGAATGTTCCACAATATGACATTAAACAGCTTTACTTTACATTTATTCAATTACTGATGGTTTTATAACTCAAAAATACCAGAAAAACAACATTCTGACTGTGAGCGGGGCCGTCTCTCCACAGATCTGATCTGTAACTTGGTCTGGTTCAGTCTCCATGAAGATAGAAAAGCTTAATGCCATACTGTGGAACATTCCAGACAAAGCAATAACATCTCCATGGAGAAAAGAAAAGTTACACAGTGCCCCTTGAAAGAGTAAAAAGTAAAAGTAAAAGTATTTTGAGCAGATTTTTAGATCTAATAAAGCTTCAAATGTAATGATTTTAATAGATCTGTGCTGAATTTTGTTTAATTGATAGTTGTTGTTTTTTTTCCCCTAGTTTTATTTTAATTTGCTCAAATTATGAACATGTTAAAAAAAACAAAAAAAAACTCCACCTTTTCAGTAGGTCTTAAACAATCATAGAAAATACTTTTACATTTCAGTCCTGTTCAAAAATGTAGTGGTGTAGACAGTACAGATACTACTCTCAAATATAGTGAAGTAAAAGTAAAAAGTATCCACATTACTAACTAAAATTGTACTTCTACTTCATTACATCCCACCACTGACAAGACTCACTCAACACTGCCAGAAATAAATAAACTGCTGAACACTTTCACCTCCTTCTCCTGCCCCCTGCTAAGTGCATGTGTTCTCCAGGGGCTGTAGAAACGCCGCTCTGCTGCACACATCACCATGCGGAGAGCTGCGGGCCGCGAGGCACAGATCACATTTTATATACGTGTATATAGGTTATGCTAGTGTTGTAATACAAAGTGAGATATTACCCTGGATGACAACAGGCCCCTGTACTTTCTCATGCAATTTTCCACTGAACGATACAGAGAATCTTTCACTTCTTCATGTTTGTGTGGGTGACTGCATCTGAAGACAGTATTTACACGTACGGCTTGTTGGTAATTGAGTTTGTAGTAACTCAACCTTATTTCCAATGTCCCTCCAGGGTTCCGAGAGCTTGGGCCCAGAAAGAATTCTTCCATAGAGACCAACGCCTTTTTTGGGGAAATCAAACTGCCCGTGTTTGGCTGACAGGACAACTTTCACAAAGGTCAGATTTTGTAGAGATTGAGCTTTTACTTTTTTTTTTTTTTTTTTTTTAATCCTCAAAGCGTCTAAAAGTTAGCTTTGTAAGACTTAGCCTAGTCTCACCCTGAGCCCACGCTAGCTCTGCTCCAGCAGATGCTGCTCTGATTGGTCAGAACGGACCACGGTGTGCATGTTTCTGACGTCACACGGGTGGGAGGAGCTAGGCCGTATTCAGGAAGTAATGGGAAAGGGAAAATTATTTTTGGGCCCATGCACCAATGAAGACAGACCATTGAAATAAAACAAAACAAAACAAAAAAACAAACAAACGTGCAAATATACTGTGACTTATGTGGAGGAAAAAGATAAGATATAATATGCCTTTATTAGTCCCACAGTGGGGAAATTCCAGTGTTGCAATGCACAGTTCAAGAACAGCAGGAAATGGTAACATGCAATAAAACAAGATAATAGATAATGGCTTAAAAATAATTTAAAAATAGACTTAAAAATAGACTAATGTAACACACTGTTCTGGTGGAGCAAAAATATAAAATACCAACAAACTATTATGTACAATAAAAGTAACAGTGCAGCAAATGAACAGAATAAATCTCAGTAAAGTGACTTCAGTGTATTATGTTATTTACAGTAATATGACTATGTTTATGTATAGACAGGATAAATATCAGTAAGTGACATAAGTGAATTGTATGTAGTTGAATGACACATGTTCAGTGTTAACAGTGAAAAAAGAAAAGCACTGCAAATTTAAAAAAAAAGAGGAAAAAAAAAAAAAAAAAGAAAACAATACGACCCCATCTTGGGTTCACTTTCCAGATTTTATTGTACTTCAGTGGTTGTGCAAAATAATTAAATGCATACATAAACTAGAAAAGCACTCAGAGAGCGCAGACCTCCGCCAAGCAGCTAACGAAATTTTCAAAGTGATCCAGAATCCAGGATTTCTTCTGGATCATCACCAAAATGTAATCATCTGTTGGATTTACCATTCGGAACATTTCCTGAAAATTTCATCAAGATCCGTTCATAACTTTTTGAGTTATCTTGCTAACTAACAGACAAACTCAGGCGAAAACATAACCTCCTTGACGGAGGTAATAAATAAAAGAAACTCATTTATACATGACTTCCTCACAAGGTTACAGAACTTGAGTGCTTAGAACTCAGCAGGTAGAGACATGAGTAAGATGTTAGTACAAAATGGTGCATTTCGATATTAAGCTTTGAATATAGAATTGGATAAACAAATTAAACATCTAAGTAAAGTTATGACATTTAATTTTGTAAACTTCAGACATTCCCAATTCCCTAAACACTCAAAGGCTTTTCTTCATGCCATGATTTTTTTTCTCACTTACGTTATTGCCTAATCTGTTGATCGCAGGCATGAAAGACCTTAAAAAAATCAATTGAGACTCTTTTTAAGCAAGCCCTCAAAGTTTCTGATTTAAAAAAAAAAAAAATCATTGTCATTATTGTAACATACTGAATAGATACAACCTGTTAAACTTTGACAATATGATTTTTTATTCTGAGATGCGGCTGCTACATAGAATTCTCCACAGCGCTGCTCCTCCTCCTTTAAGAGTCTTCCAGTTAAGATCAGAGCAGATGACCAGAACATGTCGCTCATCTGTAAATTTTGATCTGACCGTTCCCTTTAAACGTCCTGTGATGGACAGTCGGCTTTTCTCACACACAGCAGCAAAAAACTGGAACACACGTCCAGCTGATCTTAAAACCTGCACTAACCCCACACTTTGTCTCATGGGCTAAAACGATGTTCTTCAGAGCAGCAGAAGCGTCAACATCAGGCTTCTTCAAACATTTAAACATTCTGACTGATTGTCCGGTAGATGTGTTGTGTAGATGTAAATGTGTTGTGTAGATATAAATGTGTTGTGTAGATGTAAATGTGTTAACATTTATCTTGATGTTCATGTTGTTGATGAATTGTATTTTAGAGGATAATAACACTGATGAATTTGGTAAATGTACATTTTAGAGGATTTTGATGACACTGAATTTGAGTATTTTTAGAAGATAATGATGAATCTGAAATCTTGTATTTATGAAAATTAGAATGAATGAATTCTGATTGTTTTAAATGTTTAATGATGAATTGGAGTGTGGTTATTTTAAGGAGACACTGTTCCTGATGAAATGTTGTCGTTAGAGATGGTTTAATGTAAATAGTTTCTTTAATCTCTTTTGTACCTGCCCAAGGACTGCAGATGGAAAGAAGCTTGAGCTAAAACTGACACAGAGCATCTTTTCACTCTGAGATTAATGTTTTCTGTGTACTGTCCTTGTTGGAAAAAATAAAAAATAAAAAATAAAAAATAAAATAAAATAAAATAAAATAAATAAATAAATAAATAAATAAATAAATAAATAAATAAATAAATAAATAAATAAATAAATAAATAAATAAATAAATAATAATAATAATAATAATAATTTTATATTTACACCTCAGTTCAGATGTTTTATTTTAGGCTTATTTAGCACCTCATAACTAGTCCTAGTGCACAATTGTCTCACTTCTGTCCGTGTCCCTTTCTACACCTACACCAAAATACAACCGCACTACATCGCGTCCTCTGATTGGACAATGCTAAGACAATATGCAGATTGTTTCATTAACTACATGGTACATAAATACTGCTCTAAAAAGCTATTAAAACTGCATAAAAAAGTAGTTTGAGCAGTAGTTTTCGTGCATACTTTGTACTTACGTAATTATTTAAAGGTCCGTCAAATGCTTTTCTCCATGGAGATGTTATTGCTTTGTCTGGAATGTTTCACAGCACGGCATTAAACCTTTCTTTCTTCATGGAGACTAAACCAGACCAAGTTACAAGTCAGATCTGCGGCGAGGCAACCCTGCTCACTTTCATAAATGTAAGGTAGTGCTTTTTAATGTCATACTGTGAACATTCCAGGCAGAGCAGTTACATATCCTTAGAAACAAGCAGGTGACGGACCCCTAACCAAAAAGTTACACTGTGCTTCTTTAACTGTACTTTTACTTCTGCCACTGCCAGTTTTGTAATCTTTTGTAATCTCAATAAAACGCATTCTGATTGGCTGACAGAAACATACTGAGAACAAAATTAGCAATAGTGTCAGTCAGGTCGGACTTATCCCTAGCTTCATACATAATTACTTCTTACAACATTATACCTACACATTCCAGCGGTGAATTCTCTGTCTCCCGCGGGGCCCTCCACTCCAGTTCAGATTAACGAAAAGTCTCTCTCTATAACGGTAATGACCCCCCGGTGAGCGTCAACTCCGTCACCTCTACCGCGCTGGAGTAGATCAATTGGCAAAGCAGAGACAGCACCACCCGCCACATTTTCCCGGATAAATGGGCCCGGTTTGTACGGCAGACGCAGGAAGGCTGTGCTGTGAAGTCGGATCTCTTTATTGTGAGTTGAGATTATATACCAGACTGTGAAAACGGCCTTTTCTGTGCCCTTTTATTAACGCGGGGTGAGATGGAGCATATCTGTCGCTAATATGAGGTGAGGAATTTGAATGTGATTAAAAATTAGTTAGAAGAAATTATTAGCATAGGTTAAGTATTGGTTAAATAACGGCAGTCACACTATGAACATATTTTTTTTTTATTTTCTGGAAATAATATAAAAATATAATCTGAAAAAAAATATATATATATATAAAATGTGTTCCTCACCTTCCACGGTGGTTGGTCTCTCTCACCCTCATCAGCTCGGGCCCTCTACCAGAGTCCTGGGAGCTTGAGAGTTCTGCGCAGTATCTTTGCTGTTCCTAGTACTGCACTTTTCTGGACTGAGATGTCTGATGTTTTTCCGGGTATCTGCTTTAGCCACTCTTCCAGTTTGGGGGTTACAGCCCCGAGTGCTCCGATCACCACGGGCACCACTGATGCCTTCACCTTCCAGGCCTTCTCCAGCTCTTCCTTGAGCCCCTGGTATTTCTCTAGTTTCTCGTGTTCCTTTTTCCTGATATTACCATCGCTTGGTATTGCAATGTCCACCACCACGGCTTTGTTCTGTTGCTTATCCACCACCACTATGTCTGGTTGGTTCGCCATCACCATTCTGTCAGTCTGTATCTGGAAGTCCCACAGGACCTTGGCACGCTCATTCTCCACAACCTTTGGGGGAGTTCCCCACCTTGATCTTGGGGTCTCCAGCCTGTACTCTGCACAGATGTTTCTGTACACTATGCCCGCCACTTGGTTGTGTCGCTCCATGTATGCTTTCCCTGCCAGCATCTTACACCCTGCAGTTATGTGCTGGACTGTCTCAGGAGCCTCTTTGCACAACCTACACCTTGGGTCTTGTCTGGTGTTGTAGATCTGGGCCTCTATTGCTCGGGTGCTCAAGGCCTGCTCCTGTGCAGCCAGGATGAGGGCCTCTGTGCTGTCCTTCAGACCAGCCCTCTCCAGCCATTGGTAGGATTTCTTGATATCAGCCACTTCAGTTATGTTTCGGTGGTATGCCCCATGTAGGGGCTTGTCCTGCCATGATGGTCCCTCCAGCACCTCTTCCTCTGACCTCCACTGTCTGAGGCATTCCCTGAGCACATCATCTGTTTGGGCCTTATCCTTGATGTACTTATGGATTTTGACTGTTTCATCCTGGACAGTGGTTCCCACACTCACTAGTCCTCGGCTCGCATACAGTCTCAGGGTGCTGGATTTGGGATGGAACCCTCCATGCATGGTCAGGAGCTTTCGTGTCTTAACGTCAGTGGTCTGCATCTCCTCCTTTGGCCAGCTTATGATTCCTGCAGGGTATCTGATCACTGGCAGGGCGTAGCTGTTTATTGCCTGTGCCTTATTCTTGCCATTGAGCTGGCTTCTTAGGACTTGCCTTACTCGTTGCAGGTATTTGGCCGTAGCCGCTTTCCTTGTTGCCTCTTCAAGGTTGCCATTTGCTTGTGGGATACCAAGGTACTTGTAACTGTCCTCAATGTCTGCTATTGTTCCATATATATATATATATATATATATATATATATATATATATATATATATATATATATATATATATATATATTCATTTATTTTAAGTAATAAAAACATCCAAAAGACCATGTACAGCCAGCAGTATTGGAAGAAGTACTCAATGTTGTTACTTAAGTTAAAGTACATATACTTTTATATTACCAAACTGTGAAAATCACCTTTTCAGCGTCCTTTTATTAACACAGGAGGTGAGATGGGGCATACCTGTCACGTGCCTACTGCAGTATTCATTTTAACAATGCATTTTAATTTATTTTTAGTCTTTTGGCAGTTTATTTTTTTGTTTTAGTTAAGAGGGTCATACAGAGTTACGCTATTTTGAGCTTTAAAGATGCAGACAGTACTTTTAGATCCTGAAAATATTAATGTTTTGTCATAATTTTAGGTTGGGTAATTAAGTGAACAAAAAAAAAAAAAAAACACACCCACCAGTTCCGTTTAACAGTCTTTCTCTGTAACGGTAATGATCGCCCTGTGAACGTCAACTCCATCACCTCTACCGCACTGCCACACTGGAGTAGATCAACTGGTGAGCAGCATCAGCACCACCCACCATCTTTCGCGGATAAATGGGCTGGAATTGTGCGACAGACGCAGGAAGCCTGTGCTGTGAAGTCAGATCACTTTATTGTGAGTGGAGATGATATAGCGGACTGAAAATTGCCTTTTCACTGCACTTTTGTGACACGGGGGGCGATACCTGGAGTGTACCTGTTGTTGGCTGCCTTGTCGGTGGTTTTAATTTGGACAAGACATTTTTATTTAGTAATAGCGTTAGTCTTTTCACACATTACTACAGTTTTTGTTATCAGTACAGATAGCGATACTTGATACTAGTCTAATCTTAAGGGTGAAGCGATTAAAAAATATAATCTGCTAATTAGTATCGATATTTACAATTTATATACATGTCTTTATAATTTATGTATATCTATCTATACTTTGATATCAACGCTCCCATCCCTATTCTCTCTGTAACAGTAATGACCCCTCCGATGAACGTCAGCTCTGTCACTACTACCACACAGGAGTAGATCAATTGCCGAGCGAGTACGTTGTGGCATCATTTTTTCAAGACAGATACCAATACTTGATACTGTTCTAATCTTTGTAATTCAAGTTTTTATTTTATTTTATAGCTTTCAGACAAACATAACAGACAGCAGCAGCTTGTTTTGACATTACCATATCTGGGCTGATGGAATATTACAATTTGAGAGGTTGCCTAAATGCATGACATAACAAGGCAAAATAAGCAAAAATTAGTAAAAAAAAATAAAAAATAAAAAATAAAAAAAAAACGCACACACAATTCAAGTGCGTATGACAAGTTTTCATGACTCTCTAATTTCTACTCCATCTTGTTGTTGCAAATATAAAGCCTAAAAATGGATAAATTGGGAAAAAATTGTGAACACAATGATCTCAGCTGTGTTCTAGCAAAACCAAATTTGTCATAGGCACTTAAGTCAAAAATTGGTGCCCAAGATTTTAGAAAAAATGTCTACATTATCATTTAACCTTGCCAATATACTGTTCAAATCTTAAGGGTGAATTAAAATTTGGATGGATCAGTCCAAACTGCTGCTGTGAAACTGTGGAAGACACAAAACTATGAAGAAGTGCCTCTAATATGGCTAGTCCAGTGAGGTTCATCTGGTCTTCTGATAATTTATTTTAATACATCACACCGAGGAAGAGTGCGAGTTAGCAGTTGAAACGGTCAGGTATGAAATGTCCGGTATGATCGGCTGTGAGCTGGAGACATTTGTCACAGTGAGGGACAGAAGGACACTGGACAAACTGCTCTCCATCATGGACACTCCTGCTCACCCACTGCACCAGACTATAGAGGGACAGAGGAGATAATACTCCCTACAACTGTACAACAACTCACCCACTGCACCAGACTATAGAGGGACAGAGGAGATAATACTCCCTACAACTGCACAACAACTCACCCTTATGTAACAGATCACCCTATGTCCTGTCAATCATCATATCATCTTTGCTTCCTTATGAGCTCTTGTATAGCTGGGATTTCTTATGACTTATTTTTCAATTTTATTTTGACTTGCACATATACATTTATATAATTATGCCTTTTTATTCTTATATCTTTTTTTGCTACTTATTTACAATTTATTATTAGCATTTATATTTTTTACTCCTTGTTATTATATTATATTGTGACATGTGAGCTACTGTGTCCAAATAATTTCACTTGTGGTTCAATAAAGTTTGTCTAAGTCTTGGTCTGAAAAAATAATTATTAAAATATATATATATATATATATATATATATATATATATATATATATATATATATATATATATATATATATAACCTAATGTCTAAACTTGATGTGCATTGTGTAACTTTTCTAGTGGAGGGTCTGCCAAATGCTGGAATGTTTCACAGTATGGCATTAAACCTTTCTATCTTCATGGAGACCAAACCAGACCCTGTCAGTTTACGTGGCCTACCACTTCGTGGCTGAGTTGCTGTCGTTCCCAATCGACACTTTGTTATAATCCCACTGACAGTTGACTGTGGAATATTTAGGAGTGAGGAAATTTCACGACTGGACTTGTTGCACAGGTGGCATCCTACACAGTACCACGAAACAGTCTGCAGGCCCAGGTGCTTGATTTTATTCACCTGTGGACATGGAAGTGATTGGAAAACCTGATTTCAATCATTTGGATGTGTGAGTGAATACTTTTGGCAATGTAGTGTATCTATACTTGATATAAATACTCCTCTCTCTACTCTCTCTGTAACAGTAATGACCCCCCGATGAACGTCAACTCAGTCACTGCTACCACACTGGAGTAGAGCGGTGACCACACCACCCGCCATCGCTCCCGGATAAATGGTCTGAGATTGTGGGGCAGACGCGGGGAGGTTGTGCTGTGAAGTCGGATCACTTTATTGCGAGTGGAGATGATATAGCAGAGTGTGAAAATGGCCTTCTCCGAGCCCTTTCATGACACAAGAATGAAGTGCCAAAGCAGCAGGCGTCGTGAGCCTATTGGAAGGGAGAAAGGCAGACTATAAGCAGTGATTTCAGGGTCAGAGGGAGAGACGAGGAGGAGGAGAGGAAGAGGGGAAGAGGAGGGAGAGGCAATGAGGAGGAGAGGGAGAGGGTAAGAGAAGGGAGAGAGGGGAAGAGGAGGAAGGGAGAGACGAGGGGGAGGAAAGGCGAGGAAGAGAAGAGGGAGAGGTGAGGAGGAGGAGAGGCAAGAAGGAGAAGGGAGAGAGGTGAGGAGGAGAGGGAGAAGTGAGGAGGAGGAAAAGAGGCAGGGAGAGGAAGAAGGAGGAGAGGGAGAGGTGAATAGGGGGAGAGACGAGAAGGAAGAGAGTGAGAGGCAAAGAGGAGGAGGGAGGGGAGGAGAAGAGGGAGAGACGAGAAGGAGGAGAGGGGAGGAGGAGAGGCGATGAGGAGAAGAGGGAGAGGCGAAGAGGTGGAGAGGGAGAGGTGAGGAGGAGTAGAGAGAGAAGTGATGGGGAGGAGAGGGAGAGGGGAGGAGGAGAGGGAGAGGTGAGGAGGAGAGGCAGAGGTGATGAGGAGGAGAGAGAGAAGCGATGTGTAGGAGAGAGAGAGGGAAGAGGAGGGAGGGAGAGGCGAGGAGGAGGATAGGGCGAGGTGAGGTGGAGAGGGAGGGGTGAAGAGGAGTAGAGGGAGAGGTGATGAGGAGGAGAGAGAGAAGCGATGTGGAGGAGAGGCAAGGAGGAGAAGAGGGAGAGGTGAGGAGGAGAGGGAGAGGCGAGGAGAGGCGAAGAGGAGGAGAGGGAGAAGCAATGTGGGAGAGAGAGAGGAGCGGAGAGAAAGAGGCAGGGAGAGGGAGAAGGAGGAGAGGGAGAGGCAAATAGAGGGAGTGATGAAGAGGAAGAGAGGGAGAAGCGAAGAGGAGGAGAGGGGAGAAGGAGAGGGAGAGACGAGGAGGAGGAGAGGGGAGGAGGAGAGGCGATGAGGAAGAGAGGGAAAGGCAAAGAAGTGGAGAGGGAGAGGTGAGGAGTAGAGAGAGAAGCGATGGGGAGGAGAGGGAGAGGGGAGGAGGAGGAGGAGCGAGAGAAGCAATGTGGAAGAGAGGGAGAAGCGAGGAGGAGAGGGAGAGACGAGGAGGAGAGGGAGAGGCGACGAGAAGGAGAGGTGAAGAGGAGGAGAGGGAGAAGCGATATGGGAGAGAGAGAGGGGAGGCAAGTAGGGGGAGAAACGAGGAGGAAGAGAGGGAGAGGTGAAGAAGAGAGAGGGGAGGAGGAGAGGGAGAGACAAGGAGGAGGAGAGGGGAGGAGGAGAGGCAATGAGGAGGAGAGGAAGAGTCAAAGAAGTGGAGAGGGAGAGGTGAGGAGTAGAGAGAGAAGCGATGGGGAGGAGAGAGAGAGGGGAGGAGGAGGAGAGGGAAAGAGAGGGAGAGGCAAAAAGGAGTAGAGGGAAAGGTGATGAGGAGGAGAGACAGACGCAATGTGGAGGAGAGGGAGAAGCGAGGAGGAGCGGGAGAGGCGAGGAGAGAGAGAGGCGAAGAGGAGGAGAGGGAGAAGCGATGTAGGAGAGAGAGAGGGAAGGAGAGAAAGAGGCAGGGAGAGGGAGAGGCAAATAGGGAGAGAGACGAGGAGGAAGAGAGGGAGAGGCGAAGAAGAGGAGAGAGGTGAGGAGGAGAGGGAGAGGTGAAGAGGTGGAGAGGGAGAGGTGAGGGGGAGGAGAGAGAAAAGCAATGGGGAGGAGAGAGAGAGGGGAGGAGGAGGAGAGGGAGAAGCGAAGAGGAGGAGAGGGAAAAGCAATGTGGAGGAGAGAGAGAGGGGAGGAGGAGGAGAGGTGAAGAGGAGGAGAGGGAGAGGCGAAGAGAGAAAGAGGCAGGGAGAGGGAGAAGGAGAGGGAGAGGTGAATAGGGGGAGAGACGAGGAGGAAGAGAGGGAGAGACAAAGAGGAGGAGAGAGAGTGGAGGAGGAGAGGGAGAAACGAGAGGAGGAGATGAGGAGGAAAAGAGGGAAAGGCGAAGAGAGGGAGACAGAGAGGCGAGGAGGAGGAGAGTGAGAAGCGATGGGGCGGAGAGAGAGAGGGGAGGAAGAGGAGAGGTGATGAGGAGGAGAGGGGAGGAGGAGAGGCAATGAGAAAGAGAGAGAGGGGGAGAAGGAAAAGAGGGAGAGGCGAGGAGGAGGAGAGGCCTGACCAAAAGCTTCACGCTGGGGGGACGTGCATGCTGTTCATTCCGCGGGTTTTTGTTTTGTTTTGGTCGCCCGTGTGCGGTGATCTGAGGGCAGCTGGCGGGGTGTTGTCCATGTAGGAGCACGGCGGGAGTACAGTTAGTATAGAGTGGTAGAGAAAGACAAAAAGAAAGAGAAAAAGAAAGAGAGAGGGTGGAGGTGGGTGCACATGGGGGGCTCTGAGGCCAGTGCACCTGTTATAACAGATAACAATGTGGCGTCACACTGAGATGTGAGGAGAGCTGCAGACAGGAAGAGAATTCTACTCACATTATTGAGCATTATTTTAGCCCTTTAAAGCCGCAATATGTAACTTTTCCTCTGGAGGGTACACCATCTGCTTGTCTATGAGATAATGTGATTCCCAGTTTGTTATTCCTCAACTTGGAACATTTCGCAGACAATAAACTTATCTTCAGCAACAAGTAAGCAGAGCTGGCCGAGTACAAGTACAAATAACATTACTTCAGAATAATGTTACTGTTAAGCAGATGTTAAAGAAAGACCGATAATTACCAGCACAGGCCGATATTTTGCTTTGACCAGCTGCCTAAAGAATATGCATGGCACTTTATTTTGATTTATTCTCTTGTACAGCTTGTAGTAAAACAGATTTGTGGGTGAGTTTATTGATCATCAGTTGCGCTGGATTCTAAACGATCGATACTGGCATCGGTCATGAAAACAAAACAAAACAAAAAAACATATCGGGCGATCCCTAATAGATGTACAAAATAATGATAGAAGAAATTACTAAATTATTCAGGAAAAATACTACTCAAGTAAAAAGTAACATCTGATTCATAACATTAAAGATCCCATGTTATGACAAAGTGACTCTTAAACAAACCTGGAGTTGTGTTTTGTTTCATGCACATGTTTGAGTAATCATTTTTATTAGTCTGTCTACATCTGCAAAGCTCAAAATGCTCTGTTCCACCTTGTGATGTCATGAAGCAGTAGTTTTCAAGTGAACATCTACTTTTTACCTCTTGTTCCGTAAAGATCGGCAATTCTAGGGCTGAAATCATCCAAATGATTCTAGTGAAGGTGTGTGGAGTTTAAAAACACAGTGGAGCACTTCCTGTATGACCACATGACATCACAAGGTGGAAGAGTTGTTTTGTGTTTGAGAGAAGAACTCAGGGTTTGCGTGTTAAACATGTGTGAATGAAACAAAACACAACTCCAGGTCTGTTTATGAAGAAACATTATATAGATCAGAAAATAGCATTATACAGGCCCTTTAAAGATGAAACAATGCACAAAATTTTGTATTTTCAGACACAAAAATTAGAAAAATCATTTCTGAAGGAGTGCTGCAAGAAACCCAAACCATTTCATATTGTCAACATAAAATCTTTGTCACTTGTAGACTTGAGGCACCAAAACAACTCAATAGTGAGCTAAACAAGGAACACCGGCTACACTACACTGATTTATCACCGATACAAACTTTGGATCAGACAAAGTTGAACCTTAATGAGATGTTTCCGGGTGAGTTGAGGTGATCTCGCAGTCGTCGTGTGATTAAGAGCGTGAAAAAAGAAAAAAAAAAAAAAAGAAAAAAGCTCCAAAACAATCTTTATAGGTCAATTTTAACAAATACTCTTAAAGGCCGAGCACACCCGGGAGACACGTCCGCAGTGGGAAACAGTGTAGTACAAAAGAGTGGACACAATCGTATAGTACCTACACTCGCAACTCTACGAAGAGGAAGAGGAGGAGGGGAGGAAGGGCCGAGGTCCGGAGGGCAGGAGAGGTGGATGATGGGATAGACGTAGAAAAGGGCAAGGCAGCACAGTACAACGCATTTATCGAATCCTTGCCGCAATCCAGTTGTCTATAAACAACAAAATATCCTGTCTTTTTTTTGGTGTCTGCAAACATGAACAACTGAAACGCGTGGGATTCTTGTAATAGTTTGTCAGTTCATACTTTGGTTGGGGGGTCTGTCACCTTCTTGTTGCTATGGGAATATCACTTGAATGTTCCACAGTGTGACATTAAACATACTGTATGTACCTTACATTTAAGATAAGATAAGATAATCCTTTATTTGTCCCACAATGGGGAAATTGCAGTGTCACAACGCAAGTTTCAGAAACCGTAGGAAGATAAGAGCATGCATCAAAATCAAGATAAATAATAAGTATTTACAATCAACTAAAAAACACAACACTGTAAAGCTAAAAGGCACAGGAACATTGCACAATAAGTGTCTTGATTCTGAGCAGCAAAGTGACTCCAGTATAGTAATATATAATATTACTACAATAAAGTGACTCAGATGATTGTGTACAGTGCAGTGATGGACAGTGGTGGGTAAATAAATAAGTAGCAGGTAAAGTGACTTTAAATAATATTGCACATTGTTATTATTGCTATGGAGATGACACATGACACATTTATTAAATCACAGGGGGTTTTATAGCTCAGAAATACCTAGAAAAAACATTTTAGAGACAGTACAAACAGTAAAAGACATTAGAGATTTTGACTTGACGGGATAGGGAGTGTATACATCAAGGTTTGAAGGGAGGATGAGACAATAAGAATGGTTTCTGTTCTTCTTAGGGCAAGTGTATGAGTGTGTGTGTGTGTGTGTGTGTGTGTGTGTGTGTGTGTGTGTGTGTGTGTGTGTGTGTGTGTGCGTGTGTTCTCACGAACCCTACAGTGTGAGGACCATCACGGGTTTTAGACCAACAGAGTGAGGACCATTTTTCAAAGTGAGGACATTTTGGGGTGTCCTCACTTTGTCAACAGAAAAAAATGATGTTGAGGCATCCTGAAGGTGCCCTGGTGTTTCCCAGAGAAAGTCCTCAAAACGATAGAAAAATTAGTATTTTCCACCTGATTTTCACACAGATTTTGCTCTGGAGCGCCCTCTCTGGCCGAGGCGAGTACTGCAGGTGAAATTACTCAAGTGTGCCCTAGTGGACAGTACAAGTATTGCATCATATCAGGCTTTTTGATCTGGAATCTTCTACAAACTAATATTTTGACTTTATGTTGAAAAAAGGGGCACAAAAAATATGTGTCAAATATCTACATAAATAAAATTTATTAAATTACAGAAACAGATACTGCTGCCAAAACAGGAATGGTTTAAAAAAAAAAAAATCTTAAAGTTAAAAGAAAACTTAAAAAGTAATTTATATCTCAATATTACATGGATTTTTTCCATCTTAGCCTAAATTAAACTTTAAGTTCTAAAATGTAGTTTTATAATATGTCTGATATAAATGAATGAGTTACAACCATGTAATATTCAGGAGTAAATGTCTGTAGTTTTTAGCTGTGATATTAAGACACAGTGAGAGTCTGCAGCTGCAGAAGAACAGCTCTGATTGGCTGAAACACTTTTCAGTCGAAACATTGTTTCAAAGAGTCTGAGCTGCAGGATTGTGTTGTGTGAGATTGTGTTGTGCAGGATTCTGCAGAAACTGGAATCTCCTCACACATCCATGACTGTGACAATGCAGACAATGATTAGAATTTATCTAATGAGACCACAGGCATTTACTCCTGATATTACATGGTTGTAACTTATTTATTTTAAAGTCGTTTATAAAACGACATTTTAAATGTGCAAAGTGGCCTAATAAAATGTAAGAAATTTCTAAGTTTAACTTGAGAAAATATTAAACCACCATGTCATATTCAGGAGTAAATGTCTGTAGTTTTAAGGTGTGATATTAAGTGTGGGTCTGCAGCTGCAGAAGCACAGCTCTGATTGGCTGAAACACTTTAAACTGAAACAGTGTTTCAAAATGTCTGAGTCTGAGCTGCAGGATTGTGTTGTGTGAAAGATTGTGTTGTGCATTATTGTGTTGTGCAGGGTTTTGTTCTGCAGTCACAGGTCAAAGACATGACACTTTAAAACTGATGTATGTAAAATGACAAATATAGTGTTCAGCTGTGCACACTTATACTTATATTAGGAATTAGTAAAACTTATATTAGGAATTAGTAAAACTAACGTAAAACTTTTTTTCCCTAATTTCATAAAGTCAAATCATTCTCTGCTGCAGGACAGAGGCAGAATCCTGCACAACACAATCCCTCAGACTCAGAGACAGAGGCAGGTTCTGCAGCTCAGACTATTTGAAACAATGTTTCGACTGAAAAGTGTTTCAGCCAATCAGAGCTGTGCTTCTGCAGCTGCAGACCCACACTTAATATCACACCTTAAAACTACAGACATTTACTCCTGAATATGACATGGTTGTTTAATATTTCTCAAATTAAACTTCAAAGTTCTTACATTTTATCATTCTAATTAGTTCATATAAAAATGACAAAATAATGTTTTGTTGGTTTAACACTAGATTTTATATTCGGAGGGAACCACTGCATGTAAAAAAAAAAAAAGTCAGCTGGGCTCGACCAATCAGAACCCTGTTGTCATGACTGCCCTGGTAATTACCCAATGAGAGCGCAGAGCTGACCTGTGGAGTTTGGAAAGACCCGAGCGCGATTTAAACTGCTGAAAACAAAGAGAAAATGCCTCCAGAGAATCCAGCGATCAAGAGACTGATTAGAAGAATGAGGATTTTAAGAAGCCACCATGAGAAATGTGAGAGAAGATCAACTCCTGTGAGTATTTTACTGATATTTCTGTGTGACCTTGACCTGAGGCTGAACAGTGCTGCACATGCTGCTCACACAACTCTGTGTCTTTGTGTAAAGCTGTCTTTATGTGAAAGTGACAAAGAATTAATCTCACTGTAAACAGAGTTGACATTAAAACATTAAGTGAACGTTTTAAACAACATTAGTTTTATGAAGTCGTTGTTTCCTCAGGCCTTGTGTGTCGGCAGCCATCTTGTTTCTAGTCAGTGTGAGGTACAAGCAGGTCAGACAGATACTGAGGGGCCTGACCATGGAGGCATTTAAAAGCAAATAAAAGAATTTTAAAATCAATGCGAAAGTGCACAGGGAGCCAGTGAAGTGACTGAAGGACGGGGGATATGTGGTCAAATTTACGTGATCTTGTTAAAAGACGAGCGGCTGCGTTCTGCACCAGCTGTAAGCGGGAAAGGGAGGTTTTACTAAGACCAGTGTAGAGTGAATTACAGTAATCTAAACGAGAGGTAATAAAAGCATGGATTAAAATTTCAAAATTGTGGCGAGATAAAATCGGTTTCACTTTGGCCAGTTGCCTCAAGTGAAAAAAGCTGGTCTTCACCACAGAGCTAATTTGGGCATCAAGTTTAAAACCATAGTCCAGTGTAAAGTCCAGTGTTTATTTTGACAAGAGATTTTAATTTAGTTTTAGTTTTCATCTTTTAACTACAAGAAATGAGTTTTAATTTTAGTCAAGATTTAGACAGTTACTTTTAGTTTTAGCTAGGAATTTAAGAGACTACATTGGATGTTGTGATGAGACAGATGTATTTTTCTGTATTTGTTGTGATGTTTCTGGTATGACGTGAACTTGGATCTCATCTCTCTCTCCTCTTTCATTCATTTAGGTTTATTTTGGATCATTTGCCATAAATATCACAACTTTTAGTCGCACTCAAATATCTACATTTATTATTAGTTTTAGTCAACGAAAGTCTTTGTAATTTAACTCATTTTGCACATGTGCAAGTGTTTAGTAAAAGGGTTTGTTAACAGTAGAACACTTACAAATCACAAATGATCTTCTCAGTGGGTTCAAACTCCTACAATGGTATAAATGTGGAGACGATGCATGTGATGCAGTCTGTGTCTGCAGCTTCATCTGACCTGTGCTGTTCACTGCACTTAATGTTTAAATCATATGTTGCAGGTTAAAACCCCAGAGGATCCGCCTGATTCTACAGTAAGTTCACCTCATCGAGACACATCAGACGTGTCCGACAAGGACTACAAGCCTCCAGGAAGTCCAAGCTCCTCTTCATCCTGCAGCAATGCCTCAGTCCGCACCAATCTGTCATGTGAATCCCAAACAAAGCCAACACAGTCCAGTCAACCTGCAAAAACTTATTCCAAAAAGGACATTCTTAAAAGAAACGCAGAGATCATAGAAATGAAAATTAAAAGCAGTCAGAAAAAAGATGGGAGGAGAGTGTGGGACAAGGCTCATTATTGTGTTTATTGCAAAAAGTCCAACCTAAAAATGGCGCGTCATTTACAAATGAAGCACATGGATGAAACAGAGTCTGATGGAGCAGCAGCCACAGAGGAAACCCTCCTGGAGCAGAAGTCTGTGAAACCCTCCAGAAAAAGACGTGGAAAGAAAAGAAAGAGCAGCAGTGAAGGTGAGAGCTTCTGTTCTGCTCCAGACCACAGACATATTCAACACTTTATTCTTCATTTAGAAAACATTTTATTATAATTTTGTGATTTTGCCATCAGAGTCCGATGAAGAGGACGGACTCCTCCTGACCCAGGCTGCAGGATGTAAACCACCCAGAAAGAGACGCACCAACAAGTGCACTGATGGTAAGATGTTGACACATTTCATTCACAAATTTAGTCTCAACTACAACAATAAAACATTGTGTGTCTTTGTCCTGTTCCTCTATTTTATTGCCCTCAAACATCACAGCCAGGGGACAGCAGATGAAAAATTGCCACAATTGCCAAAAATTTTCACTAATTCTATTTTTTTTTCTAATCTTTTAATCCTGTGTTTCTTGAAATTGCACTGTCTCCTATGAAATAATCTAATCTGACTGAACCAAAAATGTTTTATGGAACCCAAGCAGAACAGCCCCTGTAGGAACCAGTGACGTAGTAAAACCGTTCCACAGGAGTGTTCAGTGGTTTAGGGAACCGGCCTCTTTTTGCCACAGAGAAAACTCAACTCAAATCTGCTCCAAATTGGTGCTGTCGTCGCTACAGTGTCTGTGGAGCATATGACACGGGCCTCATGTTGTTTGTGTGTTTTCTTGAGAATATGAATGAAAACACACTTCCACTCATGATTAGTGGTTTGGTGCACAGTGTTTTCTCTGGTGAAGTCAAAATGACGACAGAAACTACATAAATGTGTGCTGTCTCCTTTAACGTCAATAACTACCTCCTGTTTTTTGTGGAATTTGTGGAGTCCCTTTATTTACCATTCATATTCTCTGAAAAATGGCCAAGAAATCGTAAACTCTGTCAGTCTGGAAACTGGTCAGATCTGTGTTGTCATGAGTCAGAATGGATGGTTTGTACCTCAAAAATTCAAAACTGCTGTTCATCTTTTAGCCATGAGTGGGCAATACACTCAAAACTTCAGATCACAAAATGCAAATTACTCTAATTTACACTAAAATGGCCAACACTGGGCAGAAACAGTGGAGATGGCTCCAGGAGGATGTGTCTTATTTGATTCATCAGCTGAAAAACAATTGTTTATTCTTTTAAGTTTACAGCTTCACCTGTTTTATGGAAAAGTTTAATAAATTCTCAAAAAGCATATTACAAAAGTTGATTATTTTGTTATTTTCTCTTCAGAGTCTGATGGAGCAGCAGCCAGAGAGGAAACCCTTCTGGAGCAGAAGTCTGTGAAACCCTCCAGAAAAAGACGTGGAAATGAAAGCAGTCAAGGTGAGAGCTTCTGTTCTTCATTCAACACTTGTTTAATTCTTCATTTAGACATTTGTCTGGGACAAGCGAAGGCTCAAATTCACAAAAACTAAAGTTAAATAGCAATAACTTGTCAATAACATATTAAACAGTTAGTCTTTTTTGAGTTAATATAATTGTGGCGCAATGGTTCAATCAGAATTTCAAAGATTAAATGCACTCCCACTTTCTGTTTGAAGCGTTTTAGACAGTTTGTGTGAAAAATTTGTATTTTTACAAATTATTCACACAAAAAAATTGAACTGATATTTTGAACTGCTCTTTTGGATCAGTGGCGCTAAATTTGTCTCTCGTTTCTCTCATCAGATGCTCAGACAAAGACAAAGCGAGCGTGGAGTGAGGAGGAGAGGAGCGCAGTGCAGAGGAGGATGAGGAAGTTCATAGCACTGAGACGAGTCCCGGGGAAGCAGGCCTGTATGTTGTGCATCACACAGGAGTCTCCAGCTCTGAACAACCGCACCTGGAAGGACGTCAAGTATTTCGTATACGAGATACTCAGAGTAAATAAAAAGCTCTTTTAAGTTGTTCAGGCTGCAGAGGTTTGTGTGGCTCTCTTCATGGAGAGAAAATGTGAAGGTTGATTTTCAGAGTTAGGTTCAAATATATTGCCTCATTGCTGAATGTTGCCCAGCTTCTTCTGTTAACCTCAAGTTTTGAGTGTGAGGAGTTCACAACAATCCATAATCTGCTTCAGTGACTCCAGGAGAGGATTATTTTCATGCAGATAAGTTCATATTCGTGACACTATATTAAAATGTTATTAATGCATTAAATTCATGTTAGTATTAAGTTTAAGACAGGACTCCTCAGCCTTTCTTCACAAATAGGACTCAGCTGCTGAGTGTTTAGGTTTAAATCCTACATTAAATTTGAATACAGTTACTATGGTCTGAGTAATTCTCTCCATGTCATCTTAGAACAGGGCCAACCAGTACCTATTCAACATATTTGGTTAAATCTGTGAAATTTTATTTTATAACATGAATCACACCCTGCCTTAGAAAATATAATTATTCAAATCAATCTAAAATAATGCAACCAATCGAGATATTTTTTGTGTTCAGCAGTAACTGTTGTATCAACTTTGACACAACCGTGAAAAATAGGTTAATGCCTGAAAGCAAACGGGTCGAGAAGATGAGGCACAGTCTGTTAAATATTATTTTATACATTTATATATATATATAGAGATTTTTTTATTTATGTTTATTTTTTTAATGTGTTAATTTGCAGCCTGTCAAATCTCCATTTTATGCATTAATTTAGATTAAAACTGCATCACTGACCTTGTAAACCCACAAATGAATAGTTTTTATAATTTGGTTTGTTAAAGTTGTTTGTTAAAGTTGTTTTGCAAAAAAAATATAAAGGCTAATATGCTCCAAATGTGTCTTTGTTTTGCTCCTGAGTCATTGTTGAAGTCAGTGACGTCAGGTTCATGTCACATGGTGTGAGGTCCTCACTCTGATGGTTAAAAACTTTTTCTTAAATCTTTCTTCTACATTTGTATGAATGGAGTGTATAGCTCTGCAGCTCCATCTAGTGTCAGGAAAGTGAATTTGTTTGTTCTTAAAACACTGGGAAAGGCAAGTCCTCACTCTGAAGGTCTTTAACTAAGACCTCACTTTGTGGGCTTTGCGAGAATGTGTGTGCATGCGTGTGCATGCGTGTGCATGTGTGAGTAGATATGTAATAAAACAGAAGAGATGTAAGAGGGTAAGGGTGGAAGGGAAAACAAAACAAAAAATAAAAGATAATAAAAAGAACAAAAATAATTATACTCGTCATTAATAATAATTATCTTTTTTCCCTTCTAACTGGCATGTAACTTTTTGGCTGGGGGTCTGTCACCTTCTTGTTGCTATGGGAATATCACTTGAATGTTCCACAGTGTGACATTAAACATATTTACCTTACATTTATTACATCACAGGGGGTTTTATAGCTCAAAAATACCTAGAAAAACATACTGGAGGTAATGATAATTCTCTTTTTTCCCCTTCTGACTGGCTATAACTTTTTAGCTGGGGGTCTGTCACCTGCTCGTTTCTATGGATATGTCATTGTTCTGCTTGGAATGTTCCACAGTATGACATTAAACAGCTCTACCTTATGTTTATTAAATTACAGCTGAGAGCTCAAAAATAAATATCTGACCTGTAACTTGGTCTGGTTTTCGTAACGTTTCAGGTTTTTTTTTTTTTTGCCACCATGGAGATGCAATTGCTTGGCCACAATATGGTATTAAACTTGTATAAAATGCATTTATTCAATTATAGATGTTTTTATTGCTCAAAAACGCCTTTAAAAACACAGGATCACCGCTTCACAGATCTCACCTGTAAATTGACCTACTGGCATCTCCTGCTTGTCTCAGTCGCGATGGATACGTTTAATGCCATACTACGGAACACTGCAGGCAAAGCAATAACATAAAACTCAGCACTATGGCATTAAACCTCTCTGTCTTCATGGAGACCAAACCAAACCAAGTTACAGGCCAGATCTGTGGAGAGGCAACTCTGCTCACAGTCAGAATGCTTGTTTTTCTACGTATTTTTGAGCTATAAAACCAGCTGTAATTGAATAAATGTAAAGTAGAGCTGTTTAATGTTATACTGTGGAACATTCCGAACAGAAAGTTCCACAGTATGACATTAAACTTTAACAGAACCATGCCAGTGGAAATGAGGTTATAGACAAGTACAAGTAAAAACATGGCAAGATAGAGTGGCAGCCTAAGCAGGAAGGCAGTGCACTGTTCAAAAGTCTGACAGAAGACCGAGGAGGAGAATGTTGCCGGAGTTTGGTTCATGTTTTCAGTTTGGCTTTAACTTTAACGCAGACACAGCAGATTTTGACTGGATGTGGATTTATCATTAGGCACAACACTGACTTTGAGACACTGTAAACACACCACACTGGAGACTGGATGTGTTTTCGGGTGGATATAAGTTTCATGCTGCACGCTGTTTCTTCAACTCTTCTGTTTTACGGGTAAGTGAACATCTGCACTGTTACATGGTTCGCACTATTTACGTGTTGCCACAAGTGCATCACTATTGGCGCGCTGCTGGTCATCCAATGACTGCGTGACTAGCAACGCCCCCCTTTGAGCCGGTCTCAGGTCCCAACCATTCCAGACTGCTTTGCTTTGGAAGGTAGTACCTCCAGCTGTCTGCTTTGGATCCCTAAAAGAGGGTGATACAGATCACTTTAAACAGTGCAAGCCTTATTGGAACTGCTAAATGCTTTTAATGTACTTTTAAAATATTGCTTATTTATTAGTATTGTTCTTATCTCTTTTAATCACTGGGTCTCGACGAACAAATTTTCTCTTGCATGCTTGAATGAAAAAACCTTCAAATCATGTTTAAAGTATCAGAAAAAAATAGTTACTTACGTGTAAAATGTGCTGGACATTTGGACAGAATTCTCCCGAGTGTGATGTCATTTTCAACCTATTTTTCTTTGCAAATTGCTTCTTGATTGGTGTAGAACTATCATTTATATTCACAATAGTTATAATCCCAACAAATTAAGTCAAAATTAGAGAATCATAAAAAATCTGTCAGTACACGTTTGTGAAATTGCTATGTATAATAATGATACGTTTATTCGGATATTTGATAAATGATAAATTACACTATGTTCTAACATTAATCAAGAGATACATATGTACTGTTATTATTATTTCCATAGTTGTCGTTCGAATCTATGCATTACTATACACAATTAGTCATTTAGATTTACTAACTAGCTGAAACCTCACCTCTTACTCTTACATACACACTCTTGCACATATACACACACTTTACACCTCGTCTGCTGTGGTGTTGTATGCATTTGTATTGTGCTGTAGCGTATTGTACTTAGTGTATTGTCCTGTCTAATGTCTTTATGCTTGTTGTATGTTGCAAATTAAAAAAAATAATAATAATAAAAAAAATAAGAGATACATAAAGGCAATTTTACATCACCAATCACAAATATAGTTGGTCAGTTTGATTGGTAAAAGACCATTTTTGGGGCCAGCTCCCCCACATATTATCTCTCAGAAACCCTGCCCCCACTTTTGAAGTCCCTGGCGTGTAGAGCCCCTTCAGCCCTAAAGCATACACAGAGGAATTCCCTTTCACAAAAGACCTTTGACCCCTGAACAATGGCCCCTTGACCTTTGTCCTG
Source organism: Taenioides sp. WSHXM2023 (assembly GCA_029959045.1). NCBI lineage: Eukaryota > Metazoa > Chordata > Actinopteri > Gobiiformes > Gobiidae > Taenioides > Taenioides sp. WSHXM2023. The sequence continues at coordinate 31,532,917 of CM057090.1, forward strand.
TGACCCCCACTCTGCTTAGAGCCTGTGAGAGAACGATAATAATACTACTGAAGTACAAGTAGGGCAGAAAGATTTGAGGGAAAAAAATCCAATTGGGATTTCTCTGACAAGCATGGCCATTACGATCAGATTTGTTTTTGGTCAGACTTACACTTAAATTAAAGGTGCATCGTGTAACTTTTCCGGTGGAGGGTCTGTCGTCTGCTTGTCTCCATGGAGGTTATTGCTCTGCCTGGAAATGTTCCATGGTGTGACATTAAACATACCTATCTAGCGTTTATTCATTATGGGTGTTTCTATTGCTCAAAAATACAATAATTCTCTTTGTGAACAGGGGCGACTCTCCACAGATCTGGCCTGTAATGTAGCCTACAGATGAGATAGACAGGTTTAATCTCAATTGTGGATCATCCTAGACAAAGCAATAACACCTCCATGAAGACAAGCAGGTGACGGACTCTCCACCAGAGAGGGGGGTTTCAAATAACAGCTTTAGTCGAAATGTTTTGGCGAAGTTTACCATAGATGCTTAGTCCCACTTTGAAATTCGATGGGCGAGGGGTACGTACAGTTCCTTTGAATCTGAAGGTAGAAGGGTGGAGGGGTAGTGGTTTAGGAAAGTGAACCGTTGTTTTGTCCCTTATTTGCTAAAAGTCATAACTAATATAAAAAAAAAAAAAACAATAATAATGATACAGGGAGTCAACAGATGTTTGGCGATTTTATTTTGGAGGCGAAACATTCAAAACAGTTTACATAAAATGGTGGGAGGAGGTGCGTGCCAGTTGTGCCAAAAGAACAAAATCGAAGTATAACAAAACCTAACTGGGCCTAACTGAAACCTGGGAAGGAAGGAAAGAAATCAAAAGCCTAATCTAACTAATCTAAGAAAAAAAAAAAGGCGATACTATAAAACAACAAGGGTGGCAACAACTAATAAACAAACATAATCCTACGTGATGTAAAGTTTATAGGGTATCCACCTTCCAACCGAAATTACCAGGGTAGCACAACTCCTTTTGAAAGTTCCTCTCCACGCTCTGATTGGCTGCCAGCGTGCCAATCAGGGATCTCCAGCGAGGTCTCGCCCACAGCGCCTTCACACAGGGCAGAGGAGACAGCAGTACACAGAATGGAATAATACTTGCGTGTAACAACCGTCTACACTACAGCGCACACTACAGCCTGCATCTTTTGCCTTTATCCAGTCCAGGTCTGTATCAGTCCACTCCTCGGAGATCTCATCCATTCTATAAACTCTAGTGTCATTTTATGTGAAACCTGACCGCTGTCTCATCGTAAAAAAAGGAAGAACAATGCAGCGATAAAGATAGCCTCCTGCCCGCTCAGCCTGCCCCCTTTAATACGACCCATCTCTGACTTCAGATGCCACGGAAGACTTGTATAACGCTTTATTGCGCGCATTCAAATTCAATTGGGAAAACCTGAGATGACTCGAAAACAAAACAGTTTTGACAAGTTCAGCCAGTAGAGACGTTCAGACATGCTCAAAATCAGATAACAGGGATAATCAGATAGCCTAGACTGCAAAACGTCATACTGAAGTAAGTTAAAATGACTTAAATTGGGAACATTTTACTTTATTTGAGTAGAAGTAATGGAATAAGAGTGCGTTTCTTAATTGTATTTTCATATTTTAAGTACAAAACATCTTATTCCATTGGCAGATAATTTGACTTGTCAAGTGAATTGTACACAAATCATGCCAACTTTCTTAATTTAAGGCATCTTAACTTGGTTAGATTTTAGTTTTTGCATTGTAGTAACTGGATCATATTTTTGGCATCCGTTTACATGTATGGAGCTCAACAGTGACTACCTGCTCTGGTTCAGGAAGTACATTTTAAATTCCCATAGACCTTAAGAAAAAATCAAACATTAAGAGTCCAAAGACATTGCCGAGGCGAAGCTGCTATGTAATAACTAATATAAAAAAAAAAAAAAAAAAGAAAGAAAAGGCACATTTAAAACAAAAGATTCAGCTAAATGCTTTAGTAACTTAGCAGTTTATAAAGTTCCATAAACAAACTTTAAATACAATTATAGGACTTCTGTCATTAGTCATTAGGTACCACAGAGCTGATTATCCCTGAGCAAGTTTTCAATTTTCTCTATGGTCTCTGAGGAAAAAAGAATGAGAAATTTAGGGCCAGAACCGGGGCACGGGCAGTCACTGTCAGCTCCATAAGAGAAATCTGTACCCAATTTATTACCATGTATTTGAGCCAAAGTACATCCAGTACAGATGTATTGTAAAAGCGGCTTTTGAGGTCAAAAAAGGTCCACTGTCTGCATCTAATGAGAAAGCATTTTATTGACTGATAATCTCAAAGTGCACATTAGGATGCAAGCTGTTGTTAACTTTCCCGTCACAGTAAAACTCTGCTCAGGTCTCTCTAGTTACTATAGGGAAATTAAATTAAAAATATTTCCACATTTCAAAACCAGGGTCCACAAGAAATCTGCCAGTAGACAATGTTTTATTTACCAAAATACAACGGTAAAATCAACCACTGATCAACAATTATAAATCCCACAACTAACTAAAAACTTCATTTATCAAAAGCAGACAGTGTTTCTTTTTCAGTTACTACTGCATTTTTTGGAAAATCTCAAATTGTGTAAAGCAGATTCAGACAAAACCACAGCAGAACTGTACTGTAAACATAACCAAAGAAAAACATATCTCTTTACACCAGGGGTCTCCAACCTTTTTCTTCTGGTGAGCTTCCTTTACAAAAAGAAAAAGCCAAAGAACTACTATAGCGACCACAAGAAATTGAGCACAGGAAAGCTTTAGATGGGGAACAGTTAAATCCCTATGAAACATAAACCTTTATTTATTATATTTATTAGTGCACAAAGTTAGGCATCAAATTGACATTTACAATGGCAATTCATCAAATTTGAGCCATTCAGCACAATACGTATAATTCATAAATGCTTTGGTGGGTTACTTGGACAGGAATGGGCTACAGACTGGAGACTCCTGCTTAACACAATTACATGCTATATATAAAATACTCTGCCTAGTTGCTGTAATAGTTCTACAGCAGTTTTCCTCATTTTGCCATCAAAAGTCAACACCTCCTTCAGTATCGGTAAAGAGCTTTCCCGCTTTCCCAAGGTTCCAGGACACAGTCAGTGATGCAGCAGTGGCATTCTCTTGAGCAGATGTCCATTTACTAAGGGTGCGCACTGACTGGCTGACTTTTCTGGGTAACTGGCATTAAAAATAGCAGCGTGAGTAGTGTTGTAGTGCCGCTTAAGCTTTTCCTTTTTGCACAGTGCAACAGTCTGCAAACAAATCACATACCGTGCTCAGGCAAACTAAAACAAAACTCCTCCAACAAAACTTCTTTTCGCTGTCCACTTTGCGTGTCTTAGAGCCATTCTGCTTCTTTACATTAGCATCATATGTCTTTGGTCAAGCCCATGGGTCAACAAAAGAGCGGGCACAATGCCAAGCACGGGGTCAGGGTTGAGTTAAGGCAGGAAGGGTCAAAATACACAACTTCTACACAACCGTTTTATGCACATAATGTCAAGAGCAAGTCTCAATCTTATCTCGCACTATGATCAGCTACAACAAAGACGCTATTACTTGACCAATGACAATGTGACATAATGACTGCAGAACTTATTTGAAACAAACTGAAATAAGCATCTCATTAAGTAACAGTAGTACTATTTCTTTAGTGCCTAGCGGGTTGTCTTACTTACTCCATTTGGACGAAATGTAGTCCTCTTTTTACCCAATATGCTCTTTGTCTTTCCCATCAGAATAACTGCATACTAAATCTGCTCCGGCCTCCTTCTTTTGCGCTGTATAGTCATTTATATATACAGTCTATGTGTGTAGTACACCCAGAAAGTAGTAAATAAATCCACAACAGGCTGTTCTTCTGTAGCCAGTCGTTCAAATTTAATACCTCGCTGTATCTTTCTTGAATATTTCAGACACTCGGCAGGGAACCGCTGTCAAATTCTTCTGCTCTGTGAAATGCGAGGCTTAAGTCACATGATCAAACTGACACGAGTAAATATATGACTTTGTAAAATGTAATTAATTAAAAACCTAAAATGTATATACCTGTATGGTGTGCATGTATTTGTTCTAAATGTGTTTTAAATACAAGACAAACAAATATAAACAGAATTTCCACTTGCTCCCCACATTCTTGTTTAATGGAAGGTTTGGTTTAACAAAATGCTGACTGAGAACTGTAAGCCAAGCGAGAGGTATAATATACACTCATACTACTTAGTGGCTATTATTATGTACGTATTACACCTAGAGTTGATGAGGGAGTTTGGCCCTAAGCTCTGGTAGCAGTTTATGCCTGAATTGTTCCATTCAAATTGGGGTAGAGGTCTCGCGGGCCGGTTCAGATCCCCTTGGGGTCCGGAGTTGGCCTGCGGTCCGCCTATTGGAGACCCAGGCTATAGTACTTTCTTTTATATTCCCATGTGGTTGTATGTCAGAGTACTTCCGGCACTAGCGCTAACTAGCTGCCCGTCACAGCGCTCCCATACTTTTCATAATAGTGGACTCTTACAAGTACCTGGGTGTGCATCTGAACAATAAACTGGACTGGACTCATAACACAGATGCACTGTACAGGAAGGGCCAGAGTCGACTCTATCTCCTGAGGAGACTGCGGTCCTTTGGAGTGAGGGGGCCACTCCTGAGGACCTTCTATGGCATCAACCATCCTGTACGGTGTGGTCTGCTGGAGCAGCAGCATCACAGAGAGGGAGAAGAAGAAACTGGACAAGATCATCAAGAAGTCCAGCTCAGTCCTGGGCTGTCCTCTGGACTCGGTGCAGCAGGTGGGGGACAAGAGGGTCCTGGCTAAACTCATGTCTATGCTGGACCATGAGGGTCACCCCCTGCAGGACGCCCTGTCTGTTCTGGAGAGCAGCATCAGTGACAGACTGATTCACCCTCGCTGTGTTAAAGAGAGATTTCGCAGGTCTTTCCTTCCTGCTGCTGTCAGACTGTATAATGATCAATGCTAGTCATGTGTCATCGCCATAGCAACCATGTGTCATCTCCATAGTAATAATAACAATGTGCAATATTATTTAAAGTCACTTTACCTGCTACTTATTTATTTAACCACCACTGTCCATCACTGCACTGTACACAATCATCTGAGTCACTTTATTGTAGTAATATTATATATTACTATACTGGAGTCACTTTAACTTCTGTTTGTTCACTGCTCAGAATCAAAGACGCTTATTGTGCAACGTTCCTGTGCCTTTTAGCTTTACAGTGTTGTGTTTTTTAGTTGATTGTAAATACTTATTATTTATCTTGATTTTGATGCATGCTCTTATTTTCCTACTGTTTCTGAAACTTGCGTTGTGACACTGCAATTTCCCCATTGTGGAACATATAAAGGATTATTATTATCTTATCTTATCTTAATCCCTCAGGTAGGTCCATGAGCGTGTACTTCTGTAGTATCTTTTGACAGCCCTACTCTGGACTACTGCAAACTGTTTAAAATGAAATACTTTGTCACATTTTAAAGACTGTAAAAATCAGGTACAGTGCCTTTAACATTTTCTCTTTCATTTATATCTTCGCTGCTCAAAATTTGCACATATCCGGAAATCAATAAGATCACTCACTTCAGATGTGACTGTTAACATGATAATCTGATAACTTCAGAAGTCAGATCATGATCAGTCTTTTGGTGTACACTTACAAAGGCCTGAAAGGTACTGGTTCAGCCGGCATTGGAAACATTTTGTCCTTGGGCAAAACACTTTAAACACCCTTAATGCCTCACACCTCTCACTACGTTTGTACAGTTCTGTAAAGGACCTTGGTGTTTTTATGTACTCACTTTTAAAGGTCCTATAAGAAAAAAAAAAAAAAAAAAAAAAAGTGAGCTTTAAGCCATATTAGAATGTTGTTACCTACTCAAAAACATGCCTGGAGCTGTATTTTGTTTCATTCACACATGTTTGAGTAAATCTTTATTATTCATCTGTCTACATCCAAAGCTCAAAATGCTCTGCTCCACCTTGTGATGTCATGAAGCAGCCATTTTCAAGTTAACAGCTACTTTTCACCCTTTGTTCAGCAGAGATTGGCAATTCCAGATTTAAAATGATCCAAATGATTCTAGTGAAGGTGTATGGAGTGTTTTCAGTTTGAGAAAACATGTGTGAATGAAACAAAACACAGGTTGTTTCATGTATGTTATTGGTGAAGTAACAACATTCCAACATGGCTTAAAACTGAACCATAATTAAAAAAAAAAAATATATATATATATATATATATATATATATATATATATATATATATATATATATATATATATATATATATATATATAATAGGGAACGTGAGCTGGGTTTAGACCGTCGTGAGACAGGTTAGTTTTACCCTACTGATGTTGTGTTGTTGCAATAGTAATTAGTAACATAAGTACATATATATATATATATATATATATATATATATATATATATATATATATATATATATATATATGTACTAGGCTTTTAAGGACATTTTATGGTAGGTAAAAAATAGTAAGATTATTCAGTTAATTAAACTAAATAACTGATCGATTACGCTATTACTAAAACCATGGATGGATAGAGACACTGAAATCAGTATTCCAGTGCCAAACCTACATGCATGATGCAAAACACAACACCAGTTATGTTTGATGAGGAAATAAATGTATAGCATGGTTAAAGGGGCCATATGACACTATTTTCTGATCTCTGTTTTAATGTTGTTTCCTCATCTCAAACAGACCTGGAGTTTGTGTTGTTTCTTTCACACATGTTTAACACACAAGTCGAGTTCTTCTCTCAAACAGAACACACCCTGTTCCACCTTGTGATGTCATATGGTAATGCAGGAAGTGCTCCACTGTGTTGTTAAACTCCATACACCTTCACTAGAATCATTTAGATACTTTCAATTTGGATTTGCCAAGCTCTACTGGACAAAAGGTAAAAGACATCACAAGGTGGAACAGAGCATTTTGAGCTTTGGAGATGAAGACAAACTAATAATGCAAGATTACTCAACAAGTGTGAAAGAAACAAAACACAACTACAGCTAAGTTTCTACTGAGCAAAAAACATTCTAACACAACTTAAACCTCACAAGAGTACATTTTGAATAATATAGAACTGTTAAAAGTTTAAAAAGCCAACTTGAACATGGCTCCTATAGATCAAAGAGTTGCGTTAACCGTTAGCCCTGCGGTCAGTTCCATAAGTCCTAATAATGCACATTCTAACTGCAAATGCATCAAATTTAGCAACTGGCCAAGATGTTAAGACACTGCTGTGATGAGCTGTAATGTCCCTGGTTCTATTTTTGCACATGGAACACTGCAAAGACTACTTGAGGTAGCATAAGAGGCATTAGCATGGGGGGAGATGAATAGCTCTGATAAATACTCCAGCTGTAGCATTCACATAGAGGTTTGTAACAAGGCTTTTGTCCAGCAGATGAAAAAATGAATAAATGTTATACTTTTGAAATTGAAGGTGCGCTGTGTAATTTTTTTGGTGGAAATTTTTGGTATTGCCAGAAGAATTAAAGGTCCCATATTGCGCAAAAATTGACTCTGGCGAGCTGTAAGCCATGTTAGGATGTTGCAAAACCAAAACGTACCTGGAGTTGTCTTTTGTTTCATTCACACACGTTTGAGTAACCCTTTATTATTAGTCTGTCTACGTCTCCAAAGCTCAAAATGTTTTGTTCCACCTTGTGATGTCATAAAGCGGTAATTTTCAAATAAACAGTTACATTTTACCTTTTGTTGACTAGAGATTGGCAATTCCAGGGCTGATATTATCCAAGTGATTCTAGCGAAGGTGTATGAAGTTTTAAAACAGTGTTGAGAGTATTTTATATTTTAGAAAAAAAACTTAACTAAATATGTAGGGTTTTTTTGTTAAACATGAATGAAACAAAACACAACTCCAGGTATGTTTGTGATTGAGGAAACATTATTACATAGATCAGAAAATAGAGTAATACGGGCCCTTTAAAGAAATGCTGCTTTTTTCTTTTAAGCCTTCACAAAAGTCTTTTGTGCTATGTTACTGCCGTGTTTCAAAGAATTAGGAAAGAAACAATCTTTATAACAGTTATTTTTTCATACTGTCTGGACTGAAATGCATTTAACACAAAAAGGATTCTTGTGAGCTCAAAGACATACCTGGAATTGTGTTTTGTTTTGCATTATTGGTCTACCTATATCTCTAAAGCTCAGAATGCTCTGTTCCACATTGTGACATCATTGAAGTAATTTTAGATACATTTTGCAATATAACATGTGCAAATTATAACATAATGAACCACTGGTGTCGAAGATTAGAACTATATAGCAGACACAAGTGCAATATACCTCCTTTACCTTCCTTTATTCTTAAATTAATCATCCATTTATATTTAAGATTTTTATTTTATATTTAAGATATTTAATTATTTGTCATGATAATTTCTAGGCCGATGTTATTTAACTTAGATTTTAAGTTAAATAACTTATCGGCCTAGAAATTATTAGTTTCAATTAATAAACAAATTAAAGTTTCAGAATCCAAAATAAATAATTGGCTTGAAAATAATAGGCTAGAAGTCACTTAAAGTAGGATTATTTAGACCCTCATATAGACCTTCCCCACTCAGCACTACACACCAGCCTTTGCCAGAGAAATTCATCATGTAGGTAGGTTAGACTATAAAGCAAGGAGTAAATAGACTGTTAGCTGGTGATTTGCTAGGTGAGTGACAAGACAGCCCTCTGAAACACACTCCGCAATTGTATTTTCATGCATTTTCCTCGTAACCGCTTGTAATATTAGCATGTAACTGCAAACGTCTATTTTTACTGACCCATTACACTGGCATTTGCAACCATTAGCTTACTTACATCTGGTCTTTTAGGTTGTTTATTTGCTTCTGGTCTTCCATAATGACATCCTTATGGCCTGCAGTCTTCTGTGGTTTTATGTTTTGGTTGATAAAACACCACATAGCTGACGTTCAGCATCCTTTACTGCCACTGTGTTGTACTGGGTATTCAGGACTCCATTTTGACAACATCGGGGTAGGGGGACCAGACGTCACATGGGAAGAGCTTGAAGTAGAGCCGCTGCTCCTCAAAGTTGAGAGGAGCTAGCTGAGGTGGCTCGGGCATCTGTTCCGGATGCCTCCCTCATGAGGTGTTCTGGGCATGTCCTACCGGGAGGAGGCCCCGGGGAAGACCCAGGACACACTGGAGAGACTATGTCTCTCGGCTGGCCTGGGAATGCCTTGGGGGCCCCCCGGAGGAGCTGGAGGAAGTGTCCGGGGTGAAGGAAGTCTGGGAGTCCCTGCTTAGACTGTTGCCCCCGCGACCCGGCCCCGGATAAAGCGGAAGAAAATGGATGGATACATCAGGTCTAAACCTGAACTAAACTAAGACTAAACCAGGACTACATCAGCTCTAAACCAGGACTAAAACAGGACTGTCGAATTTTTTTTTTACTAATCTGATTTGTGCCAATAGTAAAAAGGAGCATAAATTGTCATTTGTTTAGCCAAAATACAGAAAACTGTGTTACTAATAACCATAAACGCTGGGTGAAAAATCTTTCCAACCGGGTGCTCACTCAGGCAGAGAAAGAAGTACTTTCCAAAGGACTGAATTTTTCTGTGACTCCTAACCGCATCCCCACGGTGGATTACATCACAGCAGCAGAAACTGCCATCAGAAACAACAAGCTCACGGAGACAGAAGCTGGAGACCTTAGACTGAAATTAACAGCTGCACTGAGCAATGCCAAACCTCCACCCTCCAATGTAACACCGGAGGAAAGGAAGGCCATCGCTGCTCTGGAGAAGGACCACAGCATCAACATCCTCCCAGCTGACAAAGGGAGATGCACTGTGATCCTGAACTCAGCTGATTATGAGGCTAAGGTTAACAGCCTACTCAGTGACACCACAACCTACGAATTACTAAAACGGGACCCCACCAATGTGTACAAAAGAAGATCATTGATTGCTTGCAGAAGTTGGAGAAGGAAGAAGTCATTGATCGTCAGCTATATTACAGACTGTACCCTGGTGACGCCATCCCTGGCATCTATGGCCTCCCAAAGATCCACAAACAAGGAGTACCACTCAGACCCATTGTATGCAGCACAGACTCCATCACATACAATGTGGCCAAACACCTAAAAACCATCTTGGCTCCGCTGGTGGGTAACACGGAGCACCACATTGAGAACACAGCCGAATTTGTGAACAAAATCAAGCATCTCCAGTTTGACCTGGATGAGACAATGGTTTCCTTTGATGTGACCTCTCTTTTCACTTGTATCCCTACATCGGTAGCGGTGGAGGCAGCAAGGAGGAGACTACTGGAGGATACCAAGCTAGAAGAGAGAACCAAACTTTCACCCGACAAAATCTGCCAACTGCTGGAAATTTGTTTAAGTACCACCTATTTCCAGTTCAGAGGAAACTTTTACAAGCAAATCCACGGCTGTGCAATGGGCTCACCGGTCTCCCCTATCATTGCAAACTTATACATGGAACAATTTGAACAGAGTGCCCTGGCCTCATATCCAGGCACTCCACCCACACACTGGTATCGTTATGTTGATGATAATTTCTCAAAAATCAAAATTCAAGATTTGGAACCTTTTACTGCACACATCAATTCTGTAGATCCGAACATCAAATTCACACGTGAAGATGCCAAGGACAACACATTGGCCTTCTTAGATTGTGCAGTATCGATAAGAGAAGACCGGCGACTCCAGGTAGAGGTCTTCAGGAAGCCCACACACACCGACCAATATCTGCTTTTTGATTCACACCACCCACTTCAGCACAAACTGGGAGTCATTCGGACATTACATCACAGGGCCCAAGTGGTTCCTACAAGCGCAGAGGGAAAGGAGAAAGAAGAACAACACGTGGAGAAAGCCCTCTCCGTTTGTGGATATCCTAAATGGGCTTTCAATAAAACGAAGAGAACAAAGAAACAGGACAACAGAGAACCAGAGCCCAGGAGAAGGGGTGTAACTATTCCTTACCTGGCTGGCGTTTCCGAAAAACTACAGAGGATCTTCAGACAACATGAAATCCCAGTCTATTTCAAACCCACAAACACTTTAAGACAAAAACTGGTCCATCCTAAGGACAAAACTCCGAGCCACAAACAAAGCAATGTGGTCTACTCCATCCAGTGTAGTGAAGACTGCAGTGAGCGCTACATTGGAGAAACAAAACAGCCACTTCACAAAAGGATGTATCAACACAGACGGGAAAACCAGGGTGGGCCGCAATCTGCCATACATCTCCACCTAAAAGCCACAGGCCACTCCTTTGAGGACAGCGAGGTCCAGATCTTGGCCAGAGAAAAGAACTGGTTTGAGAGGGGAGTTAAAGAAGCTATTTTTGTCAAGAAAGAGAATCCTTCCTTGAACAGAAATGGGGGTCTCAGACATCATTTGTCTCCCATCTATAACTCTATCCTCAAACCTAAATCAAAACAAACTGGGAAAACAATGGGACTAGCCAGGACATGTCCAGAGGTGTGAAAACACCCATCATGGCCCTGAATGGATATGCTAACTACTCCCCCACTCCCACTCCATATTGAATAGACTCACATGACTAACAGAAACTGTTAACAACTCCATATTGTATCACCTGACCAACTGAAACTGTATTTAAATATGTGTTGTCTCAGAGTAATTTTCATTGTAATTAAGCTCCTCCCTTCAGGCAGATATAAAGCAGTGTCCGCCAGCATCTGACCAGAACTGAGGAAGCAGCTTGGATGAGCTGCGAAACGTATTCAACCAAATAAACTATGTCCAGTTGACAAATTAAATTTTCTCCTTTTTTTGCCATAATAACCATAAAGCAAAAAAAAAAAAAATAAAAAAAAAAAATGCAGCCACAGAAGTCCCTCAGATTATGACTGACATGAGAATGCACAAAATGAATGATCTGGTCACAATTTAAAAATTCTATCTTAATACAGAAGAAAAGGTTCAATACTGATTTCAATACCATAATGTGGAATTAAAACAATATTTTAGACACAAGGATCTGATTTTCAACTTTAGTAGCCATTTCCTTAAAGGTACATTGTGCCACTTTTCTGGTGGAGAGCCCATGGTGATGTTTTTGCTTTGTCTGGAATGTTCCATGGTATAACATTAAACACATCTATCTATCATTTATTCATTACGGGTGTTTCTGTTGCTCAATACGATAATGCCCTCTGTGAATAGGGTTGCCTCTCCACAGATCTGACCTGTAATGTAGCCTCCAGTTGTCTCTCTCGTGATATAGGTTTAATCTCTTCCATGGAACATTCTAGGTGGACTTCTATTATAATTCAGTTTTCTACCATGTTATAATGTTTTCCATCAGCAAAAACATGCCTGAAGAGGATGTCATCCATGCATGTTTGAGTAATCTAGTGATCTCTCCCAAACACTACACAAACACTCCTTACAGTTGCTAGTACATGCCCAGGCCTCTTGTACAAGGCTCACATCAAAATCTTGCATCACCCAAAGGCCTGTCACAGTACATTTTGGCACGATATATCGCTACAGAAAAATATTACAATAAACGGTAATATTGAAACTATTTGGATAATCCCAGTGAAGCCATTTTAAATGTACGGTATCATTATAATGCCTCAACTGCAACATATAAATAGCAAAATTAACTAATATTTAGCCAAAGGATTTGTTAATTCTTCCCACTACAGCTCAATTCTTATCTTAGTACATACACAATGGCAAAAAAAAAAAAAATCCTCCAGTTACAAATAAATACACATGATAAATACTCAAGCCCCGAAATATATGGTTCCAGCTTTCATGTACTGAACGATAAGTCGATATAGTAGACTATGTTCTTGTACTGTTTTCTGATATGGATCAAGACCATTCTAAAACTATTACAGAAAGGTTCAGTTTTGTTCAATAATGCGATTTTTCCTCAAATATCAATACTTGTTCAAATAAGTAGCTTTAGTTTCAATTATTCCAGAACGCAGTGTAACCCTGTCTTCTGTATTTGGCTTTTTAATATGGCTGTAGTGGTGTTTTCCTCCTCCACACATGCAGGAGTGAGGCACCACAATGGAAGTGTCAACATATCTGAGCTCCTGATGGATTCCACCTCCACAGGAAAATGCTTCCAATATTGACTGGCTCTGATGGAATCTTCGGTATTTCTGGGCTGTGTGGTTAATGGTTATCAAATGGTTTGTCCTGATACTCTATTATACTGCCTGGTTAAAAAAAAAAAAATACAGTCCCCACCTCGATTTAAAGGGCACATGTTATGTGTTTTACAAATTGTTATTGGCCTTTAAACATGCTCTTCAGTACATGTGCTTTGGCATCTCATGTTTTAGAACTTCAATAGTTGGCTTTGTTTAGAACCATTCTGAAATCTGGTGTAGGGCTCCATCCACAGCAGCACAAACTTGGAATTATTCATACATTACAGCACAGGAAGGAAAACATAACTGAACTGAAGAAGCAGTTTGGATGAGCTGCGAAATGTATTCGACCAAAATAAACTTTTGTGCAGTTGAAAAATTTGATTTCTCCTTTGCCAAGGACTGAGGGATTTTAAATACAACTATAGGGGATAAAGCTCATTTTGCTAATTAAGAATACGCCCTGACATGTGACCCCGGGGTCCGACTGCAGCAGACTGGTGCATCTCTGGTCTGGTGGCCGTGAGTATTCCGTATAATTAACATAATGAGAGGAGGTCAAACCACGGGAGCGATGGCAGACTTTTCCCTGTATGAATAGTTCTCGGTCATGGTCTCGTGGTGGAACACTTGGTCTCATGTGTTCTCTGGTCCTGGTGTGAGTGTCACATCACAATTGGTGGTTTTCAGATTCTAGAATGTGATGATGTTATACTACCAGAGGGCAAGAAGAGGCAAGAACCAGTTTTTCCTATTAATTACATTGTACTTTGCCATGAAATATCAGAAAGGTAAATTTCCAAATATGGAACCTGATCATTTCTATTATTGACTAGACCAAAGACCATGCTATATTACAACAAAATTTGTTGAAGTTGAACAATACTGATTTTAGCAGCCCCCCATCTGTATTAAATAATATTGGAATATACAATGCTGTGATGTCATCTGAAACATCTGAAAGCAAGACCGGTCCCACATTTTCTGTTGTAATGAATGTGATTTGATGGCAGAAAGATGTAAAATGAAACTGAATACAACATTTGCAGCTTTCTGGTTCAAAAAGTCCAGAAATTGCCCCCAATTTCAAGTGCCATGTGACATCACACGACTGCCCTGATTACAGGATGCAAGAGCGGAGTTTGACATTTTTTTCACCTAGAGCCACATAACTAAAACCTGTTCGGACAGTTGTTTATTACAGTGAGTAGTTCAGATTGGTGCATTTAACAGAGATATTACAGAGCTACTGTGTCTTCAGTAAGGCTTGGAACATTTATTTAAGTTCAGTGTGATGTCATTGAGTTTATAGTGGTAGAATAACTTAAATTTGCATCAATTTGCAGTAAGAAGGTCTACTTACTGTATGATTATTTGGTCCAATGCAACACGGGGGGCTTAAAGGCCAGCAAAAATTGCTCAGAGGGCCGCATTTGGTCCCCTGGCCACAGTTTGGACACCTCTACTCTAGACCAATCACACTGTTTCTTATAATCCCAGACCCTGTCCCTCCTCGCCCCTCACTCTCTTCTCGAGTTCTCCACGTACTGCCAAAGTTAGTACAGTGATTTATGGAATTAAAGGTGCATTGTGTATTGGTCTGGTGGCATCTTCTGCTTGTTTTCATGGAGATAATTAAGTTTAATACCATACTGTGACATTCCAAGTAAAGCAATTATATCGTCATGGAGACAAACATGTAGGCAGACCCTCCACTACAAGTTAAATAGTGCACCTTTAAAAACTGCACAGGGTTTGTACCTCAGACAATCCTGGCATTTTTTTACAATACTGAAAAACTGCATAAATGAAGCTAAATACAAATCCAAGTATGTTTGATGACAAGGAATTATAACATGGTTAAAAGCTACAAAAAAAGAGTAAATTCTACATAATATTTTGTGTTGAAAGTTATAGTCCGTACTCTAAAATCAATGCGGCACTGAAATCGATCAGGTCCAAATTTCGCATGATCGGGCACCTTTAACAGTCGCAGGTGTTCCGTTTGGAGACTGTGAACTTTGGAAAATCTCCTGGCATTTGGCCGGGGCGCTCCGACATGTGTGCACACTCCAAGAATTTGCTCTTTGCTTCCGAAATACCAACCCCAACGTGAAGAAGTGAGGGCCTGTGACCTTAAAGGCTCTTCGCGTGTGGGTCAGGCTAAATTAGAGAGGTGTCTGCGCAGTAAACAGCGAAAGGCCAAGTTTTAAAAGTTCAGTGTTCATTTATTGTATTAATTATTTAGGGGTCAAAAAGTGTAGCAGGTTGAGTGATGTATCAAATAAAAGCTTAAGATGAGCTCTATAAATCAATAAAGAAGATATATTGTGCTTGTGTCTGCTCTATATTTATTGTCTGTGACACCTGTGCATCATTATGTTAGAATTTGGACGTTTTAAATCGTAACATTCATCTCAAACATCTTAATAAAAGAAACTAGTCCAATTTCAAAAACTGCAGTGTTCAAGGGAAGCTGACGTCGGCGTAAATGTCATCACATCACGCTAGCAAGCTTTGTACTTTTTTGTTTCATTTGTATCAAAATGACTACGACAAAAATGACTCTGGCGAATCCCACGCGTATATATGGTCACACATTTTTATACAGCGCTTTTCCACCTTCAAGGCACCCAAAGCGCTTTACTACAGTGATGTTTATGTCGAGAGGGTGAGTCAGATCACTAATCTTCGGATCAGTGGACAAACACTCTACCAACTGAGCTACTGCCACTACGTATGTCCAGATATAAATGGACATAGCTAACCTGCTAGCTGCCGCGTTTTGAGTAGGAGGTGAGCGTGGGTGACTGACTTAAATTCACTTTCTATTGAAAAAACTCAGCTCAGAATGCTCTGTTCCACATTGTGATGTCATTGAAGTCATTTTAGATGCATTTTGCGATATAAAATGTGCACATTATAATGATCCAAGGGTGTCAAGGATTATAACTATATAGCAGACACAAGCACAATATACTGTACCTCCTTTAAATATTCTTAAATTAATCATCCATTTATATTTAAGATTTTTATTTTATATTTAAGATATTTAATTTTTGTCACGATACTTTCTAGGCCGTTATTTAACCCTAACCCTACCCTAACCCTAACCCTAACCCTAACCTAATCATTCTTTAAAAGTTTCAGAATCCAAAATAAATAATTGCTTCGTTTTGAGTAGGAAGTGAGCGTGGGCGAGCTTCCGGCTCCACGGACTGACAAATTCACATTCTATTGAAAAAATGGTTGCCCATCGCAGGTGTCCAGGTTCTGATTTTAGGCTTAAAATCTTCATTTTAACCTGCTCTGCATGATCCTGGTGTAATTATTTTCACAATTTTGTCCATAAATCATTAATAACAGACCAATCAAGTGCCTTCTTACACCAAGATCTGATTTACAACAGGTTTGATTGATAACACTACCTAGCGTCAGCCCCCTTCCAAACAGGCAGTGTGGGCAGAAAGGGGCGTTACCTTCAACAGCCTCGCTCCTCATTGGCTCTTTGGTTCTCACAGTCGGAATTCCAAACGAAACTCATCCCCAAATTTGCTCCCATAACTGCTGGCCTCGATGAGCTTCATTTGTCTGGAGCTGAACGCTACAGGTGACTTACTCCTTTGTACAGTCTATGTGCGCATCACAAATTAAGAAAATAAAATTGGAGAATAAAGTAAGTACAAAGCAGTGGGCATATACTGGTTTTGAAACGGGAAACAGCTGTAACAACTATAAAATTGATTTTGTGTGATAGGCCTGCTTTAAATTAACATTCATGATCTTTCTAAAGTTTTAGGATTTTTACTGTTTTAGGACCGTGCAATCGGATTGATTTATTGCAGTGACTCATTGGTCAAGGAGCTCATTGGTCACCCATCAATCTGAACAAAATCAATATTCTTTCACCTCAGATTAACAGAGTTTTTTACACTCGCAGTAGTTTCATTAGCAACACGCCTTTTGTGTTGTGATAGTGCTCTGAAGGGGGAATGACTTAGCACGGAGAGCAAAGGGAAGGGAGACTCAGGGTGCCAAAAAACAAAACTGAAACTTATAAAATGTGTTAGCAGTTAATACATAGAAGTGTAAGTTGTCTTTCATAATCAAGACATAAAACAAAGAGTAAAAATGAATGCATAAAAACTGAGTTAGTTTTGGACTCTCGTTCCAAAATCAGAGGAGATTACATTTATAAAATCCACTCTTTAGCTCAGTTTTATGATTAGACTTACTACTTTGCCAATAAATCACTTTTATCCCTCTGCTCACATTTGCACTTTTTTAATGTTTCAGTTTTTCCACTTCCGTTCCCACTGTTTGGTGCATAGCTGTACAGTATAGCTTTACTTCAGTAACAAATGTAGTAGTAGTAGTAGTAGTAGTAGTAGTAGTAGTAGCAGGGCAGTAGACGGAGGGGGCAAGAGGGGGGGCAGCGTTTTAGGGACCCAGAATTGGAACCTCTTCCCATTCATTTATATTAGAGGGGGGGCCATGTGAGGCTTCTTGTCCCGGGCCCCGAAATTTCTGTTTACTGTCAGAGTACTTTATTCTGAATACTTTTGCATTGAGTGGCATTTAAAGGTCAGACCAAGTCACAGGTCAGATCTGTGGAGAGGCGACCCCGCTCATATTCAGAATGCCTGTTTTTCTTTGTATTTTTGAGCTCTAAAACCACCTGTAATTGAATAAATGTAAAGTCGAGCTGTTTAATGTCATACTGTGGAACATTCCAAGCAGAGCAATGGCGTATCCATAGAAACAAACATAGAAACGGACCCTGATGGAACTTTATGTTTTTTTCTGTTTGTTATTTCCTCTCACTGACTGGAGAAGGAAAAATCGCACATGCACTCAACACAAGAGCTGCGTTTTCTACTTTTTTCTAATATCACGCGTTTGAATTTGAATCCTAAATTGAATTGAATTGAATCCTAAATTGTGTTATTAAATACCACATATTTTTTTTATTATATATCTTAATCTTTTTGCATGCTCTTACTTTATTCAAATAGTGATACTTTATTATTATTATTATTATTATTATTATTATTATTATTATTATTATTATCCTTTTCTAACAGTGATATCTCTACTTTGTATTATTATTATTATTATTATTATTATTATTATTATTATTATTATTATTATTATTATTCAGTGTTCTATGTTGCACCTTATCACCAAAGCAAGTCTGTGAATTGTGTTCACTGACAATGGCAATAAAAGCTTTCTGATTCTGATTCTGAAAGTATTCCTATGAATTTATATAGTAGCAATAATACTAGCAGTAATAGTAGCAGTAGTAGCTATATCTTGCAGTACATTTGTCTTTGTTCTCCTGAGTCAGACTAACCCCCACACTGTTTCAGTAGTAGTAGTAGTAGTAGTAGTAGTAGTAGTAGTAGTAGTAGTAGTAGTCGTAGTCGTAGTAGTTGCAGTAATAGTATTAGTAGCAGTAATTACTAGCAGTAGTAGTTATATCTTCCAGTACATTGGTCTTTGTTCTCCTCAGTCAGACTAACCCTCAGAGTGTAGTAGTAGTAGTAGTAGTAGTAGTGTTGCAGCAGCAGCTGTAGTAGCAGTAACGGAAGTAGTAGTAGCTATTACTTGCAGTACATTTGTCTTCATTCTCTTTGTCTCTGTCTCTTCCAGCTCAGCCTCTGCAGACTGAAGAGACAGACGTGAGAAGAGCCCTGACCTTTACACTTGATCTCTTCATCACTCTTCCTCTCTCTCTCTCTCCCTCCCTCTTTTCCTGTGTCTCCTCCCTCTCTTCTCTTTTACTCTCGTCTTCTCGTTTCCCCTTTTCTCTCTCATCCTCTATCTCTCTTTTTCAGGCGGGGAACTGGGAAGGTCTTGGTGAAAAAGTGATTGCCAGTCCCCATCCGTCTTTTAGAGGGGGGGACTCTGGTGGTGGAAAACCCAGCTGCCTCCACCCTGTGACACCGCCTCCTGACACGTGGGTGGTGCACATTCTGAAGCGTCTGGTGGACTTCTTTTGGGGAGATTCCACTGGCTGAGAGCTTCTGTGTTATAGCTCCCCACAGCTGAAGGACGTCAAGGGCTTGTGGACATTGCTATCCGGGTGGTGGCCATCTGTTCTGTGGAGTGGCTGGCATCAGGTCCCATAGGGTGCTGGAGAGGCTCTTGGAGGAGGTGAAACAGAGGCTCCCATCGGGTTTCAGAAAAGTTCTGGGCCTGGGGTCCTCTGGAGTCCTGGACTTGACCGAACTCAGCACTGTGTTGAAGAAATCCCTCTACTGTTAAAGTCATCCACACAGCCAGCACATGTCCCAGAGTCCAGGTTGTCGGACGTGTTGGCCCCAGGCTCTTCCTCGCAAGCCTGCTGGAGGTTCCTGTACCACCCCATAGAGAAACACTGGGCTGATCTCCAGTATTGTACCTGAACGTTCATATTTTGGGCGAACATGAACTGAACGCACTGTATTACTGCCTGATGAACGAAGTGTGAACGCATTCATTCTGGTGTCTGTGAATGGCATGCGCTATCTATTTAACTTCGTTCAGTAGGGTGCCAGATTTCTATAGTGTCCCAGGTGAAAACCCGGCTAAACACACCGTAAAGAGCCCTTAATATTTAACAGAAAAACATTAAATCTGGCAACAACACTAGCCACCAGCGTCGCATCACCGCATGCATCATCAAAACAAGACAAAACAAAAAAGCAGCATGGAGGCGACTGTAGCAGGTACGAGCAACAAGGATTCATCACATGGACATTTAAAAGAGCTCTATGACAAGGTCGGTGAGGATCCTTGAGCCTTGGACTCTTTTAAGTTTCTTTTTTTTTTACTTATTCATTGGGCAAACAGGCCATTAATGTTTTGAAATTTAAGTTAACATGGCTAATAATGTGATGCACTTTAATATTGCAGTTTCAAGCTCAACCTTATTTCCTACCTCAGCCTGGTTCATACCTCTGTTTGTGTTCGAGGAATGTTCTGTATGCCACTGTCCTGTTTTTCTTTAATAATTAAAAAAGATCGTCCAAGTAGCAAGTTTTCCCTCATGTTTTTTTGAGAATATACTGTAGGGGTGAAAACAGTGTGGACTGACTGGACAGCAACAAAGGGGAAATGCTGTTTGCTAAATGCTAATGTGAACCCTGGTTGGATAAGGATTCAAAATTTGATACACAAACAAACATGTGGCCCATTTTGACTTGAGATCTGACAGTCACTGCCCCCTACTGTTCAGAGGAGGAAACACTGCAACACCTGTGACTGTCCTGTCCTGGGTGGAGGGGTTAGGCCCTAACCCTGAGCTGCTGTGTAGGAGTGTACCGAGCCGCCTGGTGGGGGCGCTGGAGGACTGTGAGGAGGTGTGGGCGATGGGAGAGGTTTTGTGTGAAGTGAGAGATGGCAGCCTGTTCCTGAATTTTTATTTTATTTTTTTATTTCTTAATTATGCTTTTTTTAAGATGTAATTTTGTGTGATTAAACTGATCATGCAATAAATGCCTTGGAAAGTCTCCATCCCTTCTCGCTCTCCCTCTCATTCTCTAAATACTTATTGCTCTCTCTTTTGCTCTCTGTCCCTTCTCTCTCTCCCTCTCATTCTCTTCTTCCCTTCTCTCTCTCTTGCTCCATTGCATTCCCTCTGTCCCTTCTCTCTCTCTCCCTCTCATTCTCTAAATACTTTATCTCTCTCTGTTTTGCTCTCTATCCCTTCTCTCCCTCCCTCTCATTCTTTTCACCATCCCTCTTGCTCCAACTCATTCCTGCTATCCCTTCCCTCTCTCTCTCTCCCTCTCATTCTCTGTTTTCTTTATCTCTCTTTCTTTTGCTCTCTCTCCCTTCTCTCTCTCTCTCCCTCTCCTTCCCTCCATCCCTTCTCTCTCTCCCTCCCTCTCATTTTCCAAATATTTGATCTCTATCTCTTTTGCTCTCCCCCTTCTCTCTCTCTCCCTTCTCTCACTCTCTTCATCCCTTCTCTCTGTCTCTTTCTCTCTTGCTTCCTCTCATTCTCTCCATCCCTTTTCTCTCATTCTCCCTCTCATTCTCTAAATACTTTATCACTCTCTTTTGCTCTCTCTCCCTTCTCTCTATCCCTCTCATTCTGTTCATCCTGTCTCTCTTTCTCCCTCTCATTCCCTCTATCCCTTCTCTCTCTCTCTCTCATTCTCTCCGTCCTTTCTCTCTCCCCCTCCTTCTCTGTATTTGTTGCGTTCTTTTCTGCTTTCTCTCAACCCACCTCCACCTTCCTCCTTCCCTCTCTCCTCCGTTCATCCCTCTTGCGTTCCATGTCTGTATTAGCGCTTCCATTACTCCTCCTTCACCATTGTTTTCGCGGTCGATCGGCCTGACACAAAGGCCGCTCCCACACACACACACACACACACACACACACACACACACACACACACAATAGCAATATTTTAACGCACAAAACGTAACAAGCCGTCAGAAAAATACATTTGCTTCTTTTCAAACATGTAATGAAAGTTTTCACGCAGGGTTGCTGTGCTGTGAAGTTGTAAAAAAGTTGTAAAAAAAAACACACACACACACACACGCACAAAAAACAAAACAAAACACACACACGGGTGACTTTGTTTCAATCATGCATCTTATTATTAATTATTATTGTTGTCTACATCTCCAAAGCTCTGTTCCACCTTCTGATGTCATGAAGTTTTCAAGTTAAGAGCTCCTTTTACATTTAGTTCAGTAGAGCTTGGCAAATCCAGGGATGAAATGACCCAAACGATTCTGATGAAAGTGTGTGGAGTTTAAAAACACAGTGGAGCACTTCCTGTATTGCCACATGACATCACAAGGTGGAATAGACTTTCAAGCAGGGTTAATGCTGGTGCTAGAAGTGAATATTGACGTTTTTATTTCGAGGTAGCTAGCATGCTGTAAAGCTGTAAAAAACACAGATAAAGTTGGGTTTTGTTTAATTTGTGCGTGTTTACAGAGCTTGAGCTGGAATGTAAAAAAAAACGCCCGTTACCATGGAAATCTGCCATGTTTGTGGCAGTACTGCAAAACACCCGAATCCCTCTTCTGACGTAACCATCACTGGTAGAGCACTCAAAATCCACTGGCCCACAGGTTGGCGGTACAATTCCAGCTCCCACAGATGAACGCGTTGTTGTGTCCTTGGGCAACACTTTTTAATATATGTTTCCGCCATGTAATAATACTTAAAGGTGCACTGTGTAAGTCCGCCATCTGCTTGTCACTATGGTGATGTTATTGATTCACCTGGAATGTTCCCCAAATACAGAATCTTGTATTTATTCAATTACAGGTGTTTTTATTTCTCAAAACTACAGCAAAAACGTGTTATTACTGTGAGCAGGTTCACTCCTTCACAGATCTGACCTGTAACTTGGCCTGGTGAGATGGCCTGCTTGTCTCCATGGAGATAGTTACATTAAATGCCATGCTGAAATGGACCTTTTACCTTGCACCTTTCATTCACACATGTTTAAAACACAAACCCCGAGTTCTTCTGTTCCACCTTGTGATGTCATATGGTAATACAAGAAGTGCTCCACTGTGTTTTTAAACTCACCTTCACTAGAATCATTTGGATAATTTCTGTTTTGGAATTGTCATTCTTGATTGAACAAAAGGTAAAAGTAGCTGTTAACTTAAAAAAAACAAAAAACAAAAAAAAAACCTCTTTGTGATAGACATACTAATAATAAAGGATTACTCAAACATGTGCGAATGAAACAAAACGTAACTCCAGGTCTGTTTTTGAGGAGTTGACAACATTATATATGGTTTAAAGCTCATAGTCAATCTCGCCTAATATGGGACCTTTAAATCCAAGTGATCAGCACTTAGTTAACAAAGCCGATACCTGCTGCTGTTAGCGTCTGTGGTTTTTTGCTCGGTTTGCTTCAGGCCTCTTTGACAGAGCATCGCAAACCTGCAAAACTTCTTCTAACTCACAAGAATGAAAGAGCAAACGCACAAATCTATGCTTTAGGATCAGTCGTCAACCATTTTCAAATCTGTTAGCGTTGTGTAGGCGCGTACATGCTCCGCGCGCCCGTCCGATCTGATCCCTCACAAATCCACTTTTAAACCCCCGTCTCTCTGGGGTGACACGCGGCAGGTGAAGGTGTCATCTACACCTGACATTTTCATAAAGGGAGAACTTTGTCTGCTGGATGCTATCTGAAACCGAACATAATGGCACCCACTTTTACGCTAGAGCTGTCAGCCGCTCCTCCGTCAGGGTGCCAGGGAGCGGGTACATTTCATTTTCTTCAAGGCGTATGACAGAAATACAACGTTTAGTGTGATGGGAAGTTGCTATGTGTCGGTGTTTAGAAATAAAGTGCAGCGCTCATGTGTTTGAAAGTGAAAGTTTTGTTGTGTAACTTTGGAAAGCTGTTTTATACTCCACATTGTTTTGGGTTTTCAAGTTTTTGACATATTACATTTAGTATTTCTCATTTAGAGCTGAAAAAAGATGGAAAACCTGCGCATTTAATTTGTGAATTCCAAGTGTGAAAAACACAACAATCGTTGGCGGGGTGCACAAGGACTAGTGCACTTCAGATTGCAGCAGTTTAAATGAGGCTAAAACAATAGTGTTTTTTCAGTGAATGCATTTTAAACATTCAAATTATCAGAATGAATGTG
Source organism: Taenioides sp. WSHXM2023 (assembly GCA_029959045.1). Taxonomy (NCBI): domain Eukaryota; kingdom Metazoa; phylum Chordata; class Actinopteri; order Gobiiformes; family Gobiidae; genus Taenioides; species Taenioides sp. WSHXM2023. The sequence goes on from CM057090.1 coordinate 31,556,811, forward strand.
GTGAAGAATTTTAACAGCTTTCAACAACTTTTACTTTTTGTTCAGTAGAAATTGGCAATTCCAGGACTGAAATTATCCAAATGATTCTACAGCGGAGCAGTTCCTGTATTACCACATGACATCACAAGGTGGAACAGAGTGTTTTCAGTTTGAGAGAAGATCTCAGCCTAAATATGCAGGGTTTGTGTGTTAAACATGTGTAAATGAAACAAAATACAACTCCAGGTTTGTTTTGTAATGAAGACGCAACATTATAAAATCAAAAAATCGTGTATTAGGGGCCCTTTAAATAGGTGACAGACATTCCATCGGAAATGTTACACTGCGCCTTTACCTCACAAAATGGTCCGTTTCTCCCATCAGAAAGCATGTTATTTATACAGTAATGTGTCTGGCGTGATAGCTCGGTGCAGACATGGCATGAGAGCAAAGGAAATGGACAATGAATGAGATGGCCTCTAAAGACATGATTTATGAGCGCCAGTGTAATGGAGCGTGTCAGGAGCACTTCATCTGAACGCACACACAAGCACACGCACACACAAGCACACACACACACACACACACACACACACACACACACACACACACACACACACACACACACACACACACACACACACACACACACACACACACACACACACACAGGGCCAGTACTCAATTACATTTACTTAAGAAATTGTACTTTCCTATAGCAGCTTTACTTTAACTCCTAATTTTTTTTGTAATTTGAGTAATATTTTAATAGAAGTAACAGTACTCTTACTTGAGTAAATTTTTTGGTTAATTTTTCTACTCTGAGTAAGTCTACAAGTGAGAAAAGCTTTATGCTGACAATATTAAATGATTAGAACATGATTAGAACATTCACAACAGACTCTCTTACCTGAGTTTTACTTTTCCCAAATACTTTTTTACTTTTACATGTGTCATTTCTTGGGTCACAACTGTGTATTTCTTGTCTGGGATCCAGAATACACACTTCTTCAATACTTTACAAAGATGTGAATCTGGTCACCACTGAATCAGACTGTTTTCAGTTGGGTGTGATTGACAGGTGGATTAGCCAATCAGGGACACACATGGTCTGTCCACATCAGAACAAATATGGCTGCTTATGAGGGGGGAAAAAAACACATCGCATTTCTGCTAAATCAATGAGCGAAGCCCCAAACTCTGTTAATCTGAGGTGAGAAAAACGTCATTTTGTCTGTAAATGATAGATGACCGACAAGCTCCTTCGTTTCACATGTCACTAAAATAGACAAATCTAATGGGACGATTGTGTTTGGTTCTGGCTCGAGATGTGACAGAGGATATGGGGACCAGACCGATATCACTTTGCATTAGAAATACAGAGAAATGTCATTGTGGATTTGCCAGGGAAGTGTCCATCCATCCATCCAGCTCCTAACTCTATCTCTAAGGGATCGCCCAGCCACTCTGTGGAGGAAACTCATTTCGGCCGCTTGTATCCATGATCTTGTCCTTTTGGTCATTACCCAAAGCTCATGACCATAGGTGAGGGTAGGAACGTAGATTGACGGTAAATTGAGAGCTTTGCCTTTGCACCTTGCCTGGCTTCGGACGAAGAAGCCAAGGAAGTGTATTTTTACTTAAGAAAGATTGTTTTAAAGTAATGTTACTCTTAACTTGAGGACAATTTTTGGCTCCTTTACCCACCTCTGATCAGGGCTGGGTGATGCGGCAAGAAAAGAATCATAATTAGGATCTCTTATTATTCTCAAATATTATCTTCCTCTCTTATTTATTTTTAAAAACACCACTTAACTTGCCAAAAATAACATTTCATCCTGCAATCTGAACTCTTCTTCAAAACACATGCTTTTACTGACACAGGACTGGCTGTAGACCCATTAAAGAAGACATTGTGTTTATGTCTGCTAGTTATAGTTATAATCTATGGCATCCGAGGATCATTATGTTAGAATTTGCACATTTTAAACCCCTTCATGACAAATACTGTGATGTCAATGAAGCGGTAGTTTTCAAGTTAACAGTTACCTTTTGTTAGGTAGAGATTGGCAATTCCAGGGCTGAAATTATCTAAATTATTCCAGTGAAGGTGCGTGGAGTTTTAAAGCACTTCCTATATTACCATATGATATCACAAGGTGGAATAGAATGTTTTCTGTTTGAGATAAGAACTAAATAGGCAGGGTTGTGTGTTTGTGTGAATGAAACAAAACGCAGCTCCTGGTATTTTTGTGATGAGGAAATAACATTATAACATAGATCAGAAAATAGCATAATATGGGCCCTTTAATATTCAAAACCATAACATTTGCTCTTTCCTCTGGCCCTTGATCACAGCTGGGACAGAGACAGGTGACTGCAGCTCTCCACTTTAGTGCGGAGAAGGCTCGATGAGACTGCTGTAACTGCTGCTGGGAGAAGATTGACTTTTTCCACTCACAGAAGGAGCGCGAGGATTCAGGTTAAACATAGCTGTGGTTGTCTGTTTTTGAAAATGCACGGAACAAATGCTCTGTGTAGGTGATGACAGACTAAATGTGAACAGAAGTCAAAGAGAGTGTGTGGGTATTGGAAAATCAGGTGTTGTGACGTGTGCTCCGTAGGTTAAAGTGCCCATATTACGCTGCTATCTGATCTATGTTATAATGTTGTTTCCTCGTCACAAACATGCTTTTTACACCATATATGAAAGCAGATATGGCAAAAACCTTCCATGGGAAATACTCAAGAGATCTTCCAGTGGAAATACTGTGAGGGAATGAACCATTTCATCACCAACCGAAACACCAGAGCGGCGTAGGACTGAGGCCTTTCCTGTTGTGTTCACATGGCTCCCCCTGGAGGCTGCTGTGATCCTGCAGGACATGGAGGAGGGACACTTTTGGCTCTTTCACAAGATCTGCAGACCCTCCAGTCTTCCTGTTAAATCCTGAGCACTGAGACCTTTGATCCTGAGAATTTCCCTCAGGATCATTAAAGTATCTCTCTCTCTCTAATACAGGAAGTGCTCCACTGTGTTTTTAAACTCCATACACCTTAATTAGAATTGCTGTGATAATGATATTCAGCCCTGAAATTGCTTCTATGCTCTTTATTAAACAAAATGTGAAACAGCAACCTTTTACCTTTTGTTTAGTAGAGATTGGCAGTTTCAGGGCTGAAATTATCACAACTTGAAAACTACCACTTCATGACATCACAAGGTGGAACAGCGCATTTTGAGCTTTGGAGATGTAGACAGATTAATAATAAAGGATTACTAAACATGTGAATGAAACAAAACACAACTCTGGGTGTGTTTGTGATAAGGTAGCAACATTTTAACATGGCTTAAAGAGTCAATTTTGTGTAATATAGGACCATTAAATATTTAATGTCATTTTCTCACACTATATATATATTTCTGATGTCCATTACGATGGAAATCTGCCAAGTTTGTGGCAGTAGTGCAAAATGTCCACCCCTGGTAAATACAACTATCTCTCTATAATGTCAGAAAACATTTGAATCAAAGCGAAGGCTATTATTTATTAGGATTTATTATTTCTTTCAGTTACTTTCAAATTATTCTTCTAATTTGAGAATATTTTAACTGTTTTTTTTTTTTTAATATAAAGTTACAGCAGCAAAAAAATCGTTATCTAAATGGCAGGTAGGAAACGACCCTTACTGCAGGTTTGTGAGGAGGAAGAGGAAGAACTGTTTCACCTGTTTGTTTGTTTGTTATTTTTTGGGGGGGGGGGTTTGTCCTCATGTTGCCAAGTTTTGGGTTTCTGTTTGATCTTGGGTTCTATCAATGGGAATTTCTTTTGAAATTTCCCCCAGAAACATCATGTTGTGCATTTTTGAAGGGAAGTTCACA